>JACXIL010000170.1:3945882-4316851 GCA_014737365.1 Bombus soroeensis
GAGGAACATATGAATTTTGAACCACAAGTCATGACGACTCTTTTTAAAAAGCTTCTTCATCTTTTTCATATACAAAATATAATAAATAACCATGTATTGCACATTTTATTCAATATAAATTATTTTTCATTTTACACTACATTAATTAAATTCTCATTTTATGAATTTGAACTTACATCTTCTTAGTATTTTTATATTAAATATTTACTACTTCTTTTTGTTAAAAAGATGTATACAAGCACAATATATTTAAGAAACTAATATTTTATTGTCTAAATAATTGTATAAATAAAGAATAAAAGTAGTTATTATGAATGATATATTTGTATCATCCAAAAATATTAAACGTAATTTATAATAAATTCTTACAATAAATGATGCTTTTGAAGTAATGAGAAAAGCATCATTGTACTTAAAGAAGACTTTGTGTTTTAGGACTAAAATGTTATAAGTTCTGGTTCAAAATTCATTGTACGACACAATGCAAATAAAAGTTTGCAAAGGTAAATTAAATGTTCACACAATTCTAATAAATAGTGAACTTATATAGACTACTGCTAATATACTTATGACTATTTTGAATGTCTCTTTTCTACTGGCACAGATCATTTCTGTTGTTATACGAATTAAACCGTTGATATTTAACACTTCCACTCGTTTATAGTTACAGTTTTCCCATTTATTCTTTATTTGATTGCTTACTTTCCTTCAGAGAACTTCTCTCTTAAACTTTTGATCTTATGAACAAAATAAGTTTCTAAGGATTCTGCACACTTAAAGAAAGGTGATTCTTTCGGATTATAATAACGACAATTGTCAAATATTTTCGTCATATCTCCGATAAATTCACTTAATTTCTTGTAAGATCTGTCATTTATCCTCAATTCTATCGTTTGCAGATCTGCAAACATAATTAGCAGAAATATACTGGTAAAGAAAATTGTATTTTCTCTCTTGAATTTTAAATTCATCAAAGATTAAACAATATTGTTATATGGAATTTAAATAATACTTACCCATCGGCTCCTTTATAACTTTATAATAGTCCGGTGCTTCATTTGGATCTACTGGTTCCATAAATGGCCAAGCACTTTTATGTGCCTAAATATCAAAATTTTTGGTGTCAATAATTATAAAAAATATTATTTTAACAAATAACTTCTTTTATTATTTACAACTACCTTACCTGTATTTGCTTAATTAATTTTTTCAGGAGATCAAGGTCTTTTGCATTAAGATTTTTCATGTTAGCAAAGTTAACGGAAGAATTTCGTTGACAATTTGGGCAAACGTATTCATCGATATTATCTGCTTCCGACTGCAGAATACCGACACATCGACCATGGAACCAATCTTGACATTTATCGCAGCAAATATAAAATCTGCAGAAACAAGAATTTTAAAATATGTGGTAATAGATCTAGAATAAGTCAATGTAATCTACAAATAAATTGGCACCATTACGTACTGAGATTCGTCATAAGGCTGTTTACATAAACAATATAACTCCTGTGTATCTCTTGCATGTCTACATTCTGTACAAACAAACTCAGATAGTGTCTTACACATTTCTTCTGTAATCCCAACGCAATCTCCGTGGAACCAATTGTTACAAAGATCGCATCCAACATAAAACCTAATTCAATACCGTAAGTTACTATCATTAAATAAATATTATGAGTAAAGAATCTTTTTATAGTACTTACTTCGTTTCATCGTATGGCGTTCTACATAAACAATATAACTTCTCTTTCTTGATTCTATTCGTAGCGGCAGCGGTTGAAGCACCCGGTGGTGTAGTATTGCTTCCTTGGGCTTTATACTTCCTTGGCCTTCCACCTCTATTAGGCGGACTAACTTGCTGAGACATTTGAGCATTTGCTTTACGCTTCGCACTTCCTACTTTTACCTCATCTTGTTTGTGTCTTTCCGCCTTGGTTCTCGAAGCTAATTCCGCTGATAAATCTTTCTATAATTTCAACAAAGAATAATATAAATAAATTTATATGAATGTGTATATATTATAACAAATAACGTATGCTAAATATATTTAATATATAATACCTGAATATCTATCTGTAATTCTTTTTCAAGTAGTGCTCTCTTCTTTAGAATATCCTTTTTAAGTAATTCTTTATGTCTAAATAACAAAACTTGCATTCGTGAGTGAACCTGTTGCTTTCTTCGCTGCTCTTGGCTGTCTTTTAGCTTTGCTGCTCTTTTTTGTGGTGTAGACTCACTCTCTATTGGTTCAATCTTTTGTACTCTAAAAAGTAAATGATATTATTAGAGAAAAGTGATTTTGTATAACAAAAAGTCTTTATTTTTTATATCTATTCTTAGATTTAGAAATTTACTTTGGAGTTTCACGACTTTCTTGTTTTAATGCGGGCTTCTTTCTAGGTGTTTCTGCCCAATCTGTATCTTTATCATTTGTTACTGATTGTACATTCGTAGATGAGGTCGTTGTTGGAATGTTAGAAGGTGCTGGTCTTTTACGAGATGGGGCACGTGGAGTCGTAATTGTAGGCGTAGTATGAGTTTGATTATTGCTTGCTGAATTTTCAACACCCCCTTTCATCTGCTTCTCTTGGTATCGTTGTAGTTGTAGCAGCTTCTCTTCTATTTCAGGATTAAGGTTTTCTTGTTTCAATGCATTCTTGATGGCTGAAGATTTTTATAATAATAATTAGAATATTTGAAATAAAAATAGAAACAATTAAATATTTCTAATCCCATTGAAATCAAACAGTAAAGATAATATTAATTAATAACTAACTTTGTTGTATGTAATCAGGCGTTAAAATAAATTTGTTAGCCGAGGAATCGTTTCCTTCTTTTAAAGATTGCAAAGGTTGCTGACCATTAGCTACATTTGTTTTTTGCGATTCCTCTTCTGTAGTCACACTAGGTTGTGCAACTTGTTGAACAACTACTTTTGGTTTTTCGGGAGAACTTGAAGTTGCTGTCGATGGAAGCTCTGGAATGCTTTCAGTTCCCGTTTGAGGTTCTATCGAAATTAAAATAATATTAATACCATTACAAATTTAATTTAATCAATGCAAAAGATATCAAATCATATAGATACAAACCAGTTGCTGCTGGTGGTGAAACAACTGGTTGTTGTGCAGTTTGTGGTTTTGTTGCTGGTGTAGCAGGTGTATTTGCTGTTGTAGAACTTTGAATTGATTGTTGACTACTAGGTGCAGGTTGAACAGCTAAATAAATTTTAGTAGGTCCCAAAACTCCTTGTTTTCCTGTTGCAGCTTGGGCTATAAAATATGTATAGTATAAGTATGCTAATAACATTAAATACATATATGACATGTATACAAACCTTTAAGCAGTTGTTGTTTGACCTGTTGCTGCACCATTACAAGTTGTTGCGGGGTAAAATCTGCGCCTTGTAAACCTTGTAAAACTATACGAGGACCTTGTGTAGTTTGTATAACTTGAGCAGTAACGCATTTAATGACAGTTCCAGGTGGTTGACCCGCTAATAAAGATGCTTCTACACTTCCAGGTGCTGGAGCATTGGAAGTTTGATTTGTTGTAGTTGTAGTAGTAGTCGATGTCTCATTCGTCGATGTAGTACTACTAGCACTATTATTTGTTGCATCAGTTGACTGTGCTCCTGTTGTTCCTGTAGTTGTTGATTGAGTAGATTGCAGTACAGGAACTAAAACATTCAAAAAGTTCATTTTATTTAAATCGTTTTACCTTTAATTTTTTGGTCGAAACATTTATTTTTCAAGATATAAAATTTGAATATACCTTGTTTAGTTGGTGTTACAGTATTTTTTACAATAATGCCACTGTTTGTCGAATTTAAATGTACAATTTGATTGCCTGTCGGAGTGCTACGAATAACCACTTGATGACCACCGATTGTCGTTAATTGAGCTTTACCCGTTGCAAGCTGTTGAGCTAAATTAGCATTAGTAACCACTATTTGATTTCCACTAATGACTTGTCCACCAGAAGATATGACCTATGTTATTAATTAATATATTACTATTGCGTGCATATATTTTATTAAGTTTGAAGAATGTAACATACTTGTGCACTTTGTACAATTTGTCCAGTATTGGCCACTACAATAGCATTTTTGGTTGGTTGTGTAGGTGTAGTGGCAATAGTTACAGTGTTTGCTGATGAACGTTGAATTCCTTGCTGAGATTGAGCTTGCGATTGCTGAACACCTTGTACTTGCGACGTTGTATTTGTTGTTGTTTTGGATGGACTAGTCTTAGTTGTACAATTAGCTGTCGTAGCTACTTTAGCTGTAGTTGTTGTAGCTGTTTTTGTCTTGAAAAAGACATTTTATAAATGAATAAACCATTTTTATTTGGAATATTTTATCTCACGATATTTTACACACAACACACACACACCATATGTTAATAATTTTACCTGTATGGTTGTTCCACCAGTTTGTGCAAGAGTAGTAATTGCTTGACTATTGTTTAATACATGAAGTTTTCCATCCGGCATTTGAACTAATTGTTGGCCAGGCATCAAACCTCGAACTTGAAGCTTTCCATCTGGGCCTCTTATAATCTGTACTCTTTGCTGAATTTGTTGTATAGAACCTATTTTATGAATATAAATTTAATTAGAAAAAGAAAAAATAGATTATAATCTAATTGTTGTTACTTGAATAAAAAATAATCAATGTTATAAATGTACCTGCTTGACCTGAAACTTTAATTAGGGACTGTTGATTTCCAGCTTGTTGTGTTTTCGGTAAAATGCTTGTAGGTCCAGAAACAACTTTTGTTGTTCCAAGAGATGCTATTTTAAAGAAAATATTAGATATATACATAAATATCAAATACACGTTACATTTATGTATATATTTGACTTAATATTTATATATTTAATTTGGTATTTACATTTCGCCATATAAATACGCTTTGTACTAATAAAAGGCTTATTCTGTGCAGGTGTTGTCAAAAGGGAAGTTAGTTGTGATTTTGTCCCACTGTTTGGATTTGCTGGTATTGCAACTTTGGAAACCAATTTAACCGTGCCATCTGTGATAAAAAATTAATATTTTTTTTGCTATGTAATATTTACACGATATATCATATAATCAATTATAATTTATTTCCAAATAGATTTGATTAATACATCTAAATCTTACCATGAGTGGAGTTAGCTGTAACTTTTACAACTTGTGTAGGCGAACCAGAATTGGCTGGGCTTTTTAGAGTTTCTAATGCTCTCTTTTGTTGATGAGCAGCTCTTTGCATGCGCAATTGCTGTTCCATTTTTTCTTTAATCTCTTCAGGTGTTGCTTTACCACTAACAAGTTGATCGCTCATACCAGAATTTGCGCCTGCATTTCGGTTAGAACCAACCGCGGATTGTGGTTGTCCCGATCGACTCCTAGTAATAATCTGGGCATTAGCCTTCTCTAACCTGGATAAGACACACACCAAGTGGAGGGTTAGTATCGAATGGTGTTAAGTGAGGATAGGTCAGAACTGAGTGATATCATAAGGTAAAAGCAATAGGAATTTAACGCAATCATTAATATCCTAATTCTAATAAAATTGTAAGGAAATACAGATATTTTAACAAATTGTAAAAAATGTACTTGTATGAAATTTTCTTGAAATGAAATGTTTAAATGGCGAAAGTCCAGAAGTTATGGAACAGTATAGATAGGAAAAGAAAAAAGAAGTCATAGATCAGAATACATAGAATAAATCATAATTTTTTTTACTAAACATACCTATCACCATATTGTTTAATTTCCCAAAGCTCCAATTTGTCCTCATCAACCCATTCTTCTGTAACTTGTGGTTCGGTGCTTTGTGGTGATTCTGGTCGTTTCCTTTTCCGCAAACCACTTCTTATAGATGTAACTTCTATAAAATATAATCACACATCATATCACTTATTTTTCAAAATTTATTTATTAATACAAACCTCTGACTTGTTTTGGAAGTTCCAAAGGTATAACAACTTTCCTACGTAAGTACTGCGTCTTATCTAAAAATTGGCCAACATGACGGTGTTTAAGAATTTCTAATGACATAATTTCTGTATCAGTTGTAATTTGATGTTTGCCATCTGTAGATAATGGTTTTGCAGCCATATCGTCCCAACGAAGACATGCCCATAATATTCTTAATTGAAGAGCTGCAGCAGCCAGTGATTTTATGCCAACTGTTCTGTATAACCAACAAGTCTTAAATAATGGCCTAGGGCAGGGATATGGCCATACTGACATATTTGCCTATGATAAAGAAATTAAAATTAATTCATTACATTCTATCATATTTTATTGTTTTTAATGTAAATTTTATTAATGAAATACCTTGGCCATATGATGAAAACCTTGAACTTGTATTCGTCCACCAACTCTAGCCAATTTACGCAATTCATGTTGTGGAAGTAACAATATACTACGATGTTTATTTTTTGTACAGAATGTGGAACATAAAGGGTATTTAACAGGAGTGCGCTTCTTTTTTCTATCAGCCAAAGAGATTGCAACTTTCTTCAGATAAACTTTTCCTTCAGTTGAAGTAGTAGAGTACACTCTTTCTGTACCATCAGCATTTAATTCCTTAGCCATTGTACTTCTTTGCACTGTTCTTCCTCTTCGATTAACAATCATTGTCTTTTGTCCTGCACTTGTTTTAACTTCGGATGAAAATGTAACTGAATTTTGAGAACTTGTACTTTCCTGCATACTTTGTATAACGCCATCAACTGACTTTATAGTCTGTTGTGTTGTAGTTACTGTTGTAGTAGTAACTATATTATTAGTTGTAGTGGTCACTACATGTTCTGAACTGACATCTTTACCATTAGATTCAACTTTTATTTTTTTGATAGGAGGCGAAGCAACATCTTTTACTACATTTGTAGCTGGTGTTTCTTCCGTACAATGAGTTGCAGATGCTACCGCGGATTCTAAATCTTTCCTGATTGCATCTCTAGCTTCATCATTTCCGTCTGTCTTTGAATTTGTTTGTGGTTGTTGTGCTACAGTTGCTCCAATTGATAAATTCGAGGTCGATTGATTATTATTTAAAGCATTAGCTTTCCTTAACAATGCTATCAGATCGAGTTTTAGTCTTGCTTTTTGAAGACATATAGGAGAATAACAGGTAGATGTTAAACTTTGTGTTGTAGTTGTAATCTTCCCTGGTGATGTAGACATGTTACAATAGCGAGAATAACAACTAGTATTTTTACTAAATCTCATTATATTGGCATATTGGGCTTTAACGTGTTGAATACGCTTTCCTATTACAGTCAGCATTTCTCTGGTCGATGTAGGCATAGTTTTAGGCTGCTTTCCAGTAAGAATATTCTGTAAAGAATTATCAGCTCCATCTGTATCACTTTCTTCGTTAGTTTCTATATCAATTTCGGAATCTCCATCTGCTTTATGATTTGTCGATTGATTTAACAACTCCTTTGATTTCTCCTAAAATTAATGTGTATTTCAAAGAATACATAAATGATATGCTAATATGTACTACTTTTACCGATAATATCTACTTACAGTCTGTATTAATCTTCTTTCTTCTAAAAGTTTTAAATGTGTTCTACGTGCTAAGAAATCGTCAACCCTAGTCTTTTTAGCAATTTTTGGGTAATGAAGCCTCCCATTAGTCGTTAGTGCCTTAATAATATCAATTTCTTCAAATTCTTTGATGGGTGTATAAACTTTCTCGATTTTCATACCAGCTAAAACTATGGGTAGAAAAAAATTAATACCATAAGCTTGATGTATATACTTAAAAATAGTTGAATATTTTTTTTACCACACTCACATGATAAATTCATTTTTGTTTCCTGTTTAATCTGTTGCGGTTCTGTCTTTGCCATTATTTTTTCTTCAGTTTTTGTATCTGTTTCCGTTTTATTTTGTTTATCTTCAATTGGTTCTTTTTTTATGTTATCTTCTTTACACTCTTGTTTTATAGATGTGTCAATTGATGTATCCTTTGATGATTCTTCCTCTTTAATCTCTTCTTTTATTTTAATATTCATATCATTTTCTTCTTTTTTAGAAGAGCAATATTCTTTTATCAAAAAATCATATGTAGGAGGATCTAAAGCTAATATTTTTAATCCTTCTTGATCTTTAATTTGTACCATAATTTTCTGTGGGCCTATTCGAAGACCCAATTTGGAGATGTCTGAACATCTGTAACGGCGACTAGCAGATACCCATAGCCATCCACCTTGTCCGTGTACTCGATATTCTTCTCCTTTTTGTTTCCATACTTGATGTTTCAAACCCAAAGTATATTTGACAAAATTAAACAGACGATTACGTTCTTCTTCATCTTCTCTTTCCTTCTTATCTTTCTTATCCTGGCGCTTCTTTTCTTCTCGTTCAAGGGCTGTTACTCTTTGTAATTTCACATGTCCAAGTTGATCATGCCATACACTAGCAAACACTACTGATTTAATACATGCTTGTAAAACAATAAGAGCACGTGCAAAATCTCTGGGATTAACGCAAGCACCCACCGCCGTAGTCCAAGGTTTACGCAAAAGAGGCCAATTAGTATGCATAAATGATGATTGAATGCTACTTTCAAGTTGAAGAATTGTCTGACGAAGTGTGCTTACTAAGAGAGCTCGTGTTCCTGTCAAACTTCCAACCCACTTAAATTCTGAGGCCTGTGTAAGCGAAAATTTGTGTGACAAATGCCTCTTTTTATCGCGTTCTTCGTTACGTTGGGCCTTATTCAGAGAAATAGGATTGGTACTGTATTGATTCACATATGATTTGAAGTTGTTATCCATCCCTAATTTAAAGAGATGTGTACCAGAAGCTATTTGATGAGCTTTCTGTCTTGTTAATCTAGTACCATCTCCCTCCTCTTTCAAACTTTTATCTAGTTTTTCTATCTCTTCCTTTGACAATTGTCCACTACTACGTTTCTTTAAATCATCCATATTAAATGTCCTAGGTTGTAAAGATCCTGTTTTTGACCTCGTTACAATAGTATGTTTTTTTCCTATGAAAAAATGTAGATTATTCTATCTAATTAAATCAATTTTATAACTGCACAACTTACCATCTTTACCAATTTTTGAAATACCCTCTTCTCCTTCTAATACTTCTTCATCAATTTCTTCAGAGGATGACGATGATATACTGGCTTTAACATCTTTATTTACTCCATCTGTTAAATTGGTATCTACACCATCTGTTTCTACATTTTCTGTACCTAGTTTTTGAGTATTTTCTTTTGTATTTGATTCTTCGGACGCTTTCGTTTCCTGCTGTTCAGTGACAGCTGCCAATTGTTCTTCTAGAGAATCTGTACCTTCATGAATTCTGCGTACCATTTCTTCAGCTTCTTGCCTTTGTTTTTCTTTTTTCTCCTCTTCTTCTTTTTCTTGTTTCTCTTGGCGTTCTTTTTGTAATTTTTGTATAAGACCTGCTATGCACATTTGATGAAAGTATTAAATAGTATTGTCTTAAATCAGAAATAAAATTTAAAAAATGCAAAATTTTAGAAATGCAACCACTCACTGTTTTCTACTTCTAGGTATGATTTTTTGTTACCCTTGTACTGATTAGTGATCTGTTCTGTAAGTTCCATTTGTCTTACGATTTCATCTTTGTAATCTGATAATTCTCTATAAAGTGCAACTTCCATTTCATTACGGTCTAAACAAAGCATTAATTCTTCTAGTTGTAAAGGTGCACTATAATACCAAACTTCTGCATCTTCACTTTCGCTACAATAACCGATTTTATTAATACAATCAACATTTCTTTAATATATAATGCAATATATCATATAGAAAATTCTTATTTTTGTACAGTATACTTACACAAAAATTCTTCTTGCAAGAAACCAATATTTTCTGCCATGTCTATCAAATCCTAAATGTTCTTGACGACATAGTGAACCATTTTTCTCAACATCAGGTATACAATCAGCAACTCCTGTAACTTTATGAGCTTTGCATGTACTACATTGCCAGTCTTCAGTAGGAACATCGACCAATGGAGGTTCAACACATTCTAAGTGGAACACTGCTGGGCAAGTTTCACAACATAATAAATCTCCCAGACGATGACATACTCTACAGTGATCATCATAGTGCATATTTCCTAAAAAATAATAGTATTTATGATACATACTGTCATCATGATATATTATAAGGAATATTTTATAATTAATGAAAAATTATTAATAAATTAATAAAGGTATTAATAAATTAAAAAGTCGGTTAAAATAATTTTTAATATACATATTGACATTTAGGAAATATTAATTATTAATTAATATACAAATTGATACATATAATGTTCAATCACTGAAAAATGTTTTAGCATTCATATTTGCAAAGGAACAAATATAATTAAGACTTCAGCATGGACATACAAAATTTTCCTGCTGATTAAATAATAATTTATATATTTCTATACATGAACATTCATGAACTATTATGTAAAAAAATATACATAAGAAATAAAACAACATGAAATACCATTTAGTGTACCTTCGTGCAGCAGGTCTTCTCTTACTGGATTTGTAATTAAAAATTGATCTGTCAAAAATTGTAGCACCTTGATTCTATCTTCAACAGAAGTAAAAGGATATTCACACATTGATAAAATATGTAAAATATTTTGATCAAAAGACTTGTCACTTTCTACGTAAGAACGTAATGCTTCTGACCAAGTCATAGAATCCACAAAATATAAGCTAACATTCACAGAGTCTTTTTGATCTAGAGGACCAAAGTGTGTTTGCTGAGAATCTTCTTCTCTAAGAAGCGCTTTGATAAGCATAATATGTATCTCAGCCAATAGATTAGTTTGATCTTCGCACATAAGTGCAGCACAGAAATCTTCAAACCTAAAGGCTGAAAGACGTACCAAAGTACGAAAATGTCTCAATACTTCATAAATAGATAAACATGGCATAACAAGTTCTCTAGGGACTAATAGATCATCAGATGATTTAGGTAAATTTAACGGCGGCAGTTCCCTATTTTGGAGCCATAATGGTTCTGGACTTGGTGGCCTTTGCTGACTAAGCAGTGTTTTACGGGGTGTGCCACTAGTAGTACTATAACTGGAGAGGGAAAAGTCACTGTCACTGGAAGGATCAGGTTCTTCTATACTTTCAGATGAATCTGCATCGCTTTGCAGAAGATCCTCTTCAACTTCACTTTTTTCACTGGACTCATCTCCAAAGTCCGACCCATAATGATATTCAGAATCGTGATAATCAACGTTTGGGTTGTAACCTCGGCGTTGATATGCACCAGAGCTTGAGTGACCACCTTTTCGTGAATGTCTATCTCTGGGTCCTCGAGATTTTCGAATTCGCGTACTTCGTCTGCTTTCCTCGCTTTCAACTGGCGATGATGGTCTTGAAGGTGTCGGTGTACTTGGCTGTGAGTTCGGTGTTTCCGAACCCTTGTTTTGCAAGTATTTCGGCTTCTTCATAAGATGGTATTGAAATTTTTTGGGCCTTTCCATGACCACCGATTTCGGAGGTCGGCCCCGTCTCTTCGACCCTCTCCCCGTCATTGTTCGTCACACACTGTCAACGAAATGGCACTTACTTAACACGTGGTTTATGAAAACGAGTGCTTGTAAACAAATACAAATGACATCGTAGGAATGAAATAGAACTCATGTTTGTACTCTGATCTTTGCGCCATTTTTCGGCTATGGTCACGTGACCAAACACAATTCTTTCATGATCAAACGTTTCGGTACGATCTTGCGTGGCTTCTATTTTTCTGTCGACGAACGACAATCACTTTCCCGTAATTATAACAACTTGTATTACTGCTAGTAACGACCAAAATAAGTACAGAATTATTCACTGACGCGAATGTAAGGGGAATTTACAATATCTAATCTTTTAAGAGAGCGCTGCTGCAATTGGTTCATCGAATAGCCGCCATGTCTGGCCTCGAACGCATCTACTCCAAAAGTAGAGAAAAATCTTTGATAAAATTTTCCTTTCTCCTATCTAGAACAATCTGTTGCTCGACACATTCCCCTCGACTGAGTTTTGACAAGATTCATGCAATGTAGAAACTAATTGATTGCTTTTTAATTTCTCACGAAACGTACAGAAGATCCAATCGCTTTCACCGTAACTACACAAGAGCCTGTCAGATCAACAATAGGTGGCGACATGCGCGGTTGGAAGAACGCGATTCTAACCACACTTCCGATAAATATGCTTTCTTCGCATTATTTGTTTCCTCGATTTTTCACAAGTATCCCTATTTTAATCCACTACACTTATTATTTCCAACAAATTATGCAATTAATTCGCATACACGATCGAACGAATTCGCTGTTACCCGCAAGAGAGAAATCTAACCTTAGTTATAGAGAAGCTTCGATAGAGGACACCACTATAATTCCAAATTGTGTGTCGTTTTGTCGGTACACATTCTTTTTAGCTCATAGTATCATACTAATTAAAAATTAATATTATTAATATCAAAGAAAAAATTTTTCGTATATTTATCATGTAATTTAGTTAATAATAAATTTCAACTAATTTAAGAAAAACCGGCGATGAACGCGACATCTTCCTAATTGAAGCTAAAATTCTGTCAAGTTTAAACTGATGTTGCACAACCTTTTTCTTTCAATACAAACTTAGTCATTAATTATTGTTAACAACAGTTGCTTCCTAAATGCCACAAAAGAAAATATTTTGTATTAAAAATAAGAATATTCTACAAACGTTATTCTTTCTAGTACATTTAACAATCACATAAAAGTTGATAGAAGTTGCCAATCAGATACATACATAGCAATATATTATGATTAAATGTATGTTTATTAAATACTTGCTTAAATAATAAAATAATAAAACTAGAATTTACAAGAATAATTTATCAACGATAAATCACCGAATTAACGTCATATATATTATAATAAAAAACTGATTCCTAGATGAACGAGAAGATAATGTAGTTTTAACTAGCCGCTTAAATAATGACAAACAAAAAAGAAACAACTTTTGGAAGCATAACACGTAGAATAGTACATGAATATACATTAGTGAGAACGACATAAGATTCCTGTATGATGTAATTTTGACAAAAATTATGGCGCCATCTTTGAAACGGATGTCAGTGGTTGGAAAGCATTAGCGCCAGTATGAAAGCACGAAGGAGGGAGAGGGGATTAAAGAAAAATGGCCGTCAAGCGAAAATCGAGAAATACGAAAAACGAACGAGAGTGTAACGATCGAATGTGAATACGAGTCGGCGGTTTTTTTTACGAATTAATCACGGAATAACGAACGAAATGCAAAACGATATGAGAATGTATTCGTTAAAGCCGATTGTTTCCTTGCCACAAATGTTGCATCATAGGAAAACGATGTACGAAATGCGAAATATTCATGAAGAACAATCAACAGACGACCATATGGAAGCCGAGAACAAGATCGTGCCTGATATCACTGAGCAGGTTATCAGCTTTTTAAAGGTTTTCATCATTTCTGTTATCTTGCCGACGTGAACGAGAATGTTGCTAGTTTAACTGGAATGAACAGTTTACTCACGCGTTTATTAAGCATGGTAGCTACGAGTGTTTCTTCTGTCTCAAGCTTGTTGTGCATGACTCCTCCCAAAATTTCCACAAGCACTAATCACGATCGACCGGGAATATGGTTCTACAGACTTGATCGATGCTTGCCCCTCCAATTTTTCAACTAACAGGACCTTACGCGGCTACGGTAGATGAAAAATTTAGTTCGTTCGAAGGATAAGCGGGAATGCGCTGATAATTAGTATAGAAGGGCAAGCTTACTAAATTAGAACTGCACTGAAAGCTACAAAGTACAGTTGTATAACCAAACACATGTAAAACCTAACCCAGTAAAAAGATGTATGTACTTTGTAGATATTTACTGGCATTAATCAACAATGTTAGTGATCACCTATCAAATCTATTCTCCATAACCCTATGTTTTTAGGCATTTTTTTTCTGAAGTGGAAATAGTAAATACATGCCTGTCTTGAATGTTGCTAGTATTTTTTAATTTGAAACAGATTTTAGAGTATATTTTATGAGAAACTATTGTCATAACCATTATATTAAATTGTGAGGTTTAGATTGTGATCGATTAGTAATTATAATGATGATGTTATGTATGAAAACTGTTTTGACAATGTTTGAAAAATAGAAAAATTTTCTTTTAGTCATGATGTTTAAATTATAATTGGTAGATTCCATACAGTAATGTCAAATAATTTTAACTTTATTTCAGAACTATCTAGTTAATTTATTCTTCTTATTAAGGTTTATATTATGGTAATCACTAATTCTTTGTATAGGTAATATTAAATGTACTTTAAAGTAAGATTATATTTCAGAGTCCACTACCAGAATATAATGCATTAGAAGCACGGCAAGAAAAGATACTGGCACAACTTGCAGAACTTAAGAGGCAAGTTTCAACACTTTCTGGGTTTTTAAGACAAACGAAACAAACTACAGTAGTTGATAAAAGTTCTACAGTTAATAAGAGCCAGGTAATATCAATGTAAGATAATATTTTAAATCTTTTAGCTAAGAAGTTCACATGAGAATCTATTAACATTGACTTTTATAGGAGCCAATTAAAGTGAATCTTATCATTAATGTGAATCCTAAAAGACAACCTTATTTTATATCAGCATTGCAAAAGTTGTGGAAAGATACTGACATTAAAGTACAAACTTATGTTCATTCAAGTATTAATAAAGAAGTGTCTGTTGATTATGAATCAACTACAAGTTCTTCCAAAAATAATATTATTAATTTATCATTGATCTGGAAAAATGGTAAAATAAATCATATTTATGGAAATAGTTAAATAGTAAAAGATATACACTTACAAAAAGCTTTATTTTCAGTTAATGATCTGGAACTTATATCTGGTCTATGTAGTTACTATATTACTGGCGAAACAAATATTTTAAGATATTTAAGTAGATTAATAAATTCGCATAATTATGAAAATTCTGATTGTATAGAAAAGATAAACACTACTGACTTGATATTAGATTTGTGTCATTCTTTATATTTTGAAGAATCAGCAAAGAAAAAGCAAGAAATATTATCTTTAATAGCAGATAAATTAAATTGGCCAGATAAAAAGCACTTTGATATAGCAGATGTTGCTGTATGGTGTACAATTAAACAATTTTTTCCCAAAAAATATCCGCCAAAACTTAACAAATGGTATGAAGCTTGTGAAAAACATTTTGTATAAATAAAAATCTCTTATTAAAACATATTTATTATTTATTTATATAAACACACAGTTTCAATCGTTTTAAAAATATTCCAAAACTTAGTAAGAACATTATTGACCAAAATTATAAAAAAATAGTGTGCATAAAATTATATAAATTTTATTAAAATATTAACACATACTTAGAATATGTTGTACAATTAATGTATAATTTCAAATGCGATTTGTTTAAATTTATCATTAATACATAGAAATAAGGATAAAAACAATTTTATCCTCGAATTAATTCTTATTGGCAGTGTGTAGAGACAATCATATCTTCATTTGTACGAAGATTAAGTTTTTATGATACAGGATGACAATAATGGATAATTGATGTTAACAAATAGGGCAATTAATGCTATATAGTATAAAAATCAGAAAGCAAGTTTTCTAATATAATATTAAGAATAAAGAATGTATCGTTTTTAAAAGTAAATATTTATCAAACAATTTGCTATCTAGTTCATGACATATATTAATTACAATTTTTTATTTGTAATTGATATTATGGTTGTGTTGAATGAAAAATCAATTCAAAGTTCGAGTATAATTTTATCAACCTTGTTTCATTAATCAACTACAATTAATAATTATTCTATTAAATATAATAGAATTATAGCTGCCATCATTGAACTGTTCAATTATTTTCATTGTCTTATATTTTCAATAATACATATATTCCTAGATTTTAGCGTATATTATCGAAGAATATTTCAAAATTTGTTTTATGTTTTCTACGATTTCTTAACATTTTGTTTATATTGTTTCTATGATCTTTTTATTACAAAATAAGTATCAAGCAAAAAAGACATTTCACGCATCAATATCAGTCTGAAATGCTTTTCACCTTTAAAACAATAATTACATAGATTAAATGCATTATGGTAAGAAGATTACTGTCCTAAAATTGAATAAGTCTGTGTATGATAATGTTTTACAATACTGTAAGTGTAATATTATATACTACAAATGAATTTACGATATTGTGGTGAATTAAATAGATTGCATTTTCTTTATATGCAAACGTCAATGCATTAAAATCATGTCTTTTTCTTCTTCATTTTATGATTTAAAAAGAAAGATGAAAATAGACGATAGATATCTATTTGAAGAAGATAAATATATGTTGAAAGATTACTTAGCATAAACTTTTATCTAACGTTGCCTAAGCTGTGCACTAAATGTACAAGTGTTGTATCGGTATTTACTATTTTGTAATTTATATAAATTTTATGTACATTATACATAATAATATTAAAAACAAAGACCCTTAAAGATAGAAATTCACGCAGTCGCATTTCACGTAATGTTCTCTATTTATTCGGTACAATAACTTTATCAGACTCATTTTTAGTCTATGAAGATTAATTGAAATTGATATGATAGGCCTGATTGTGAACTGTTCATATATTTAGATCGATGTCTTATATCAAACAACTTTTATTTTGTTGCACAAATGTCAATTAGAAACATTAAAAAAATTTATTCATATGAGTGGAAAAGATTTATAAGTGATACTGTGATTAGTATGTTCGTATGTTTTAATGGATTATAATTTAATTGTTTTTATCATATTAATGTAGTATTAAAATATTATTTTGTTTTTTGAGTTTATTAATTATATATGCGGTTATTTCTGGCAGTTTTCGATACGATATTGTTTTTTATTATTATTAATGATATTCTATTTCATTTTTAATACGTTATATTAACAGATTGTTTCAAACTTATCTTTCTTACACTTAAAAAAATGCGCAAGCATTACGTTATTCGAGATCCATGCAATATTTTGTTCCAACTTCACTTAATGAAAGTAAAAAATATTCATTATACACATTTTGACTTTACCTAAAATTATAAATAATATGTATCTCAATATATCACAATATGGTGGTGCCAAAGCATTTTAAAATTACTATACGAAGTATCAGCGTGCGTGAAACACTCATAAATTTGTGTTTCAACATAAGTCTTTAACTCTGTGTATTTCACTTTCAGTGCTGAGTTATTAAAATTCGAACTATTCTGCTTCACGAAAATGATCAAAATTTTAACAATCTCTTTTTACATATATTTAACAATTTTCTTTTTTCTCCAAATTATTTATATGCTTTAAAATTAATTCGTGCTCAGCATAAATTTATTTTACTTTAATCGTATAACGATTATAAATTTCGCTAGTCTATAATTCGGCACCCTATCTACTTAACGAAAACTTTCATTTTTTATTATGAACAAATTATACGAAAGACGAAAAACCAGGCAATGGTGCTCTCGATCTTGCCATATTGTTCATAATAATTTGTCCCCCATTTAAACTGACAACAGCACTACCTTCAGGTTCAGAATCAGTGTATGATGAATAATTTCTAACTGGTTTCTGACGTTTCCAGGACTGTCTTAAGGAATCATTAACATTAGCGTAATGATTTACGAAGGAATGTGGATCCGATTGTACACTTTCATTCTCGCTTTCAGATCCCTATAACATAAAATATGTTATGTATAATACACATGCTTTATACATATATTTAAGGAATGTTACCTGTGAATCTGTTGAACTAATTTCAGAAGGTTTTTCCGTAACGCTACTATCGTCAGGGTTTTCATCATATCCTTTCAGACTTTCTTCGTCGCTATGATAAGCAACAGAGGCTGGTGATGGTCTAGGAGGTGATTTTCCCAACATTGTAGGAGGAGGAGGATGCATAGATTTTCTTGCTAAAGTGTTTCTTTTACCTAATGTACCACAAGCATTAGCCATATTCATAGCACCACCACCTCCTTGTCTTGATCTATAAAGCTCTAAATCAGATTCTTGTCTATCATCAGTATCCATCGCCATAGATTCTTCAAGTGTCTTTTGTGCTTCTTCTAGAACAATTACTTGATTATTATAAACCCATATACTTTGTATTAGAATGTATTTATTACAACTTACGTTTATATTTATAGCTTTTACTTTTCACGCATAGTACTGCTATGACCATTATAATAATTATAATTGATGCAGCAGCTAAAGTAACCATGAACCAAGTTTGTCTGTAAAATGGTTTATGTTGTAGGTATGCATATTCAAGGTATAGCTTTGATGGAGTTAAAATCTAAAAAAAACCAGGAAATTATCATTAGTATTTAATGTTTAGAAATATTTATAAAAATGTATATACAGCAATCCTATTTACCGTTTCTGTGGAATATGCTGGATAACTAATTCCATAACGATTATATGATATTACTCTGAATAAATACGATGTAGATGGAAGTAAATTTTGATAAGATACAGAATACTCTGTCAACGGTCCATTACTACTACGTACGATTGTCTGCCAACGACTGTCATCTATAATTACAAATATAATAATAACATTTATTTGGCTTTGATAATGAGATCATAAATGCAATTGAAAACTTTTGCAGGTTTTCATAAAATTATGTGCTATAGGAAAGAATGATATATCTGGTTGCTTTCATAGCTTTTGAGAAAGTAATGATGACTGAAAACTTGCATAGTTATGTTGTGTGTTACATGTTTTACATTACATGTTTTAAGGGAATTAATAAAGTATTAGATGTAAGAACTGAAAAATTAAAACTATAGGAATACACCATCATCTAACATGTCAAACTTTAGCTATTCATTTATTATAGATATTATAGCAGCATTCGAAGTTAAGATGTTTGATGAATTTCTAACTGAACTCATGGAAAATGTCATGCTATGACATTATCATGCAATCAACAGTACAGATATCACTAAACAAATCACAGATTAATAACAAACAGGAAGCTATATTTTAACGCTAACAAAAATCATATTTAACTGTTGAGATCATCTAATATAATACTCGACGTTCAATATATTTACGTGCATTGACACTTACAATGCTGCCACTCTTCCATTGCTATATGATTATAAAAAAGGCAATATTAGTAATACAAATAATATAATCTGAAATTTTATAAATAGATCATTTATTTTTAAATATGTGAAAATAAAATAATCAAAGTAACTCTATTATTCATTTTCATCTTTCACATGTATAAATATATACTTTTTAGAAATATTTTTCATTTGTTTTATCAATTCTGCAATCTCCGTTTTAGTATTTGAGGGGTTTTATAAATGTTAAAATAGTTTATGTTATTTACCTTTCCGGCGCGTTTCGATGTAGTATCCTAGAATGGGTCCTTTTCCAGAAGCACCATTAGTCCACTGTAATTCAACACTAGACACTGTTTTTGTAACAGCAAGATTGCTAGGTGCCATTGGTGAACCTTCTTGTGGACCTGTTGTGACATTTCCAGATATAGGCGGACCAAAATCAATGGTTTGCGCTCTAACCATAAAAGTATATGTTTCTTCTTCTTCTAAAGGTTGAATTAGTAGACTTGTTTCCGTTACCTTTTGTTTAACTTGCTTACTAAAACCTATAATAATATAAAATGTTACGTATCTAAGCAATTGTTTGTTCGTATATTAAATATTTGGAATAACTTTTATACTAAAAAACATACGATCATTTTGTTCTGCAGTTTCATATGTAACAATGTAGCCGACTATTTCACCATTTCGTAGCTTTGGTGCTTCCCAAGAGACGCGGAGACTAGTCATTGTAATTTCTGAGAATTGCAAATTGTGTGGTGGTCCAGGTATATCCTATAAATCAATTGAATATATTTAAAAAGGAAAGAGAGAAGAGAAGCAATTACGACATCAGTTTAATTATTGTTGAACTTATGTACCTGTTTAGTTCTAACAGTGATAGATGGGGTTCGAGGACCATCGCCAGCAGGGTTGAAAGCCAATACTTGAATACGATATTCTGTATATTTATCTAAAAACACTAAGCTATGTGTTAAGTATGATGCTGGTACAACTTCTATTTCTTCTTCCTGTTTGTTTTCCAAATCTTGAGGAGAATCAGTAACTAAATAGAAAATCTAAAATAAGAAATAAAAATAATAAATATTGCTTAAACAATTAAATTAAAAAATAAATTCTATATGCAAATGATAATTTTACTTTATATCCTAATAAATCTCCATTTTGCATATTGGCTTGGGGTGGTTTCCAACGCAGATGTACTTCTGTAGAAGAAATTGGTTCTGCTTTTAGATGTTGTGGTTCTCCTGTAGGAACTGCTTCTCCTACATATACAGTCACTGGAGGGCTTGATGGACCTTCGCCTTCAGAATTGAAGGGTAACACTATTACTTCATAATACCTATCTTCTGTCAAGTCGCTTAAAACAATCTTCGTAGCCTGCAAAAGTTAAGAAAAGATTAATACAACTTATCATTTAGAATCTATTACAGTGTTCTATAATTATAATTATAATCATTACTTTTATTCCTAAAACTTCTTCTTTAGGAGTATCTTGAAGGGCTGTGGGGAAATCAGAAACTGGTTGATAAACGACGCGATAACCACCTGTTTCATGATCGCCGCTCCAATATACTTCATCTATTGCGTTCCAATGAACCTCTATACTAGATGTCGTTATTGGAACTACTTTCAATCCGGTAACTCCCCGAGATGGTGCTATAAATTCATATTATGATAAAAATTATGTATCTTAACGAAATAAATTTAAGACAAATGAAAAGTGAATTTTATGTACCTGCTGGTAGAGTTTGAACTTGAACAGATTCTGTACTCCAAGTTGAAGGACCTATATCGTTAGTTGCTTGTATTCGGAATTGATAGAATGTAAATGGTTTTAAATCATTTGCTGTATAAGATGTTAATGTTGGTTCTACTCTTTCAGGAATCGTTTGAAATGGTCCTGAATTTTCTGATTGCTGTACCGTATAATATCTATAAAAAACATTATATATATTAATTTTACATAATATAAAAAATTATACATTAGATGTAGCGAAAAATTTACCTTAATGGTGCAAACCCATCACGGCCAGGTGTCCAATTAAATGTTATCTGTCTACTTTGTATTTGCGATCTGCTAATTTGCGGCATCGATGGCGATTGCGGACGTTCTCTATTATTTGTAGTAAAAACGAGAGCGTACGCTGTTTTTCCCCATCCTAATCTCGTTTGTGCTGTTACCGAAAACATGTAATACTTCTCTGGCTCTAGTCCAGTTGCTCTAAAAGTTCTATCTGATGCAGGAAACTCCTTCGAAAATTGATGATCCTGACTATTATTTAGATGAAACATAACTTTATAGGCGAGAATCTCTCCGTTCGGATCTTCTGGAGTATCCCAAATAATCCGAGCAGTGGTAAAGCTTACATCAGGAAACGATACATTCGATGGAGGACCAGGAGCATCTTCAAATGTTTGTACTCTAACTGGCGGAGTGCTTAAAGTGCCATCGCCAAGACGCGTATAAGCTAGAACTTGTATGTGATACTGAACAAATTTTCGAAGTTCTGTTAAAGTTGTTGTAAATGTTGTGTTACTAGGAATGTTTTTATACTGGAATGCTGATCTAGCATTTGCACCATAGTAAACTTTAAACCCTTCTATTTGTCCATTCTGATGTTCTATAGGAACATCACCCCATCTAACTAATATGGTCGTGGAAGACGTTGCATTGGCTTCTACACTAATAGGACCCATCGAAGGAACTGATTCGCGAGTTCTTTCAACAGCTTTCGGGCTTATTGTCGATGACCCAACATCATTAAGCGCTTGCATTACAATTTTATAAAGAGCATATTCTTCCATGTTCTCTAAAATATACGAATTCGCTGTATGGTCTTCTATAGTTATGCTCTTTGACTTGTTCGTTCGAACTTCAGTATAAGTAACATTATATCCCCTTGGATTTCCGTACCATTCAATCTGTTGTAATGGAATCCATCTAACGCGCAATTCCGTGGCGCTCATTGCACGAACCGTAACATTCCTAGGAGGATGTGATGGTGGTGCTTGAATCGTTTGAAATTCTTTTGTTGGTTCGGAAGGATGGGAAGCACCGACAACGTTGTTAGCTATTAATCGTAATTTATACTGCATAAATGGAATTAGACCACCTACAGTGATTGTACTAGCATCAGGATCTGAAACTTCGTAAATATTGTACCATGTTGTGTTTCGAGTGGTTTGTGCTTGTACTGTCCACTTTATTATGGATGAATTGCCGTCAAAGCCTGGAGTAAATTGAAGAACAACAGAGAATGCATCTATATTAGACAGTGCTAATTTAGTTGGTGGTTCAGGAAGAACAGGCTCAACGCCTGATTGAATAACAGCTACTGCTGGTTTTCCAGGGCCTACTGAAGTCCAAGCAACAACTTCAAATTTATAATGTGTCATTGCTTGTAAATGTTCGATTTTGGCTGAAAGAGTGTCCGACGTGAAGTTTTCTACTCGTAGAGAATCCGGTACATCTTTGATCATATATTTTAATTGGTATTGGATGAGAACTCCATTAACTTCCTGTGGAGCATTCCATTTAACGGTGAGTGAACGATCACTTATGTTTTCAAATTGTAGATTTTCTACTTCTTCAGGTACATCTTCGCGTGTACGAATTTGAACGGGAGAACTTTTTTCACCATCACCTGGATCAGTGAAGCATAATACAGTTATATTGTATAAGGTGTATTTCTTTAAACCTGTCATAATTGCACTTTGCTCCGCAAGAGGATCGAATAAGCTAGGTGGCACGGTCATCGACTTGTATTCGCTCGCTTCTGTAAAATTATGCCCGATCCAGGCTTGTAATTTATAGCCTTGATTTATTCCATTAATCTTTTGCGGATTGGGAGGTTTCCACCACACTTTTATCGATGTTGAATTAATAGCTGTTACCTTTACGTTTGTGGGTGGTGCTTCAGGTACTCCTTCCTTGGTTTTAATCTTCAAACCTTCCGTAAATACTCCAACCCCTTTATCATTATACGCTGCTATCTGTACGATATAATCCTTCCAAGTAATTAGGTCGGTAATAAGATAATTTCTTTGTGCTTCGTTAGTAATATTCTGTATTGTCCATGGATTGTCGTTGTAGCCATATAGTCTATATCTTAATACGTATCCTAAAATATGGCCGTTTCGATATTCTTCTAATGGAAGCTGCCATTGCGTGATTATTTCTGAGGATGATCGAGCGGAACCAACGAATCCTACTGGTGGTCCACTCGGAGCTACAGTAAAATTCACAAATATTAATAAAAGTTTGGGAAACTATTAAGATTTGCAGGCTTGTAACTATTACTTACGCTCTTGAGGAAGAACTACTACATTACTAGGATCCGAAGGAGGTCCTTCGCCAACACTATTTTCTGCAGTCACTCGAAACTGATATGCAGCAGCAGCTTTTAGATTGTTCAATAGTACCCAACGATTTTGTGCCGAAACATTATTACACTCCGTGATCCAATTTAGCGCAGAATCAGGTATTGGTCCTATATAAAGTAAATCGGAAATATATACGTATATAAGTAGACATGTACAGACAGATTAAATTTTTTATTAAAGATCAATTTATGTTTAACTACCGAGATCAGAAACCTCCCGCCTTTGAACGATAAACTTTTTTGTTGGACTGTTTCCATCAAAGCCAGGAACCCAACTAACGTTTATGGTACGAGGTGAAATTCGCTCGACTCGACTAGCCATTACGTTTATTGGTGCGAACGGTAATTCGATTACACTAAGACGAGCAGATCGAGTCTCATTTCCTCCTGGAGAAACCACAGAACACATATATTCACCCACGTCAGACGCACGAACGGCCGCTATTTCCAATGTACCATCATTTCGCATTTTTACTCTTTGACTGGCTTGTGTATTTATTACTCTGCAAAAACAACAAATATACTATAACCATTTTTATTATCATTAATATCATTAATGTAGAAATGCACATACTGTGAATTATGAAACCATGCTATATCGTACAAAACACTTGGATCGTTGGAGACTTTGCATTGTAATTCCGCAGTGTAGCCGAGAAGTACGGAGGTATCCACAGGTGGTTGAATAATTTGTGTTCGAACTGAAATGAATTAAATTCTGGTCAGAAAAGGGTGATTTCTTAGTACCCTAAAATTATTTAATCATATTTTACCTAAAACAGTAAGATACGCTGAACCATTTACAGAACCAGCTTCATTCGCTCGAATGCACGTGTATTTTCCGGCGTCGTTTGGTTTTACTGCAGCAATTAAAAGATCTCCGTTATCTAAGACTTGTACTCTTCCGGCGATTTCCACAGGAATTGTATCTATTAATGAATCAATGTTTATATTAGTGTTATGGTATTAGTTGCCCGTATGAATTAGTAATTAATAATTTACCATTATAAATCCATGTAGTGTTAGGTATCGGAGCTGCTACAGCATTACATGTTAAAGTTGCATCCTTTCCATCTAATATAGTTTGGTTTTGTGGACCATTCTCCATGATTGGTCCAGATGCTGAAAACAATAATTTGAATCTATTAATGTTTTACTTGTGACCAGGAAGAATTGATTACATGCACGCAAAAAAAAGGCAGGAACAATCGATCACAAAAGTAAACTTTCCCCATTTCAGTGTTTTCCAGTATACCATCTATTGACATTTTATGAATAATGGTAAAAAATGAATCAAAAAACATTGGAAAGAATTTAATAGCGTTCATTCATATATATATAATGGAAAACGCTGAATTTACCAATACCTGACTTCAATTAATAATAATTCTCTATTACCGAAACTTTATTTTCGCTAAAAGTTAAATTACGTATACTCTATGGCACAACTACAGAAACAGCTAATATTCAAAATTTTTTCCCTACAATTATCTTCCTAATCTAGAAACGTGCTATTCACGATATATTTTGTCCGTTTACTGTGACGAAGATACGTGCAAATGCTTAAAACAATTCGTCTACGTTTTCTGATACTGATAAAAGTATATTAATTTTGTTTCAAATATAAATATAATTGTAAAATACTTCTTGTTTGTAATAGTGTTAATAACACTGTATATTATATGTTGTGTAATAACATCACATCATATTTATTATTACGTTCTTTGAACATGTTGAGTATTTTCTATAATTTTTCAAAGAGCCAATGTATTTTACACACAAAGGAACTATCGTGCTTTGCAGATGTATTCACTAAACTACCAGAAAAAAACACGGATACAGCTGGTAAAAGCAAACATTGTGGTGTGATATGCATTCTTCAAGCATGTGCCCGGGGTAATTTCAAAAAGGAGGTGGATATTTCGTGGCGACTTGTCGTTAGAATCTTACTGTCTGGATATTGAGAGAACTTAAAACGGCGATCAGATTGGCGAACTCTGACTACATTGTAGCCAGCTGCCCAGCGGACAACTCTGTTTTTCAGTCTGCTTTCTAATCCTTCTGCCCCATAAAAAATACGTCATTTATTATAAATATAAAGAAACGTCGTTCGACTAATAAAATGAAACAAAAAATTAATAATTATATATTTAATGATTTCATGTAACTCCAACGTGTAATGTACTAACTAAATAATGTACTAACTTTTTGCTTTTAGCCAGGTGTAACTGGATGCTTCGCCAGCGTCGTTGGATGCAAGACATTGGAACATTCCTGAGTCATCCATAGTTAATTTTTTAATTGTTAAGGAGCCATCTTCTTCCAGTGCATACCTATACATAAAAGTGTAGAAGAATATAGAAATAGGAAGATTTGGAGAATTTTGAATTTGATAGATGATTTCAGTTAAAATACATACTTTAGGTAGCAATTAATGAATTTTTTTTTATTGAAAATTTAGCAGTTTTTCTAAAAATCATACCTAAATCCAAGAAGATGATCAACAAGCTCCGCATTTCGAAACCAAGTGATTTTAGGAGGAGGTACACCGACAGCATCGCATGGTAACGTTACAGTTGATCCATAATCACTAAGAGTCTCTCGTTTCAATTCCGTTATAAAAGTTGGTTTTTCTAAAATATTATAACATAAGAATAACGCATATGTGGGAAATTTAAAGATTACAAATCTCCAATTGTTGAATCAGTCTTACCATATACGACAACATTCGCGCTCGCGTTCACTGTTGGATATCCACCGCTTCTTAAGTCCACATGGCACGAGTATACGCCAGTGTAAGTTATGTTTGCCGATATTAACGCCAAAGTTCTATTCCACGAGTCGTTAAAACTATATGATATCCTCGAGTTCTCGATGGGGATCCCGTCTTTCGTCCATAAAGTTCGTAACTCATGAAGAGACCTAAAATTACCCGTTTGAAACATTTCTCTCACAGAACAGTTTCATGTATGGTGATTACGAGCCAGTTTATCAAACTTTCAAAAAGTAACCCATTCTCTTTAAGAAAGGGAAAAAGGTATAAAGTCTTACTTTTTCAAAGGTTTATTTTGTATTATTGCAAATATTCTGACTTTGTATAATGGAGGTCGCAAGAGTATTATTATTTTATTATATGACTAATTTGTATCCTTTCTTCCGTAAAATTCACGAATTACCTAGCATTGGCTATGCAATGTATGTAGGTAACGTCCTGGTCCTTGATGATCTGAGTGTCCTGCGGTTTCACTATGATACTAGGTGCCACCTCAGCGTTGGCATCTCCCGTAACTTGCAACTTGAAAAAGGGACTGTTCTCCTCTTTGCCCAATTGCGTGTTAATGGCTCTGGCCCTATTTAACACATCAAAGTGCGAAAGAAACATTTCCTTTAGTTTCTCTAGTTATAAGAAAATTACATGTAACGAAAAATAAGTTCCTTTATTCCTTTACTCAAAAATTCCCTTAAGTTGAAAAATTTCACTGTAGATACATAAATGAATATATAAACTTTTAGATTGACAGCTTATATAGCTATCGTCCCATAAAGTTTCACAGGTACTTCATCCATTTTCTGATGACTACACAAGGTATCTCCCTGGACCAGTTACTTTAATACGAACCTGTACAGGCCTTGATCGCTCTCAGACGCGTTCAGGATAAGCAACGTGTGATGAACAGACGCATATTTTATGCCGTATAACAACGAACCGTCGGACGTGAACCATGTAACGTCAGGTGCAGGATGGCTTTCTATCGGTGGCAGCGTTAAAACAGCCGCGCTGCCCGATTTCACGCTCACCATTCTCTCTGTGAGATCCTCGAACACCCCCATATCTGGACAGGATAATATTACGGTGTTACTTTCATCACGCTGGATGCATTCACTACGACAAAATATGTACGTTGCTCGTGATAATCAGAGCATCGTGTCCTAGAGCGTGATAAAGAGGAGAACGCGGATGGATCGAATGTTGCTGCGCGCAATAAAATTCGCTGTATTTAATTTACAGTTGGCTCTAGTATGTAGCTCGATTTTAAAATAGCACGCTTTTCGTGTAATTCGTTTTCTGTTTTTAGTTTTGTTATGGTAGATCGAAATAAATGAAAGTGAAAGCAACTGAAACGTGTTCGATTCTTAATTAGGATTAATTAGGATAATTAAAAGAATGTGTAACTGTCGTGTTTAATTATATACGTACAGGCTACCGCAAATGTAATTCTTTCACTAAATATAGATCCTACGTCGTTCGTGGCGACACAGTGATAAACTCCTGCGTCTTCTCTACGTGTACTTTGTATTCGAAAATAAGGCTCCGAAGTAAGCTCGTTGCTGAGGGGTACTCCATCTTTGAACCACTTATATTTTGGCTGAGGATTTCCTGCGAACAGAATGTGAACGTAATTATGTATCAAAGAATGGTACATTATTTATCTGAATTTGTCAGAGGACAAACAATTTATATAACTGAAGTTCTATCTTTTAGAAAAGATATAAATCATTAAGAGTGAAAGTTTCATTAACACAACATTTTACTAGATACATTACATATACTACAGTGATGATCCTAAATTTGTGTATTTTCAACAAATTATTACAATTTACACGATTTTAGTTCTCGTTTTCACGAATTATATCTACTTCACGTTTAAATGTCACGAATGATGACAGTTCGAGGTGTTAATATTTTTCGCGGCTACTACAGGCATTCTTCGTTTGGTCAAGGAGTAGATGTAATATACAGCGACCTAATACTATTAGTACAGGGTCATACTATCATATTACGGCACTACGGTGCAACTGTAAGGCTTCATCTGGCCACCGTCTCATCCGGCTGTTATTCGATATTTCGTGAGAACAATGGGATATTAAAAACACGTAAGAAAATTTGTCAGTTTCCATAGAACTGAAATTCGAGTAAAAAAAAACTTTGGAAATCTCGAAAATGAACCATAAATCGGAATGATTTTATTGAACATATGATTGTTTCAAAACTTTTGTTCCGACTAAAATAATTTATCAAACTGTACATTTAACAATCGTAAGGACAAGACATTTTTTATTTTCAATTTGATGATTAAAATTTGGAATACAAGAAAAGTATGTTTTACTAAGTGAACTCTATAAGGTTTAATCGATTCATCTTTAAAATAATATAATATCGCGGTAAAATCGAGACGAGAAGAAGTTCTTAATGCATTTGAAATCATCGCTTCCGGGTCGAATCTCGTCGAATATCCATGCTACGTTCCCTACTTACCTCTCGCTTGACACTGCAGAAATTTTGTCCGATTTTCGCTAAGAATATTGCCGCTGCTGGAAGGCTGAGTGGTGAAGCGCGGTTCCTGGAGGGTCTCTGTAAAAAGATCGAAAGAGCGAATTTCAATATGTAGTTCAATTACGCTGTTACTCGCGAACAAATTGATTTTATGCTATCGTAATGATACTACGAATAGACCGATATAACATTTCGTGTAGATATACTTTTAGACATTTTCATAGATTTTTCTAGAGGTACTTATGAAATTGAGTATTAAAATAACAACATTTCATATCTTGTACGAATTTAATATTGAAAAAATTGAGAAAGGGGTCATAAATTCGTTATAAACTGTACGAGAAATGGTTTCTAAGATACTGGACGAATTAGTAGGCTTCATAACCGAAACAGTAAAAAGAAGGGAATTCTTCGAAGCAGTACCGAATGTTACGCTAAAAAAACTAAATTGTAATTCCTTAGATCCTAGTGATTTTGTAAAAAGACACATTTCAATATTATTATTAGTACCTTCTTCCTTGTCTCAAGAAAGTTTTCGTCTAATTTACGGAACTTTCAAGGAACGGAACAAAGTTTGCGAGACAATTAAAGAAAAAGTGTATATTTAGACAATTAACGACGAAACAAAGAGAAATATCAAACGAAACGGGTTGAGCGTTGCGGTGAATTCGTCGGTTAGCCGATGAGAAAGTCCACCGTATTCGCCCCCATCTTAAAAATCATCGGACCGTGTCAGAAAAGAGGGTGCACGTGTCGGTTTACGTCCATGTGACTCGGTTCTACGGCATCCGGCTGTTCGCATTCTTTACTCTTCTCTTCATCCTTTTGGTACACCGTAAACTACGCACGTCTGAACCTGATGACTCAGTCGTTGTTACATGGGACTCGAACATAATGCACGTATACACCATAAACTATAACTTTATGAGTCCTTTTCGGTTGCTTCGCACTGCATTGGAATCCATGCAGTTATTTGCTTCGAGTATAGTTCCTGTATTCATTTATTCAAGTACTATAGAGTACTATTGCGATCTTTTTAATTAAATTATAGAATTTCAAACTATAAATTACGCACAATGAGTCTTACAATCTATTTGAGCGTATAGTGTAGAGAAAATTTTCTTGGTCAGCCATTCATTTGGTTAATAAGGATCTGTTAACTTTCACTTGGAGTCGATGAAAAGATAACACCATACGACATTAACGCCGCAAATTACAAGTAACCGCTAATGTGGTTAGGTTTCATTAAAAACTGATTCGAGCATTAACACTCTAATGGAGTATAATTAGAACAGCCTGTGAAACGATTATTTCCGAGTAAAGTCGTTTCCTTTTCAGCTGTACATACAAACGCGCAAGAACACTTTACGACGACGATGTGTTATTGTGTTTTTTGGCGTATGGAGTTCCTCGTCAAGAGAATAACATTTTTAATCTCGAACGAGCTGCGGGAAAAAATAAATATTCTTTATTAGAGAAATTAGGCAGAAAAGCATTTGAAGTGAGAAAATCTTTTATTTGAAATTTATGACAAAATTAATTTTAGTACCAAAATGCACAATTTGTGTTCCGAAATTTTTAGAATTCGACCGTCTTTAAACTTTCTGTCTGTTTTAAATACTTTTTATAATCAAATATTCTATAATTCAAAAAATCTTCCCTTTACAATACGATCGAAAGCGTAATGCGATGAAAGAAACCATCTTCGCGTTATAAAATCCACGCAAGAGTAACGAGGGACGGTCTCTGAGTCGATAAATTGGAATGATCGTTGACACAATAATCGATGGTACACTCGATAATAATTTCTTGAAGGCCGGCTCGAGAGGCTTGTCTTGTTGAAAGAAATGATATAGAATGGGGAAAAAAATAACGGGCTATTATCTTTCAAGTAGCATTTTAGACGGTCGTGCTTGGTTGACAGTTTCTGTTTCTATGTCCATGTAATCAGTCGCGTTAGCTGGAAATGATGGCAATGAATTACAGATACGATAAATACAGGTCCATTAGAGAATACATACAATATTCTCGTGCTTTTTATTACTTGATTATACGTACACGAACGACATCTTTGTGTTTTCCCATGGGAATATTTTCTTAGTGCGAGCACATTCTTTATGAAAACATAGACAGATTCCGATTTTAAAGAAAATTTTGTTATTTTTAATCAATTGCGATTAGGAACAGGGATATAACAATTCAAATCTAAAATAAAGAAAAAAGTATCTATTCCAACAAATATAAGCATGTAACCGAAGCATGAAAACTATAAATATAATAATTTTCTTATGGAAAATTATCTTCTTATGCAACTTATCTCCAACTTATCTCTAACTTATAGTCCGTATCCAGATAAAGGTAGAGAACGCTAATCAAACTATGTAGAATTAATTTGCCATAGATAAACACACGACACACCCTTTCATTTATAGAGCATAGCACAGCTTCGTCTTGAAGCATAAGCACTGCGCTTAAGGACCGCCATTCATTATTCTTGAAATCCATCAGTGTCTAGGAGTGCCACGCGATGTAATACTTAACTAGTAAACTTTCTATTGACTTAAAATTGCACTACATCTATGAATGTGCGACAGAACTGTCTTATCGATATCACGTTGAAATATACTCCGTGTCTCACAGGTTTCCATACAACTTTTATTACTGTTATTAGATAGAGCTTATCATAATTCATTCTAGTGATAAACGCTACTAACTAATAAATCCGACTCTATAAATCCGTTCATAGACTTTATAGCATAAGAGAGTGGCGTAATCAATAATATTTAGGCTCAAAAACTGATAAAATCCAAGGAATAGCGTCTTAAATCGAATTTCTTATTTTTAACATAGAATCTCTGAAATTCCAGGAAATTTACTGCGCGAGAAAGTAAATGCACAACAGGTTGTTGTTCAAAGGAAGCTCGATGTGTGCACAAACGGTAAGTGTACAAGTTTAGCGAAGAATTCTTTCTGGTGAGATGGCGAGAAAAATGAGACAAGCTGATTACCTCGTTTTCCTCAACGCACCGAAATAAGACGGAACATTAATGCGGTCAGGCTGAAATAAGAAGCGGTAGCTTCATATGCGCTCCTTATAGCATCTCAAAGAGGGATACTCGAAGAGCTTCAATAAGTGGAGCACAACGGATGCTGCTTTTGGGTCCTGCATACACTGTAGCATAGTGAGTCTGGAATTTCCTTTCATCCTTTTAATCAATTTAAATCAATTTTTATCATTATTGTAATTTTTATAATACTTCTATGTGTGCTATTTTCTACATGGTAAAAATGAATTAAAAATGTAAAATAGAACATTTTACTTTCCTGTTTTTAGTTATTCCATGACGAGATGTCAGTACTTGACTACCACACCGTGTAACATGGCATAACAGCATGCATTAATACGACAATGTAATCATTTGCATAGCATCGCGGTGTCGTCAGTAAAACTAACTGTAAAGCTTAAACGCGGCATAATTAGGAAATTTTGAAATTAGGTAGCGCATCTGTATCAGCAGAGGCTTGTATACATGCTACTTTGTATATTTTCAAAAAGGATAGTACAAGTAATGACAGAAAATCAATTTATCATACATCTTCAAATTTTATAAAAATCTACTTTATCTCTATTTTATCAAGATGAAAAGATATTTTTGTATAAATCGAACTTTTAATACGCTAAATATTTTGTAATATTCTACATTCAATATTCAATCCTTTTCCATAATTTTAACACAAAATTATATAATGTAAATGACCGAATACCGCAAAATCGTTCAAATACATTTGAGAATTACCGTATTCGCCCCGTATTTTATGCAGCCTCTTTTGAATTTCCAATTCGAAAAGTTCGCGTTAACGTGAACGATATTCAAGATATTAAACTGTGGGAAAAGAACGGAAAATTTTTCAACGACCTAGGAGCTGCTCGAGTTCTAAGGAATATTTTGAGACGTTGAAAATATTGCATATTTTCGTGTTCACAAAGCATTCCGTGTCAAACTCAATGGTATCTTTATGTATTTTTATATCTCTTTCCTTCGGTACCTTAAAAATTGTCCTATTCTTTTTAAGTAAAATACTAAACCTATTAAAAACGTACCAAAAAGGCGTATAAAAGTGCATAAAAGCGTATAAAAATATTTGGCTGGGTCCAAAATGTAAAGTTGAAGTTTCTATCGAAGTTCACCCTTTTGTCTACGAAATGTATGCGAATAGTTAATTATGTAGCAACGTGTTTTGCTGACCGGTAACCAACCAGAATTCGATCAATAAGTTGAATAAAACTAATTGCTATTCTTTTTTAATACTAAGATGCGAATGAAAATCAATACGAAATTAATCATGTTCTGAATTCGCAAAATTAAAATTGATACATGATATCCACGATGTTAAGGAATTTTAATAATTCACAGCAGTATTTTGTAAAATTTAAGGAAGTTTTAAATAATATGATTCGAACGTATACATTATAAATATATATTACTTAGAACTGTTGAATTTTTAATTCTCTTTTTATTTCAATGGAATAGTTCCAAAGACTATTCATAAACCAATGAATACTCTCAGTCACTAATGACTCCTTATATTGATCGTATCAATTACTCACCCCACAAGGAGGTGCATGACTTTTGTTTCACCAATTTGAGCCAAATTTCGTGTATAATCAATTTAACACGGTATTCAAATAATTGAATAATTTATTATTCAAAATTATACTATTCAAACATATGCAATGCGGTATATTATTCAAATATTTTGAATTAAAATACCCATACCTTTTGATTTAACATTCTAATGCCTAAATCTAATGCAAAAATATGGATCATTATTATAATACAATATCTCTCATAATTTTTTCTAAAAAATTTTTTCTCAAACTAATCTTTATTATTGATATAAAATTCCAATCAGTTCAACGCACCATAAGTTCTCGTTATTTTTTGCCAAACAACAGCAGAAGAACAATAATCAACGAAGCATGCAAATGAAATAGATTTTCCGGTGATTCGTCCATCATTGTCGGCGAAGCAGCGTACAACGAGCTCTATGAAAGGAAAAATCAGGTTTATTCAGTACGACAATCGCTGCACGATTTATCCAGCACATGCTCCTGTTATCGTGGCTGTACAAAAGCAACGGTACACGTTGCTGAACTACTGAACCCCTATTTTAAGCACCGCAGCTGTCACACGAAATACGGTAAGAGAGAGGGTATGCGTTTACGCACAAGGGCAAGACTGCAGCCCGTGGATAATCTGCTTTTACTAACAGCATATTACTAAGTTGAGGATATACCGGATCTGTTCGAGAGACGCTCTTCTTGCTCCCTAAAAATATGCGCGCTCTCCACAAGGGTTGAAGTTTTCACTGAAAGTGAACTCGACTTCGGGTGGATCACTTTCCCTGTATCACTGCCGTGTTAGATATCTAAACAGGAGTTAAACACATAAACGTTTTTATTACAGACTTCGATATTGAAGGGTTTCGATTGGACACATCTTATAACTTCTAGATATATTTTCAAATTTATTTCAGATTTTACCATAACATTCGTGTCTCGTTACGATGCTAATGGAATGTCAAGTGTTGTATAACACAAATATTCACATTCATATTTTTTTGAATGTATGAAAAATTGTAATGTACAAAAATATACGAAATATACGTAACAATGACAAATATATAAAAATCTAGCATTCGTATATTCATTCAATTGCTTCACTTCTATAGTCAATTAATCTGTTCATCACATTTTCCATTATAAACCAACAAGCATCTATACAAACATCCCTACACACATCTCCTAAAAAAAAGAAAAAGGGAAAGGATGGAGAGAAATTCCAACAGCGTGGCTTCTCCTTGTCGGATCAGCTTCGATCGAGACGAAGATGGAAGTTCAGCACTGCACAAAGGAGGCAAGCACGAGGTTGACCACCTGCAAACTGCAGAGAGAGGGAGAGAGTGGCATGCACCCCAGCGGGCGGAAGCTATAGCTGGCACTGCGTGTTGTAAGACGCAATGCGCAACATTTTGCGGAGGCCTTCGTCGCTTATCGGTCAGGATATCTCGCGTGAAACAGCCTGAATCAAAGTGAAATCCGTGCTGTCACTCAAATCGGACAAACTGTGCGCGCCAAAATTTCTCTTTTTCCGGAGCGAATTCACGCTTCAGTAAAGTTTGCGAACCCAGTTGAGGGAGGTTTGTAACTTTCTATCATTGATCCTGGCTTTCTTTCTCTTTTTCCTTCTGGAGTGGTTCTTCTTGAAGTAGAAAATTAGTGATCGATAAAAGTGAGATTAAAATTTGTGAAACATTTTCTTTCATTTAGGTAGGTGGTTCTAACACTTTTAACATATTGATATTTCTTTTGAAAAATAGATAAAATATGAATAGCTTGGGTAAATGTGTTACATATGGTATAATAAAAAATTTGTACTGCATTTTGTTCTTAGAATTTTAAGTCTTTTTAAAAGGGCTAAGAATAATTTTATCCAAAAATTTCCTGCACTAAAACATCGCAATTTATTCACCTGTGATATACACATTTACGATAAATAGTCATAAAGTTTCAAAAACACCCATAAAGCCAACTGACAATAGTTTGTCGCGCAAGTATATCATAAGTTTCTCGATGTCCACAGTTTTTAATATTCGCGACAGGAAATATCTCGACTATAAAGTCTGTCGATGTATTTGGCAGAACAGAGGAGTTTCAACAACTTCCAATTCGAAATAGTTCCAGGTTTGTCCCGCAAATTTTCCACGCAACAGAGCAACATAAATTTCCATCCAAAAATGAGAACATATTCCAGTCTCGTACAAAACATGGCAATTGATCCAGATTGTCAGTGAAGAGATTAATCGATCGGAACCCTGTGTTCATGCAAGATTTAATTACAATCTACAATTTCAAACGAAGTAATAAGTCTTAAAGGGTCAATAATTTGCTGTTGATTCTTTGCGCTGACTAGAGTTATTTTCTTTAGTTTTTTTAGTTTACCTCATAGATGTCCCAATATTTACGGATGGGGATGTAAGGCCGCGTTCACGACATCTTTCAGGGTAAACGCACGCTCTTTAGGACGATTCGATAAATCAGAGCGAGGATAGGCAGACGGGCGGCAGAATGCGGCACTGGCGAAAAATCACGTCGAAAAATTGGCAAAGCAGGGCGACTTCTCTGTGCATTTCGGTCGAAAGTAATCGTCCAACTATCGTGCATTCGCTTTTTCTTCCCCTGGCATCGAATCGATATCGTACCATCCGCGCGCGATCGAAAACCTTCCTACTGGCTTATCGTAAAAACACCCATTCGATCGTTAGTCATCAAAATTAAATTCAATTTAGAATTCGCAATTTTGTCCCATTTTGATAACAAAAGAGAAATGGACAGAATTGGGATAAATAAATTAAGGATAACGACGATTTGAAATGGAGAGTTCAGTGCGTCACGACGTTTCTTCATGAAACGATAACTTAAATTATTTTCATCCACAATTTGAACTATTTTTATCCATATACTTATAAAGCTGTGAGTAAATCGAATAGATTTAGAACAATTTGGCATCCTTTTCCGGAAATATTACAATAGATCGAAAAAGACTTTAAAATAGAGATTTTTTGTTAAAATAAAAGATAGCAATTTACTGCACTTTTGCATTTGAGATTACTTCAATTCTAACTTAATTCATTTCAATTTCGAATATTTTATGAAAAAGTATCGTGTTAAGAAAAAATTTTGTTAACAATGACAAGCGAATAAAGCCTGAAACACAAGGATGTATTTTAAGAACTTCATATGTTTTCTTCCATCCGTCTTCACCCAATAATAATGCCATACTGATCCTCATAAGTGCACACAGGTGTGAACATGAGGTAAGTACTCTTTGGTTTTGACAATAATAGTCTCTACCCTGTTTATGATTCATTAGAAGTAAAAAGAGCAATGTACTCGATGGTAGTGGTACTTTATCCTTTCGAGAAACAGCTGAAGCAAAGAATTGGAGTCATTCGAGTTAAAGTGATTTATAGATTTGATCGTATATTTCATAATAGTAACGTAGAATTATTCCAATAAACTGAAGTCTATAGATCAAACAATTGTTCTAATATGTTTGGATTTTGTACAAACTTATATATATTATGAATAAAAATATAAAGGTATTTAAACATTCAATTATCCGTTATATTACAATAATAACGCTTAATATTCAGTGAGGTCATTTTTAACACTCATTTACGCAGAAATATGTAAAGACCTTTGAAAAGATCTGATATATTTAACATAACATATTCAACCATGTTCCCCATGAAGATTATTATTAAACGCTTCCAAAATGCGTGCTACCACACCATGAAACCAGTGCACCTTTTGCAACACTCAACGCTTCCCACCGAAACAAGCATGTTCAAGGTTCGTTATGCCAGGGTTATTTAAATCACCGCCGCTCTCACCGTATTGTTTACGCTCAATGGAGAGCGCAGGACGTGCTTAACCTAACCCAATGCTGGCTTTTTCTCGTCTACCGTTGACGAAAAGAGGTCCCCAGAGGGAATCGTGGGGACATCAGAACAGGAACGTACGAAAGAACGAAACCAACGGTGCATCGACCCTCGAACACGTGGCACCGTCGTCGAATTCGAGCGTGTGTTTCTCCTAGGACCATATGCGCTTGGCTTCCTGGCCGCACTTCGCTTACAAGTGCACTTCATCGTCGGCTAAAGCCGACGACGGGTGGTTATTTCAAGGCGAACCCTGAAAAAAAAAGAGAAAGTTCCCTCCCTTCGCCCTTTGTCTAATGCCGCTGACTCAGCCAGCCACTATGCTAGACTGCCAATACCAGCACACAGAAATTGCTGAATTTCTTCTGTTTAACCTGAAGAAGCTTGTGCCGACTCGAAATCCTCGTTGGTTCGCTATTACAAGCATAACGTGGAGCTCGATCCTTCGTGGACATACTGTGACCTTTATCTTATACCTATAGTTAATATAATGGCTTGAATGTGTCAATTGTTGGTATATATAGCTCATTGTGACGAGGTTTGGGTTTATTAAGGGTGGAAAGCTTGGTTCTTGGATTTGCGTATCGTAAAAGAGTGAATGGTAGCTTTAAGGATCCTTAATTATGATTTGAAGAAAGTTTTGATGGTTGATTGTTTTGTGAGGGAATTCTATTTTTTTGAAATTCATTCTCAATTCTTTTGGTCTGCATTTGGTAGCAATAGACTGCATAACTCCTATAAAAGCAGCCCCAAAACTTTCGCCATTTGCTCCTACCCTTCTAGCTAAAACAGCTATTAAAATCGACCCGAAACTTTCGAATTAAATACACTCACGTAACACGTCAAAAGCAGAGAATCTACTGGATATCACTAGGCACAGCACATCGATAAGAAAGGTAGTATAGTGGATCGATTTTCGGTGAACGTATTCCAAGAAATTGGTCGAGTTCAACAGCCACGAAGGGAAGTCCAAGACTACACGTAAACGACAAATTAAATAAATAGATAAACAGTAACTAAATTAAGTAAATAAAGGCGGATTAAGTTGCAATCTTTCACTGGTCATGTACAATTAATAGTTAAAAAAAGGTTCAACCCACGACAGATCAATATGATTTAATTAATTAATGTCAGTATTATCGAATTTACTGAATTAATATTTTAACATTATATACTTTTAATTTTTAAACAAATAATTAAAGACCAGATCACCCATTCCCTGTTCAACAAATCTAACGCAAATATACCGCTATCAAATAAACGAAATACGATTCCATTATTATATGGAATGATTGTATGTCTCGTATGGGTTGCGTCATTAAAAATCTAAATTCGCTAAATCGCAAAACGTCACCGAGTGAAATATCGGAGCGGCGCGACGCATCGCTCGTCTGCATCGGGGTTAATGTCACTAACACGCTATTTTATTTACGTTCCGGTCGCGACACCCACTGAACAGCACAGCGTCATCCAACGTGCACCTATCCTAAAGGAGGATGCGTGGCAGTTACCGCGGTTACGATTTCATTCGGCTTTGGAGCGCAGGCGGTGGCTTCTGAATTCCAGTCTCGACCGTGAACCTCGTTCATTTCGGTCGGCTGCACTGGCAAATAGCCAAATATCTCTTCTTCCCTCCTGGTAACGTGTCTAAGCGGCCACCGCGAGACAGAGTACAGTCCGACTCTGTACTCTCCAATGCAATCGCGTTCAAGTACATTACATCGGAGGTCCAATGCCAATCCGAGCCGGCGCTGCTTGTCGTAGCGTCAAACCAGTTTCTCGCCGATAAACGCGGCCTTCTGATGTAAACGTCAAAGAAAAATCAACGGGCTACGCTACCAGTTACGTCATATCATTCTCAGGAAATAGAAATTCTCTATTTTTGAAAGATTCTTGAATGAGAATGAGTGGTTGGAAATGATAACTATGAGATGTTATAATAAGTAGGTTATTCTGAATGTTCTGAATGTAACTTTAAGTTATTTATTTTGATTCTATATTTATAACCTTATTCGGAGGTTTCCATAAATTACAGACAATTGAAACGAATGACGAAGCTTCGGTTATTTAATAGAAATTTTACTTACTAACCGATTAAATTAACTCATGCTGTTTGAATTCAATTATTTAGACGTGAACTCTTATTAGATCCACGAAAAATTTGTTGTTGCGTAGAAAATCAGTGATCTATCTCCTATTATGTGAACTCCAGTTATATAAATTGCTGGTCTTCCGACAGACATATATAAATGAAATTTTACTCTATATATAGCAAAAATGTTTCTATCTATTTTATTAGATTTCCTTTATACTATAAAATTTATTACTATTATTATTATTTTTTATTGCTCATTTATGACTATGATTCATTCATTTCAATAATTCCTTGATGCATAGAAAAAATATGTATATCAGATATGTATATCAATTTCCTAATCATTTCACGTAGTATAATTTTAATGTCAAGACATAAAGTACAGAAATGACAGGTTTTCGCGTCGAGTGCACAATGTGCATAGGGCACAATGTACACACGGTCGTTGTTCAAGAGTCGAAGAGTAACTCGTTCACCAGAGCAAAACCTTGAATTAGCACAGAAGAAAATCACCGACAATTCAGTGCACATTCTCACAACTTGCGCATTCCCACGACTGAATCTTCGTCCTTTTTTCGTCTACATTTTCTAGAATTCAAGTTTTCTTTACCTAGAAGGAATTCCAGAAAAAAATTTTGTAAAATGGCTCTTACACTCGTAAAATGACTCGTCACATTTATTGGAAAATTGCAACAAATGATACTACGTCTCTGTTTAGAATAAAGTAAATGTAGGTAAGTACTTTGCAGAATGAGGTCAACAATGGGGATAAGTAGGAGAAGAAAAATATGATTCTGTTACCATTACATATTAATGTGTACTTTGTATGGATTCGAAATATAATGTGACCTTATCCTTAACTGGGGTATTCTTAGAGTATTCTTCAATAAAATTATTGATGGAGCTACTTGTCCTCTTTAAAGAATATTATTTGGATTGTTCCTTAATATCAAATCTTTTCAGCGGTAATCGAATATTCTGTCAGGAACAGTAATCCCATTTCATTGATTGATTTTTATGGCTACGAAAGTGAAATTTACAAAGAATATTCCTAAAATTCGTAAATTCATATGTTGAAGAAAGCAAAGATAACAAGTAAAATAGAGTAGAAAACTATCTTCTCATAAAAACAGTAGATTGGAATTGTAATCCCAACGGGGTTAATAGTGCGAATTTTATTATACACATGCGAACGCGTGAAGAACGGGCGGAGAGATGCAGCGTGAAACAGAGTGTTTAAAGTTCATTGAACAATCGGCTGGAACGAGGCAGCTGGCGGTTCGCGATATGTAAATGAAACGTAAATTTGTAAGCATCGCGTGCTCGACCTAGAGAGAAAGAAGCCCTTTGAAGGGAAATCCTACAGGAGAAGGGAGGAAACGCGGTGCACGCTATCATTTTTGCACTACCGATTCACGGCGGTCTTTCTCCTCTTTTTTTCTTTCGATCGAACGATCGTTTAATCACGTTTCAGGCCTGTTTTTTTCTCTTCTAAAGAAGATTCGAGGTTCAGCCGATTACCTTTCCTATGCCTGCAGATAAAACCGATAATTGGGTTGCTCGTCTCAGTAGTGAATGAGAATAATAGAATTGAAAATGATTTTATAAAAGAAAGATCTACTCTCTTCAGTATTTAAGAATCTAATCTATCACATAAATTTATAATACATAACAGAAATCTGTTCTATCTCTATAATAACCATACAATAGGAGAAGAATGTCAAGTTTGATTATAAAATTAATTGTTTTCTTTTGTTCCCATGATGATTGTTAGACGCAATAAAGGAAGAAGAGTTTCTTCTCATTATTTATGTGGGAATAATCGTGTTGCAACAAGATACAAGTTTTGCAATGAAATAGGAAATAGGTGTTTATAATGTAGTGCTATAATCTTCAATTTATATCCAGTTCTGAAATTCATAAGTTAAAAGTAAAGTTGGAATTTCTTCAAATTGAATTCGATTATAAATTCAGTTCGTTTTTATTACATTTTCGACCCTCATACAATACAAGTATGCTTAATAATAAATGGAAATGGAATGAATTCTCGAGTAATCTTTTGACGAATTAATATTATACAATTGAAATAGTGGGACACTTTCGTAGCTCTAACAACAATCGATGGAATTTCTTTTCAGTGACAAACAAGGTTTAAACGCTTGATAGGGCCGATTGTACCGAGCTTAGACACTGAAATCAAAGTTCCGTGTTACATAAGGTCGATCGATACGATTAGCTCGTGTATCTATATAACGGTTATTGCACTTTGTTGAATTGGAATTAGTTCATCGCTCTCGCAGTCTTAACCGACCGTTTTACCAACTTGCGTAAGTTGCAACTGGCTCGAGTAAAAGTGAAATAAAAACTAGAAGGCGATCAAGTGTAACAACAATCGGCATCTATGTCATGTCTTTATAAAATTGATCTCAGATCGATTAGAAAAAACTGCTTGTTCCTGAAGTGGAAATATATGAACATAGTTTTTAAAGTGAAACTCGATGGGATAAAATCATTCGCTTTAAGGGTTGAAGCGTTTGCACGCAGATAAAGCTAATTACAAAATACTGCTATATATAATAATAAAAATTGTTTATATATATACCCACCTTACAGTTCACTACATTATTATACAACATTTGCATCGCACTACGGGTGACGTTTAAACTACCAGTACCCTTATCCCAACATACAATACTGCATTTACTTCAGCCAATTATTATTCACGTTCGTGCTATGCTGCGTGAATTCCTACCGACATTCGAAGGACGCACGAAGACATAAGTGGCGGAAGATTACCCTTTGAATCGAGCCATCCCATTTCGTAGCCTTGAGCAGATCCTGTTTTACAACGTCACGGTGACAAAGCGGACGTGAAAGGCAAATGTGCCGAATGAAATTGAAAATCTCCCAGTAGAAAGTTTTTCGATTTTTTACTATTTTCGAGTTTATTATTTTTACTTCTGATCGACTGAGTTATGTACAATAATACAGCCTCATCGTTCTAACCAATACACATATACACAGAACGAACAAATGACCTAATATGAATTGCGCAATACTGTCCATCCCCAGTATTGTTAGAAAATTACGTTCCTTTTTCAATTTTCCACGTTCTCTTTGCCGTTTATGCACCGCGAAACACGATCAGAAAGACAGGTTCCCTTATTCATTAGATTAATTTCATTTCGTACGGTTAATGGAAGAAGAACTGGCAGGTTCGTACGGTAGGAGGAGGGCAACCGAGTCCAATTTGGCACACGGCTCGCTGCATGCTTCGTGGCTCGTCTTGAGTGTCCTTACAAGCACCAGGACACTGGACGAGTTTCCGCGTGGTCGACTCGTTAAATTAAGTTCGGCTAAGCTGAGCCGTACTTTCCACAAAGAACCTTCGTACATTCACCAGCTATGACGTTCTGCTGGCTATCAAATTAAACAACTGACTATATTTTAACTATCCGCGGACGATGAACCCATATACGCGTTCAATCTAATTGTAAGTTATCGACGTAGCCGATGAGCTCGCGTACTTACATACGCGTTTAGGCAAAAACGATTAACGTAGCTGATACTTTCAACGAGAGACTCTGAAAGATCACTTTGATTTTGGCAGAAAAGGAATACAGGATTAGTCCTCAGAATGCTCGGAACAAAATTGTTCAAAACGCAATGCAGAAATTGTAATATAATCTCTATAATATAAATCATACGTTATAAATTCTGTACTTTCTTAAGTCAGCGAATGTATCGTTATACTCGCAAGAAAATAGATACTATATGGTCATTAAAGAGACTCGAACGCTACGATACCGTTATATACATTCCCTACATTTTCAAACATTTCTAAAACAAAACGTAGATACGTCCGATCATTCCCTTAGGATACTTTGTTGAAAAAGAATTATTTACAAGAAGGTAGTAAAGAGAGACCCATAAGAAAGATTCCGGAGTGACAAGACGCTGGGTTAAGTTAGGTTATGTCTCCGTGTACAGAGAGTCCAGAGCGTCGCAGTCGTTGTGATAGCAGTTTCTCAACCAGTCTTTCCTATCCCTTCTCCTCGATCCACAACCGTCCTGGCTGGGTCCCCTTTTATTCTTCTTCTTTCCCGGCTTCTTCGACCTCTCTTTCCACGTTTTACCTTGCGAACTTGGCTCGCTGCTTCGTCTCGACCTTCTCTTTTCCCCTCGGCAGGTTTCTCTAGCCGCGTCGTTCGTTTCTCGGGCTCGCCGATGGGATCACGTTATACACACGAGCGCGTATTCTACAAATTGCTCGGTCAAGAACGCCAGAGACGATCATACCACGAGAGTTCGTTCGTTCGCGGAACTCTTTCACGAGACTGTAATCCCTTCGTCCGACGGTACAGGAAATACCCATCCGAGCCGATATGTGACTAAGAAACCGAAAGGTGTTCATTAAGGGTTCCAGGAAGACCTTCCTTAACTATTTAACTGCCAACGATTTTTCTGGAATTTTTGAATCCTGTTGTTGAATTTAATTGGCTGTCCATGGATTTATTTAAACTTTGATTTTAAATGCATGTATATTTGTTTTGACGTCAACTAGAATACGCATAAGAAATTAGAATTTAGTAGAATTTCCCACTTAAAAATCTAGTGACTTTTGTAAGGTTTTCCAAAGTCATTAGAATGTTAAATAAGTTTCGTCGTTTTATCAATTTTACATATTTTCAACATTCTAAAAAGAATTGGCTTCTTACAAAAATGTTCCACTGCAAATCGATCGAATCAAATATTTTTACTAATTCTGATAAAATATCTGGTAGACAAAGCATTATCGTCAGCTACAGAATAAAGTAAAAAACTCGAGCACTGGAAGGTTTCTTAAGCCTTAGCTTGTAGAAGCTGCACGGCTCGTAAATTGTCACAGTTAGACTTAAACTGAATGACTCCACGGGTAATTTGTCGAAGGCGTTCGTAAAAGTAATTTATAGTTGAATATCTTAACGGAATCTCGAATCCGTGTAACAAAGTGTTACACAATTGTTACGATGTTATCTGCGAGTTACAGCTGCATGATTTGCCACATTGATGGTCGAAGAGAGAAACTTTCTCCGATAACCGTTGGAAAATGACGAGGGGAAAACGAGAAAAAACGAAAAGAACATGAAATTTCCCACAATCATTCGATGTGAATATAACAATGTTCAACAATAGTCTGTATTCAGTGAATTAAACATCTAATCCAAAAATGCTTGAAAACGCTAATGTCAAAGATTCTCGATCAAAAAATATCTCAACTAAGAGTTGAAACGTTGTTGGTCAAATTTGCTATTTTACCTCCTTTGCATTCAGCTCGCATCGCGAGGAATAAGAAAGGTAAGCAACGAGCAAGAAATCGTGCAACGCAAAAGTTTCTTAAAAAAGAAAAGTGAAAAGCTTGCCACGTTGGTACACACTTTATCACTCAGTTTACGGCAGGTATATTGCAAAGTTGAAGGGGGTACCGGAAACGCGGTATCTATACTACGGTATGCGCTGTGCGGTAATAACAGTGCACAAACTGCGGTCTACGATTGCACAATCAATTGTACTCGCGTGGCCAAGTTTACGAAAACAGCGCCCGTTTCGTTTCATTTTATTTCACTTCGTTCCTATTGATGTTACATACGAATAAGATACTTTGAACGGAGAGCGCTATCTACGCGGAGATTATTATACGCTGAAATTGAAGTTATTGTTATACATTTAAATAATCCAATAAATAAATTTTTCTAAATTCAAAATAAATCTTAATAAATTCCTCACTGAAGAGATTAATGAAGACATCTTATTAAAATCTGTGTAGCAACGCATATGAAATAAAACGAATAATTTTCACATTCTAAGTTTATGATTTATTTATAATCTAACTTTGTACATTTATTATGTGTGTAATGGAGCTGGGAAGAAGCTGTTTAATCATCGTCTTTGAAAGTGAGGATCACCGTCTGACGTTACATATGTAATAAGCCGGTGAAACTGTAACACTTTTAATGTCCTTTCGTAGTCGTGCTCAAGTAACCGAGCATTTCCGTTAGTGATAGAGACCTTGAGCGTATAGGTACGCACTGGCAACGTAGTACTTACTACTCCATTCACCGGCTATTTTCACTTTTCACGCATTATACTGCTTCTGGTAACAACGGCGGAACACGAAGGCACAAAAAGGCTTTAAGTCTTGTAATTATGCATAAAGAAGCATCATTTAATGGAAATATGAGGATTCTGTTGGAATATTGCCAGTCGTGAACTAACAGACTAACTTGGATAAAATATATGGCTGCTTTTATTAAATTTTAACTTTGATAACTTTTTATTTAATGACAATTTATAATTTTAATACTCCTTATTATGACAAAGGAATTTGGGTGATGTTTCAGCGTTAATTTCTACCTTTGATAATTTTTTTGTAATGAATGTTATCTATGAAATACTAGGAAACAGAATTATGTCTGTATTAGTTCATTCCCATCTTTGATAATAATTTTTCTACAACGGATGTTATTTATAAAATACGAGGAATGCTATGTGATATCTCTATTTTTTTTCTTGTAAAGAGATATAATACTTTGAAGACAAAAAATCATAGATATGAGGTTGTTGGTTTCAACTGAATCTTTTTCTGATGGATTTTGAAGACGAGGAAATCCACATTTGAATGTTTTTTTCGTTGAGCATTATTTAGTATATTGAATTCGATATTTAAATTTTAGTTATTTTATTAACGCGCTTAATTGCTTAGAGATTATAATTTAATAGAAGAGGATTACAGAAATATATTCTAATAAAAGATTGGTAGAATATTTTTAATATTTCTATGTTCAAACATACATTATGTATAAACATATCTACGTATTAATTGATAGTTTTAAATTTCTTAATTTTTCACACAAAAATAATTTAAATATAAAAATCTATACAGGAATAACGCAAAATACTAAAACGAAACGGCTGTGTGAAAAATCTGCAAACACATCCGATCTTCTTACGCGTAACAGCAGATCTACGCTAATTCTCATAAATGCGCGTACGTATGAGCGTTAGTTAAGTGTACTTCCGTCTTCAGAAAAGCATGCACCGTAATTCGTTAGAAATAAAAAGACCAAAGTACTTCGCGCGAGTGGTACTTGGTCTTTTAAAAAACAGTCACGTACAGAATCAGATTACTTCGACTACGGTGACTCCACGAGTTTGTTCGTATACTTCAGGATATTAACTAAAAGTTGGGACATCATTTCTTTCTTTTCGAACTAATTTGAAGAAGATTACTCGCGTAACTCCGTTATATTAAGTAAAGTTTCATTTCGATAAAAAGCTGTGAAACATTTTTGCACGCTTAAATTTTCCATAAATGCGTAAACACGTAATCTACAATAGTAACGAAAATCCGAATGAAGCAGCAAACGGGTCAACAGACAAAATCAAACAAGTAAATATCCAATTGCTGTTACGCAGTTTTTGAAATAAATCATTCCATTGACCGTATGCGAAAACATGGAAGATCAGCAAGCAGAGTTTAGTGCTCGCCACTCTCGAGTCATGAATTTCAGAGCTGTTTAAGACCGTCTTGATAGCCTGGGCTTCGCCCGGTTGAAAGAAGCTTATAGAGCCAGGCTGAAAGAGATCGCCCTCGCTCTTCCGCACAGTCGTTTTCCTCTATTCTCCCTTTTTCTTCGTTTTGCATCTCTATTTCGCTCTTTGAACACCCAGTGAGAGGGACAGAAACCTTTCGATATAACTTCGCGAATCTCGCGAGTAGCTGCTGTTTAGCAGCGACCCACAACGAAAGGAAGAAGAACAGGCGGAGGAAAAGGCAGAAAAAGCTGAAAACGAGGCGTGACACGTAGGTCGTTCGCTTCGAAAGACCTTAAAACAATAAAGCTGTTCGCTGACGACTAAATACAATGTGTGTGAGTATCAGATACTAGAGAAAAACGACAGGTCACGCGTTTCAGTATTTTCGCGTCCCCGACAGAGAGGAAGAGAGAGGGGTCTCCTAGTCCTAACGGAACCTTCTTCCTAGTCGAGGAGGATACAAGCACGCTTTGAAAGCGTTCACTTTTTTCCATTTGGTAGGCTGGTTTCATAACGAACAACACGTGGACGATAAATTTCCATTGGAGGAGAAAGAGAGAGGTTTTCGATACGATTATTGCATCCTTCCATCGGTATGCAGCGAATGGAACTGGATGGAAGAATACAATTGGCGAGGCACCAAGAGATAATTTGATGGAAAAGGAAAGAAAATGTTTCTACGAAACCCTCGCTTTCTTTTATTTTTGTATCTTATTTTTTAATTTGCGTATTAAGGAGATTAAATGCTAAGTAAAGAGCTGTTGTCCTCGAATTGATATTGTAACATATTATTGGTTTCAGTATGAAAAAACCATAAATTGAGAAATAGAGAAATATAATAATGGCATAACATATACATATAAGGTATGTACATATAAATAGTTCTCAAAATTTATTTTGGAATTAATTATTAATAAATTTATATTACCATTGCATTTCGCGAAAGAATATTTGTAATTTCACGAATGTTTCATGCTGGTCGAATCGACCAGGATATTCTATTTCCGTTCTTACAGTTAATTGAAAAATCTGCGTGGATACGTCATTAGATTCTTCGTATCTGTTGAAAGCTTGATTTCTTCGTATTGCAAAGGCTCAACGGGCAATGGTCGACTCAGACTATCGAGGGTCTTGAAAGGATTCCTTTGAATCGAGTCACTGTCCGTGGAGCACACCCAAGGAATCGTTCGAGTCTGGTTTAGTCATTGCTCGAAAATCTACTGCTTTATACTATTTCAGAATGTTAATTAGATTTTGCTATAAGTTGACGTAAGTAAATGTAAAGAATTTTTGACAGAACGATCGAACGAATAAAATTCGAGATTGACTATCCTTTCTAGTTCCAAGTAAAACTTCAGAAAATGCCCAGAAAATTGCATTGAAGATATTGTCTTAAGCTTCGTACTACGTAATTAAACAAAATTTAATTTCTATTTGACTTCTATTTTATTGCGCTCACAAAGCTGTAAATTTACATACAGATCCGTGATCTATGAATTTCATCATGACACCGAGTTTGTTTCTTCGATCAGTGTAAAAATTTCACAAGAGTAGCAAGGGGCTTTCGTCCAGGAGCGAAACGAAAGTTTCGAAAAGCGAATCGGTTACGATTCACTGACCGGTTCGCGCAGAGGAATTATAGCCGAGGAATTAAACGATGCACGCGTAATCCTTGGATTTTCGTCGAAACATTTTCATCCTCCGCTTCCCTGTTCATTTCCAAGTCAAAGAGATAGAACAACGTGGCAAATGCAAGATCAGCTAAACCTCGGCTATGTTCCACGCCGGTTTTAACGTTATGTAAAGTGATTCTTTTCGCGAGAAGATAGACCTGCTATGACGCGACTGGCCTGAAGTGTAATTTTTATCTCTCTGGTCGTTACCAAGTTTTTACGGTCACCCAAAGCGATCTAAAGGAAAATGGAAACGTTAGAATATGAAATGTTAGATTTATTTCTTTGTTCTCTAGTTCATTCCTCGCTACTGACGCATACATTGCGTCCTTTTTATTATCTAAAACTTGGCCGTTTTATTTTGTTCAGGTTAATTCAAGTAGCTTGAATCTCTTTTACCCAGAGTAATTCAAGTAGTTTATACAAAAGTACAGAACTATAATCAATCTGTAAACAATTTTCCAAATCATCGAGCATAAATGAAATCAAACAAAATATCGAATGTGATTCAGAGCATAGAGATACGCCAAAGTTTCGAGACATTATTCGGATCGATTCATTCCACGAAATCGAAAGCGTAAAAGCCATTTTGCCCAGGTTTACACCTCGACCATGACGCTACTCTATGAGCTACCCAAAGAATAAACCGACGTTGGACGCTGCAAGGAGTGCACTAAAAACGAAAATCCTGATTCTGACTTTACAGTTCCCGGTGAATAGAATCCACTGTCCGTAGAATCCGTCATTCCAGGCAGTTGCCTATTCTTCCATAAAGAGGAGAGCTCGTCTCAATCGACCTGCACCGGGGCCACTTACGTGCGTCGATGCGTTGGAACGCACGCAGCACACGTGCGTGCCCCTCTCTTCATGTTCCACGGAGAACAAAACCGAAAAGAAGAAGTGGAAGATGAGAAAGCCTTGCCGGGGGCGGTCAGTGGCCTCTGCACCGGCTACCATGAGACGACAGAACCGCCTTGGCTCGGTTCTTTACGCGCTTAGACGACCCTAGCGAGAATAATAATGGGAATTATGGCAAACGATGACTCGAACGCCACGAAAGAAACGGTCATTTCTTGTTACACTTCCACAACATCGAGACACGTTCTAATGAAAGCCGAGCGATGGGAAAACACGAAAATGTGTACGCATTCTATGAACGAAGGTTGGTAGATGCTCGCTGGGTCGTTTCGTTAATTAATGGACATTGCCCATTTGTGAGTATTATTTCAGCTATTGTAAATACGTCTCTTAGAGCTTGTATAAATTTGCAGATCGTGCTAGAAGTATTGAATTTAAGTCTAATAAGTGAAAGTAAGGACAACATTTTGACATTTCGTAAGATTACTCAACTGAATTCAATGAATTTTAGACATTCGTAGAAGCATTAACACATTCAACGAATTCAAAAAATGATTTTATTTTCCCGAATAAACCGACAGGATAAACGTGTAAAGAATTAAAAAAACGTGTAAAAAATAGGTAACTCGAAACCTGTAATAAAGTTCACCTCAAAATGAAAGGTTAAACAGGCATAAACTGATACGAAAAGTTAGAAATTAGTAGCTATAGTGGCAAAGTAAAATTCAGCGCTCCGTGATATACTATCTTTCAGGCGCTTCAATCGATTGTTACCATCTGAACAAACAGTCGTGTATACATTATAAACGAAACCATGATAATAATAACACAAACGTTTCTGCTTCCAGCGTTTTGAAGCAGATGCAACACATTTTCATTTGATCAACGATAAACGGACAGGCAGGTAGTACGTAATCGTTTTCACTCGATAAATCAGTGATGAGTGAACCGATTTAGAATTCCGTTAAAAAAAGAAATTTTGGTTAACAAAATGATTAATAGTCGGAAATTGATTAATTTAAAAGATATTTAAAAACTGTTGTCATCATAATGCTTTAATTATGATTATTTATATATAGTATTTTTCTACATTATAGATTGATTGTTTTAATGTTAAATAATGTGTCATGTGCATTTATGTACCACAATGGGGGGAAATGATGTATGCAAGGATACAGGTTCATCTCGAGATCAAATACACGACCCAAAAACGATTCTAGGGCATGTAGATCGCTCCGTTCTTTGAAACACAAACGTTTGTCGTTCTGTTCAGCAACTTTTCTCATATCTTCACGTTCGTACGAAACATTCCAATGGGAACGAGGTGAGATCTTTACTCGAAACTCGGCATCGTTACAAAAGCTTATTATTAGTTCCATAACTTGCTTCCCTCGCTTGCATAGTATGTAATCATTTTTACGATTCGTTCGCAATCAAATTAGAAATTTCACAAGAATCGAAATTCTTTCTCCGAGAAAGAAGATAGAACAGAACAGAGACGATAGTATAGTAACGTTAACGTTGAAAGTAAAGTCATTTTATGCAAAGTTACGTTTAGGTTTGATTTTCAAACGATTTATTTAGTTCCTTTCAAAGAATGAGACGAATAAAACCAAAGACAAAGACTGCAGTTAAAACATTCCTGCGAGATCCAATAGCGGGCTGTACTTTCATCGACTACTACGTCGACGAAGGTACAAAGGCAATCGGAAACGCAAAACTTGGTCGTTTCATGGAAGCGAAGAGGAAGTTGTAACATGCTGAAGGGCGAATTGGCCCGCTATCCGCTATACGGAGAAAGATGACGATAATGAAGATGATGCGGTGAAGAAATAAAAGGAAAAGGAGAGGGGGATATCCGGCCGACGAGCAAAGGCATTCATACACGTATTCTTCGTCGCCGTGGGGCAACAGCAACGCACTACACGTGGACAACGAGCCTAGAGATTCTCGTACGGATGGTAAAGCGCTATGGAACGATCTAGGTTCCGATCTTTAACCTCTTTTACGATCTTCGACGAAATATCTCACGACCCAATGTTATTTACCTCGCATTTTGATATCTCGCGTCTCGTGACCTCTCCTCGTTCATCACTGATCCACGAAAGTATTTGAACATTTATCACAGCAAACTTTCCAAATTTCATTAACACGTGAATCGCGAATGTTATAATTGTCCATATTGCTAAAATACGAAACTATTCGACGATGATAGGATAGCAGTTAGCACAACGAAAGACACGAGGCTAAAGGGAGCAATTGTCGAGTAACAAATAGCCTAAGTAGATACATAACGGCAATTTATCTATTATAAAACGTAGCCTCTCTCTGTCTGTTGGTACGAGTGGTCAATTGGAGAATGAAAATTGATAGATCTTATTCTTCGCGATATCTTTTTATCATAAATTATTGAATTTCATGAAATTTTAAAATGAAAAAACGAGGACATCTTTCATAAAGTATCTGACAAAAAATCTTCTCTTGTTACGGAATTAATAATTAAACTAACGTACACACGACAAAGACTCAGTCTAGATGATTTTAAAATTCGTTCGTAGCCATCGCTGGCCGATACCTTGCCAGGAAAAAAGGGCAGATACCTGGTGAAGGTGAATAGGACGCTGTAGAAAATGGTAGAGTGGAACAGAGGCCAATACACGTAGGGAAGAGCTGGTGCTCGAGGACCAGGTAAAGGCCCTTGTCCTCTATTGTACTACGGTTTAAGCTGACGCCAGTGATAGATACCTTTCTTGGCATTATATGCTACTCATACCACCAAACGCTTACCTTTTACACGGCACAGGTTACCGAACGTATAGTCTTTCACCTATAGATAACACAGGACATTTCAAAATTTATATACTTGGAAAACTAATAGAATTCGTCAAATAATATTTAACTGTTTAATTTCTATGCTTGAATTTCCTACTATCTTAAATACTTAATTTTTTTAGCATTCTTGCTACTAAACAGAAAATTTTCTCAATTTATTCAACGCGAAATACATTGCACAAAACAATTTGGAACTAAAATGAAACTGAGGCTTAAAAAATTCAAGGACCGCAGCAGGCGGCAAATTAGAAATGTTTCTCCAAGTGCAAAGAGTTAAACGCACAGCTCTAGACCATCCAGTATCGTAGCGACCACAACGAACTGGAAACACGAGAAATCTTCTCTTCCTGTCGATCCACCGAATCCGATACTCCGCCATATTACGTGTAATCAGTCCTTCCTCTGTCTCTTTCACTCTTTCTCCGTCCATAATAATAATAATTTAATGATCGTCCAACCGTTACTCTCCACATTGGGGGTGATGTCGTGTAACTTCGCTTTCGTATCGTTGATCGCGGGCGGATCGTTTGCATTGCGAAAGCAGGAAGTCATTACCAACGCGGCGGTGGGATCGCGAAACGAACGTTTTCAGAGCGAAGTATGTAGATCGTTTGATATCTTCGCAAAGTTGGAGCACGCGGCAGGGCCGCGTGAAAATGGTAATTACTGTCGCAACGCAGATGAAGTTTTTTGTTACAGCCCTTGCTTCATTTTCGAAGCAATCGTGCTCCCTTCCGTTAAAAAAACTTCCTAATTTCAAGAAAATTACAAGGAAGTCGTTGTTATTATGCGAATTTTATGGCAAAACGGGTATTAGCTAATGCTTGATCTCCGTGTTGTAGAATTTCTGATAAATAGTATGATATTAAAATTGCTGTAATGAAATTTGAATATGGCGATTGCTTTATTCTATTACTAATTTTGAGGAGAATATAAGAAAATTATGGCTGATTTACATATCTTCGCGTTTCATCGATGGGTTCAAAGAAATGGAACTCAGTTGTAATAAAAAGATCTCAAAACTTTTTATCCTTTTACGGCGTAATTGGTCCTCAAGCCTGCAAAATCAATTCCATCTTGAAAAAACTCTCGAAAAACCGTTCTGTTAGGAAATGAGATACAATGGCCGAAAAAATCAGCATACGTTCCTCGAAACAACGACATTACGAAGCCTTTTAAAAGCTTGGGAAAGGTAGAAATAGATTCTGATAATTCGTACTTTTTCTCTTCCACCGTGTTTAAAGGATTGTTAAACACACTACCGGTCGCGTTTTTAAACGCGAGACCTCGGCTTGGTTGCCGTGTGTTCTTTTCCCTACGAATCGTTCGCCAATTTACCTTTACACCAGAATGCACTCATATACTCTTTACTCGACTGCATCATGTCGACCGTCGACCTGGAAACACGAGAACGCTCGTTTTCCTTGCGACGCGTATACGAAATATATACCAATTTCGCGTACACAGTATTTCTACAGCAGAAAATCTGACTGTGAAGCTATACACTCGTATATATGCGTTCTCTCTGCCTTTTAATCGGAGCCATTGCCCGTTGTTTCATCGTGTCGAGGTGGTGTTAAAATGAAAACGATGAAGGGTCGCAAGAATAGTTCTTTGCTCTTTCAGGAATTATTAGGCATGGTAATGGACGCTGTTTTAACACTCAGATATATGAAGCACTAAGAAAGATGATCATTACTCGGATTGATGATCTCTTGAATATAGATGTAATAATAATTTTTTTGTTTTGAAACCTTTTTTACGTGTCGTTTCATTTCTATTGGAAATAAATTGTGCCCTATATGTTATGGTTTTATTCCTATATCTCTGAATAAGTTATACAAAGGATATATTCTAATTATTATTAATTACATCTTGAGTGATATAATAAATTATATATGGGCTTGTTTTGTTTTATATACTAAAATAAACTGCTAAATAAATAAATTAATAATATATAATATAAATAAATTGTTAACTTTTTGAAAGCTTAACGATTTCATACTTTATATTGTTAAGTAAATATGTATGGAATAAAAAAAAATATGGTGTATAATAGACCGCTACGTATGATTAACCTACTATACCGCTGAATGTTTTAAACAACATAGATAAAAGAATTGGTAAATGTTTAAAGTACTATGACACCAGTTTGAGGGTTTAATAAATAGTTGTGTTAACTCGCCTAACATATTCACTTCACTAAGTGCGTATGTAGTTGCCAACCATACCATACAGTGTATTATAGCTCATTACATTATTACGTTCATTGTCAAAAGAAAAATTCCTCTTGAAAGAGTTAAAGTACTCACTTCCAGTTACCAGAATAAGACATAAAAGTGAGAAAAACGCGTTTTTCCTCTGTCTTTAAATAGTTTGCGCATTTTTTTTTCCTGCATTCTTTTAGATTCAGTCAGAAAGTAATCTATTATTATCCACCAGTGAGTAATGAAGAAGCATACCTGAGTGAGCTACACATTCGGCTCGCGTGTACGTACTAGTCTACCACCGATAATTAGTATTAAAGAGCGTGCATCAGTATACCATCTTGATTACATATGTAGCTAACACCGATGCACGTGATCCTATATTCTTTCATAGACTACTCATTGTTAGACCGCGAATATTTATGAGAATGTATAAAGTATATAAATTTCACTACCGTTCATGCAGTTGCAAATATAGCAATTAATCTTTTGAATGCTATTTAATAATTTAGATGTCGAAATGATGTGAAAATTAAAAGTGAGTCTGAAGGAATGTTACCATCTTCGTTCCAGACTTTTCATTTTATGTCTGACCGATGCAGGCGTAGCTTCGTATAACGAAGACAGTCAATCATTGATTAAATTTTCTTTAAACAACACCAGCCATTGATATACCACGCCGTCGATAAGAAGAGATAGGGGACGAATTTAGGCAACTGGAGCATCATACAAGCTGCTCCAAATCTTTACACCACTCCGATTATCTTCTTTCGAAATTTAGCTTGTATCAGGTTAAATTTTTGTTAAATTATTCAGAAACCAGTTTAGGATTACTGTGCATATACATCCATGAATTGCAATCGTGGCACCTGTATCGATTCACATGGAAATCCTTGGTCGGTTTCTTTGAAACACGATGTGAAGGAGGGAAAATAAAAATCCGCGAAAATCCGTCCCTCCTATACACGGGAGCGTAGGAGCCACCCTAATTGAGATTTATTACGACGTTAATCCGGCCAATTGTGTGAACGAAGTTAAACCGTTGACCTCTTGGTTGACGATCCGAAAGAATACATACAGCACGTGCCATGGTCTCGCCTCATACGTGTATTGCGATAAATAATGTCGCCGCCATATCGTAGGAAAATCTGCCCCAATTTCTCGACTGTTTTAATAAACGAATTTCCGGCACGGTGTAAGCACGAGTATTGCCTCCGTATTTATTCGGGATAAAAATGCTTTAGAGGAAGTATGCTACTTTATTATCGTACAATCCGTGAAAATAATCGGTGTTCTAACTTGGAATAATATTATTTCATAATGTTTTCATTTCAGTAATAGTAAAAGAAAAAAATATTTTCATTAAACACGATAAAATAGAAAAGATTAATTTCATAACTTATGTAACTTATGATTGCGTTGATATATAAAAATTGTCGTCTAAAAATTTAAATCGACAATTTCTTCGGCGGAGTTATAAAGTTCGCTATATAAAGTAATGCTCGCGACTATTCTTTTAGGCTAATGCATGCACTCATAAGGACAGAACATAAATCCGCGGCGGCATTTGGCGGTTGTTCTACCGTATAAAACAACTTATGGCCCATTAACGAGAATCCACTTAACGACGTTACGCATGCAATCTGTCCTTGATACCATTCGTAATGAAGCGCATTATACTGCCGCTAAGAACGGCTACCCATCGATACTGTCGCAATAAATCATATAACCGCACAATTAATTCCATAATCGAGCGAAACTGCACACTGTATTAGGTCACTTGGGCGTAAGAAATTTCACGCAAATACAAAGATCTAATTTAAATTGGAATTTATTGTAACGTAGAATACGCTCGATATTAAATAGTCACCTCTTTTGTTCTAGATTTAATTATTTAAATCAGGGCTTCTCTTAAACTTTTATGGGACGAAGCCCACTTTCGGAAACAATAATTACAATCAACCCGAAGATTACGCAAAATGTAATTACTATCGAGAATTGATTGATAAACAATTTAAAATTGATTTGATTCAGATCGGTGCGAGTTGAGAGAAACTAGACGGCGATAGTAATCCTCATATTGTCTTTAACTGAATCGATTTTGAATTGTTCATCCAATGATTCTGAATGAGTAATACTATTCTGACGAATATGTAAATTAATCCCTTATTGTAATATTTAACGCGACCCATCCAAAAGTAGCCCGCGATCCACCAATGGCTCGCGCCCACACTTCGGGAATTTCTTTAAATTACGATTTTCTAGGTTTAGATATTCGACACTTATTTTCAAAGATCCGAACGTGCGTAGTTCAAAAGATTAATGTTAAATCGAGATACACATTGCGAAGAAGCTTCGAATTTGCCCTGTTTTGGGCAAATATCCACTCATTTGTCATTTACGTATACGCAGATACGTGGATAAAAGCAATTTGGCCAAACGCCAAGAAATCATTGTTTGCTCTACTCAGCAATGTTCCCGATGTTTAAATCGCTGCGAATTAGGCTTGACCCGTTTTCAGGAAAACGGTTCGATTCTCTGTCGTTCCGTACTCACGTTGAACGTTCATCGTTGTCACAAATATTGTAACGGCGAGTGTGTAACCTGTTCTCGTGCCAGTTTCATGACAAAGCGAATACAGTTTGTACGCGTAATAACGACAGCAATTACCAGCAACCTCGAGAGAGAGTTCACGATTTATCATCCAAAAATCCTGCACCAGTATAAATTTCAATAATCGCGTCGTATATTTTCGTATCGTGACACCTCCAAATACGTTTAATCCGAAAACTGAAAAATATGCTTCATATTGCTAACACTTAGTAAATGAAGTTATAAATTCCCCACAGCAATACATAGTAATAATCAACAGTTAACATACCATTTCGTTCCATGCAACTATGTAAAGTTATGCATAAGATATTATCTTTGAAAGAAAAGAAATTTAATAATTCTTACATCAAAGTATAGAACAGAAAATAAAAGTATTTTGTATTTTTTTCAACCTTGCTACAATCCTCGAATATTTATTTTTCAATTTCAATCTTGTTTCAACAAATAAAAAGACTCCTAATGTCTTAAGAAAAACTGAAACGAGAAACTAAACTTAAGAAACTTATTTTGACCATAAAAAATCGCGCACAAATTGACCTAAAGAATATAGCAAAGTTAATAAAAAGATGTTCGTTTTAATCAAAAAATTGTACGGGTAAAGAAAACGTGCGCGATATATGCGAAAGGAAGTCAAAAAGTGGTGAAGGGGATGAAAATGGGCGCGAAAACTCACCGGTGGCGCAGGCGCTTCCAGCGATCCAAATGAAATAAACAGCGGCAAACAGGAAGGTCGACAGGTCCGCCACTGCATTTCTCCACGGCATCTCCATGTTACTTCGGTGAATTCCTCGCCGCTCTTACCCACTTGCACCACTTCCTTAACACTTCAACCCGGGAACGTCATACAAATTCCACGACGAAGTTACGCAAACGAGTACCAACAATTCCTATACAATCTCCACATTTTTAAGTTCACGTGCGAATTCAGCCTCGAGTTGCGTTATTTCTTTTTAGTAGGCGTAACGGAAGAGTATTACGGCGTACACCTGTGAGACAACATTCCTTTTACTTGCACTCGTAGTCCCTCCTCCTTTCGAAAAACCAAATGTCTCGAAGCATCTGTACTGTTTTCCATTCGACTTTTGATTTAATGCAATACGATAATTGGTTCTTTCTTCTTTCACCTTGGACTTAATAGTTCAAGTTCCTAAGCTTTCTCGTTAAAATTAGCATTACGTATCGTTGGATGTTACCTTGCGGTTCATTTTCACATTCCGCATCATTTTTCGAAATTATACACGTGAAATGCGGTCAGTCTCATAAAAATGTAAACAAAGCTTTGTAATCTTATCGTCGGAAGATGTATGAATTAATGAGATCACACGAGAACTGTTGCAACAACGGGGGGAAAAAATTATGAATTTTTACGAGAATTGCACGATGCACCGATCATAGAACAGACAAACTTGTACATATACCCGAAATATTAAAATCCAAATGTCAACGGACTTGATTTCATATTTCTTATCGAAACTTATTTTTTCTACCGATTGCAATGTACGTGAGAAGTGAAGTTTTCATGCATTCTTCCGTACGGTTGTCTCTTCAGGTAAATCCCAGGTAACGCGGCACAAAACGGTCACATTCACCTGGTAACACCTGGCAACACCGTTAAATTTGTTAGAAATGCTCTAATACGTTTTTTTTATTCAAATTAAAAACACAATCGAAAAACTTTTATTTACGAAACCCTAACGAAATGTAAAAACTTGCACGACGCGACGCATGATGCGAACCGTCCGTGAGTTTCGTTCGAATTACAAAGTTTTGTTGACTGGCCGTCATCGGCTGCGTTTACAGAAGGCGTAAAGTTGAAATCGCAACCACGCGCATGCTCGAACTGCCCTAATGCTGTTCAACCAATCAACAAAAAGATACAGCGGCCAATCAAAAGTTTTCTGGATGTTAAATGCGTTGATTGGTATTTGCTATAAATTATCACATGAATATAGGAATCTACTTTTAAATAAAAAATACTTTTGTTTAGAACTCGTTAATATTACTCGTTATTATAAACAATATAGAAGTGTTATTTTTTATATTATACTATAGTTTCTATAAGTTATTGTATCTTGAAATATATACATTTCAAATTTGTACAGAATATGTTAAAATAATAATTATCTTAACATATTAATTTGTTACTCTGATAATTAAATTTTTTACTATTATATTTCTTTAACATTTTCATTAATATTTGCCTTTAATTTTGAGAAACATAGAACTACCATATTAAAGTATAAATACTACTATAAATTACTACAGATGCATTAGATTTCTCTTATTGTAAAAATTTTAAAAATAAACAAGCTTGTAAATTATTCGAAAAAGATAAGGGAACAAGAATCAGATACAAAGATAGTCACTTCATTTTAATAAATATAGAAAAGCAATATTTTCAATATTAAGAAATTTTTATTGAATTAAATAAGCATTAAAAGAAAAACCCAAGTATTTTTCCTCCAAGATGCTTCCTTCTAGCTTCTTCATGATCCATAATTCCTCCACTTGTGGTCAACACAACATATCTAAAATATTTATAAATAACAATTACACCACAAAAATACAAAACTGTTCATTGCAGAACCATAAGTTTCTCTGTGAAATATAACACTCTAAATTTCAATATATATAAACACATACCCAAACTGTCGAGATGGCAATAGGTTGTTGGTCCATTTTTCAATATCATTAATTGGGACATCAAATCTTGGTGAAATTACACCACACTTGTTTAGTCTTCCACTAAGATTTACTACAATTTTGCCACTGCGGTGATCATCGACAATTTCAAATTCTCCAATATATCCTTGAACATCAAAAGTAATTTGGTAAAAAGATAATGTATGTATTACATATGTACATGAACTTAAAGTCAGAAATTAAAGTTAAGAAATAAAACAATTCTTTTACTATTTCATAAATAAGAAAATGTTCGTGTAGCCTTACCTTTCCTCATCATTACAGTCAAAAATTTGATGATTACTTTTGAACAGGGCCTTAATAGCACCTGCCTTTTTCCACGTTTTTCAGCATTGTTAATGGACTTAAGAGCATCACTAAGAACGTTCATACGCACCATGGCTGAAAATAAAACGTATTTTAATTTATTTAGTAAGTATTTAAAAACTATATGTACTTCTAGAAAACACACAAACTGTATTTCAAAATGTCAATAAAACATAACCTATAAAGAAAATGGATGAAATTCAAAATGTGTAATTTAATATTTTTATAAGCGTTAGTAATACGATATAATTAACTTGAATAAAACCAATTTTAAAGAATACAACTTAAATTTAATAAGAAACAAAACAATAACAATGAAACAGGCAATGGCAACTATCTCACTAACCACTTCATACTTTCTTGAATATTATAATAAATGCAAAATATTATCATAGAACAATCAATTATTAAATCTAGAAACTAATTCATAATTAATTTATATTGGATGAATTTGGAAAACTAAGATTACCTGTGATTTATAATATTGTTTATCACAGCAACGTACACGCTCGATTAGCTGGCCAAAAGAGAGAAGTTGGAAGTCAGGGTTACCATACTAGCCACGTAAATTTCCTTGTATCCCATTGGTTGAAATTCTTTAGACTTAAATAATGGTTCAGCAATGGTTAATAATAATCGTCGCTTATTTTACGAATAATAATAATTAGTAGCAATACTTATATATAAAAGACATAATTTTATTCAAATACAGAGTACACAATTATATATCTAATCTTTTTATCCGAAACTCCATGATAGACGCAAAACGTATTACGCTCCTTAATAGATCAATTTGTCCAAAGAACCATATATGATTGGATTATAAATAAAGTGAATAAATAAATATATTTTAAGTAATATTTTTAATTTTGTTTAATTATATCAATTCTAATAAATTTTGTATGCATATTATTTGGTAATTACTATGCTAATGAGTATTATCTGCGTGTATAGATTTGAACGTAGTGAAAACGTTCTGGTGAAATACATTCATTGAAAAACAAGATCTGGTATTCTGTCATTGTTCTGTCGATAAGATAGACAAATTCTTGATCAGAAAGAAGAAGATGTACCGTAGAAGAATATAAGCTGTGGTCAATTGATCGAACGATTGGTGATCGAGTGCTTTTGCTGCTCGGTAAGTGTGAATGTGTGTTGTATCAACGACAATTATTGTACAAGTACCGAGTACTTGTCGAAACACGAAAGCTGAAAGTCGATAGTAATCCACGGTTCAGGAGAGTGGTATAAGGTAACGGTCCCTTGCTGCTTTCGTCATGTTGTCAAAATTGATGAGGAAGACAAAGTTGACGGGAGATGCTCACTGATATGGAGGTTGTTGAGAATTCCCTGGTCCGCAGGCCGCCTCTACTTGAAAGGTTTCCCCGAAGTTTTCACACGAGAAACACGCAAAAAGGTGTAAGTCGTCAGGCAACTATCGGTTGTCCTGTCGGCTTCCTAAAATTTTAACATCGGTATCACCTGATTCCCGACTTGACTTGCTCATTTCTTTTCCGCTGTTAAGTCTGTTATTTCTAGGTTACGCTTTTTACAACGATCCGCACCATTACAATAATAACTATTTACATTATTTACAGGTCCATTGAGGTGTTCCCGCGGGATTTGGCGAGCTGGCGAAGCCAGGACGTGACATCCTACACTCGTCATTCTCGGAGGATACCGCAACACGTATCAAAATCAATGATACCCTCGCTGCGCGAGGACAATTTTTCGCGATGTTCTCGGTGTCTAATTTATGCACTGAAATATTGAGGAACAGGAATAAAAGTTATATAGCTGCTCATATACATGCAGAATGTAGCAATTCAGCTAATCACAATGGATGTATACCGTCTCTTAGTAAATTATTGGATGAACTATTAAATCCTAGTAAAGATATTGGTGATAGAGAAACTATCAACTGGTGTAAATGGTTAATAGCTAGTGGTCATACTCCTGAGAAGTTTGCTAAAACAGGTACGTCATGTGTACTTTATTTTCTTAAACTGCACAGTATGGAAACTTTTTAAATCCGACCATATTCTGACCCACAAGTTGAATGAATTGATCATTGTCAGTATTATCACATTAATCATATTTTTGACAAATATAGATATATTTTATGCAATGTGTTTGATACTCTTGCATATTTATATATTGCACTATGTTATGATTATACTATATACAGTTGCTTCAAATATTATTCTTGAAATATGTTTTTAAAAGACTTTTTACTTTATTAAATATAGTATATATATATAAATACATATTACATATTGTTATAAATAATATTTAATTTAAATGTTTAAACTATTGAAAAAGCAATATATAGAATTTATCTTTAAGATAAATTTAATCTAAGATAACTTAATAACTACTGCAACATAGTCTGATCATTGTTTGATACTTTTAAATAACATGCTTTGTTATGAGCATTATTTTGAAATTTGTGATATAAGTATAGTGTAATTTGCGTATTTGGCAGCAGCAAGATTACCCGTCAAATATATATTTATATAAATTGCTATATTTATGAAAATATAGTTGCATGAATGATCTTAATACATGAGAGAGTAAAGTTTATAAAATGTAACAAATACTTTGAAGTCAAAACAAAAATTGCCTAAACCAATAGTAATAGTATCAGAACAATATTAAGTATTAGAAAGTCTTTAACTTAATTAAGAAAATTATATTTTTTCAATAATGTAGTTATGCAAGTTTAAAACGTTTATAATCTTTAAAAACATGCATATTGAAACATACATTTATAAAACATATGTTGGATTAAATTTTCGTCCATCCAAATCAAATATTTATAAACATTTCAGTGAGAATGTATGATAATGCTACAACATGTGGACTGGTTTGGACACCTAATTTTGTAGCATATCGTTGTCGTACATGTGGTATATCACCATGTATGTCCTTATGTACAGAATGTTTCAAAAAAGGCAATCACTATGGCCATGATTTCAATATGTTTTTAAGTCAAGCAGGTGGTGCTTGTGATTGTGGTGACGCATCCGTTATGAAGGAGTCAGGGTAACAATTTTATCAAATAAAATTGCTTGATATTTAGGAAAAGAATGATATCTAATAGAATTGTTGTCCTAGATTTTGTGATAGACATGGTCCAAAAGCCGCTGTTGATAAGTCAGCTGCTCCTTCAAATTTAATGTGTGTGGCAGAAGCAATGATGCCTAGAATAATTCTTCGCCTTATACAACACTTACGCGAGAATTGGTATATTATATATCTTTGTATTTAATTATTAGAAGTATAAAAATGTTTAATGTGTGGAAATATTTTATTTAATATAGTACTGTGGGTCGACGAAATTATGAAGCTGCAATTCAAGATGCAGATGAATATCTAACAATGCTCATTGATTTCAATAAAATGGGTGCATTAATGAGGCATGTTATGACATCAGCTCTTACCAATCCACAAAAGTATAGAAGTTTTATGGATCCTACTGTATCAACTGGAGAACCAGAATATGATAGCTATTGCCAAGATAGTAACGAAATATATCAAAATGCAGTAAGGTCTTTGCCAAATCCAGAGCCACCTGATGAATATAAAGGTAAATTTTTTCTTTTAATGTATATCTACAGTTGTAGCAGGATATATTTACAATAAATACTATATTGTTTTAGAATGTGCATCATTACAAGAACATTTACAGCATACTACTTTTTTAGAAGAATTAATGTTTTGGACAGTAGCTTATCAATTTCCACAGAAATTAGTTTGTTTGCTATTAAATATGTTACCGGATCCAGAATATAAAGAAGCACTTACTCGTGCATTTGTATTACATTACAGTAGAGTTTCAATGATGCTTGAACGTTCAACAGACCCAGATACTTTAAGCAATAAGGTGGTCCATGTTAGCGTACAGGTAGGTATTATCCAAGAATAATATTATATTTATAATAAAGGAAGTGCTTGATGTGTTTGTACTTTATATTTCAGCTATTCAGTAATGAAAGTTTAGCATTGAAAATGGTAGATCAATTAAAGTTGTTGCATGTTATGGTAATAGCTTTAAAGTACATGATGAGTAAGATATTGATTCAAAACACTTTACATGGTGAGTAATATTTGTACAAGTTCTATTGAACATTCGGTATTTGTTTATTAACATTAAATATAATTTCTTATTTTTTTAGATCCAGATAAAAATTTTCATTATGTAGTGGACTGTGAACGACAAGTAATGAAGGAACACTGTTATTGGCCTATTGTATCAGATTTAAATAATGTTCTTTCACATAAGCCTATAGCTGTTAGATTTATGAGCGATGATACACTTCTAGAAATGTGGTTTGATTTCTTATCTATGTTTCAAGGTATTATTTAACTTTTGTACAATTGTAATTATAGTTACTTTTACATATAACAAAATATTTTTGAAATATTAATAAAATACTTTGTTGTGCTTATTCCTAGGAATGAACGTGAATCAACGAGAATTAAATCAACATGTTGAATATGAATCTAATACGTACTACGCTGCATTTAGTGCTGAGTTAGAAGCTAGTGCATATCCAATGTGGGCTTTAGTTTCTCATTTACGTGGTCCTGAAAGTGCTGCTCTTACTCGTAGGGTGCTATCATTTTGTCTCACGGCATTACAAGATTGGTTAGACGCCATAAATTTCACTCATCCAAATGTGGTAAGTAATTAAATGTTTATTTTGTAATAACATATTTTCTATTTTTCCTAATATGCAATTAACTAGTTGAATTAAGGTATCGATAATATTATAGCCCTGATATCTCTTCCTTTTGTTACAGAGTGACAGTTTACAAGTATCATTTCATCTACCATTGCATCGGTACTTCGCTGTGTTTATGTGCCAAGCTGTGCGTCAACAAGGAGCTACCCTAAATGATTTATTACCTCCTACTGATATGTTACACCTTCTAATGATGCATCCTTTACGAGTTCAGGTAAGTACTTTTGTCTACTTCCTAGTATATTCTTTCAATGTAGTTATGATATGCATATGCAGCATTTTAAATAGAACTAAAATAATATTTGAAATTATTTATAAAGAATCATATTTTCTGCAGACATTATTATTTCGAATGTCATTGAGTACTTTTAGTAGAACTTCATTATGGCGATATATGTATATGATATATATGGATATCGGTTGGCTTTTTTCGGATAGTTATTTTATTTAATAAATCATAATAATATCAAAAAGATACTTCGAACAACGAGTAGGTTTACATTGAGTTATTTCAATAGCATAATATTAGAGAAAATCTATGAATTTTCTATTTAAACAATAAGATATAATTTCTTATAAAGTAGCAAGTATCATTATTGAAGGTCTTATTGGAATTAGGAGTGTAAGAAAATACAAAAGGAATTTAACTTTTGTGATATGTTGTTTTAAAACAATTATACATGCTAAGATGGCACAAAAAACAATTGTTTAATGGAGAATTTTTCTAAAAAAAGGGAGTTATTATTGATATATAATCATTTTTATAAATCACACTTATCAAGTTTAAACGTAAATTAATGAAAGACATATGAAAGTAGAAATAAAACACAAAAGATAGTTACGAACTATATCTTAATCTATACGAGTATGCGTATAAATTACATTCATACTACTCTTATTTCATTTGGAGCATTAATAACTGTATCTGCAGAAGGATATAAATCAACTTGTAAATGTTTACTAAAATCATATGTAATCAATCTCATTGCTACAAATCCACCCGATCCGGATCGGCCTTTATGAAAAATTCCGGCACCTGCAATTGGAACTGGTGGATTTGATTCTACTGGTTGAATATCAATGAATGGTATTGTGTTTTGAGCAACGTCACTTTTTTGATCGCTTGGTGCAAAATTCAGGTATTGGAATGGTTTCGAGTCTGGTAGTGCTAGAAGAGGTAATCGAGTTGGTATATCAGGATTCTCAAATGTCATTTCAGTTCTGCAAATAATTATAATGCTAGATAAGCAAACACACATTTACAAGTATACAAAAATATGTATAGGATATGTGCAGATTTTACCTATTGGTTCTATCATGACTGATCCAGAAACTCCTCTCCAGCGGTTTTATTAATTTTCCAGTCGTGAAATTAAAAGATGTCATTCTTGCTTCTAAGTTTAATCGCGAACCAATCATTCGGAACTTGAGTCCTGAAAAATAGGTATTGTAAGCGTGATATTTAAAAAGGGATATGAAAGAAACATAAATTTACACATAAATGTACCTGTCAAAAGCAAATTGTCATCAAGGACTAGATCATCTAAATCTAACCCCCTTTTTTCCCATGATAATGTGTGATAGTCAACACCATTTTTAACATTGTTATCTAATACACTGAACTCTTCTATTGGTTTCCATCGTATAGTGGATTTATTAATGTATCCATGTGGCATCAGTTCACCTTCCTGTATCTGCATATGTATTATTTGCTTCACTTTCTTGAACCGGATGCCCGTCACGACTCTGTAACAAATAATATTATCATTAATTATGAAAGCAATGACATCTTAAGAGTTTTCCTAAAATATCTGTCATAGTCAGTCACTTACTTATTGTTTGCTACATCAGATACAACTTCCCTTAAGCTGAAGTATCGATCAGAGTTTATATTATTGTCATCACAGTAACAAAAACAATAGCTACAGTGCCAGAATAACCAACGCCACCAGCTATCTACTTTGGTTGTTCCTCTTTTGCAAGTATTTTTTTGTCCGAACAGTCGACCATTTTCATATTCTATGTATTCGTATCTTCGATCACTTTCCTGTATCTAAAGTAATTTATAAACACTTCACATACATTCTTATTATATAACATTTGAACGCAGAAAAAATTTTCAATTTACCGAAGGACAAATCCACATGTCGGAATCAATATATTCGCATTTTAGTATTCGTCCGTTACATTTGCGCTGTTGGGAGCAAAATTGATTTTTGAAACATCCATAAACTTTCGAATATTCGTAATATGCACAATTTTCTCTGCAACTCGAGTCCTTGTTTAAGTCCACTTCGTTCACAATGTATCCTTGGAACAACTGTGTTAATTTGGTGTATGTTTCATCTGTAACAATTGTTTCAGTTATATTCGTTACACATGTTACACGCGAAAGCAGGAAAATATACCTAATTTATGTAATCTCGCATCACATCTCCAGAGTTGTCGTGGAGCAAACGCCATGGCTGTTTTAATAGCCCGCAGAGTTTCCATCGTTCTCGTCTCATACTGTTGCTTCACCACTTCCATTTCTTCAGTGAAATTAGTACCTACATCAAGTTTATTATAATTAGAAAGCGAATTTTTCAATAATAATATACTATATTATTCGGTGTAGCATACTTTCCTTTAAATAATAAGCGATCAGAATATTTTTTTTAAATATGATAAAATCGTGATTGTGAACTGTATACTATAGCATAAAATTTTTAAACATAGTTACAAAAATTAGAGAAGAAAATAACAAGTTATACAATATACAAATAGCAGTCACTGCATCATACCTGGGTTATAAAGCCGCAGCAGCTTATAAGAGAATTGGATCATACTGTAACCCTTGATTTCCGTTAGGGTTACCGTTGTATATAAATTATAGAGCAATTGCTGAAGCGACTGATTTTCATTACAAATTTGCGAAGCTGCTTCCTAGTGAGAAACAAATAGAAAAAGAAAATACAAAATCTGTCCATAAATTCTTAAATCTTTGAATTGCTAATTATCAAAGAAGAACGTTCGCTACTTCGTTGATCATCAGAATCGGAAGTTCTTTACAACTCGTTTATTTATTTTTATACCTGATAAGCCGAAACGAACAATTTTTCGTGCACTATCAGGTCACCGATTCGAGAGAGGGCGCGTACAATTGACGCATTCGGATCGTGTAGAATTATATCCCAGAAATCGCTCAGCTTCGGTATATCAAGAAGAATCTTTCTGCTAACTATCTCCTGTTGCATCGTTCGAAAAACTTGGTACAGACCATCTATTCCTTTTAGTTCGTTTTCTGTTCGAGCCCATAACCAAATAGAACTCAATGCGTTCAAATTTTCATAACCATTGGTCGAGAAGTTTCGTTCTAGTTCATCGCCAAATTTCTTGAAACTTTTTATGAGCCATAGGTATTTTCCACCATCTTCAAACTCGTGGAGCCTTGAGTGAAACAAATCTCTCTCTAATGTTTTCTCCAATTGCAACAACTTATTTCGCATTTCGTCAATCAATGTTGTATCGTATTTTATACCCATTGTCCGCCATATTATGCAGAAAAACAGAATGCATACATGGATGTTTGGTATCTTCATTTTGTAGTCTATTTATTTGATCCTTGAAGGGTTAAATATTTCAATTATTCAATATATATATATATATATAGATGAACCGGTGCATAAGGACTTATATTTGATCCATTAGCGTATTTAATATCTGTATGGAAATATAAGATTGAAATTCGTGCTAAGAGAAATTGTTTCAATGCACAATCATCTGATAAGTTAAATATTTCAGTCAAGAGTATTTTGCAGACATAAATAGTCTGGTGTACACTCTTCTTACTTGTTAGTTAATTAGTATATTTTGTGATTCATTCCGTGCCGTGCGTCGTTCTGCTGATCCGCAGTAACCATAGCAAATAAAGATACATTTGTATTCGCTTCTTAAGCAAATTATACATGAATAAAAATTCAGCTGAAAAAATTCTATAGTACCGTAACTTCTTATAATTATCGTTCACAAATTGGTATGTAAATATCGTACTTCCTACTCTGGTCTCCTGTTGTTTTTCATTTCAAAAATGTTATTGATGGTGAGTCATGTTTAACAATACAGAATTAAATAGTGTGACATAGCTGTCGTTACTTTGACCTTACTTAAAAGTCTACTACAACTCAAGTTTCTCACGGCTCGGAATAAATCAATCGTATAATGCAGAACGAGATTTCTCGTACGATTTGAAAAAAATACCAAAATAAAACACTATTCATAATACATAACGGCCTTGGAATCTTTGAGACTAAGACGTCGTATGTTTATAGCAACAATACTGTGTGTTTGTGCGAAATGTACACATGATTACATTGATAATTAGATACGTCAGTAATTGGATTAGAATCATATCGTGCATTTCGTTCGCGGAAAAATTACTAAGATATATGACATCTCGGAGATTCGTTCTCGATTGATAATACTTTTTTATCTCCGGTAGGTCACGTTTAATTCATATAAACGTGAGTCATATCCGCGTGTAGTTATTAACTCTTCCGGTGATTCAGACGATTTCGACAATAATCGATCGATATTTTGAGCACCTGTTCTTTCATTTCGATATAGTTAATAAGTTTCTCATATCGTTGTGATGTCTTATATAGAAAACTTTAAGGAGAGATACTTCTTTGTTCGGAAAAAATGAGTCGGTGATCATATTTGTCCAAATTTATCATAATTGAAAATTTATAAAAATCGGTTTCACTGTATTAAAAATAGCCTCTCTTAAAGTTTTGTCGTATCTATCGTAATCTTATTACATGTGCATATCCCCATTTAAAACGTGATTGATTTTTAATATCGGTTGATTTAAGTTAGTCATTTCTGTAATATTTCTTTCTTTATTATTTATTTTTAACCCTTCGGAAATCATAGTTAATCTGACAGATAGATGTTAAATCTAATTCTAAATATTTTTAGGTTCAAAATTGTTCATTCTTCACATTTAAATTAGTAATTATGTAGTTTATATACGTAAATATATCTATATATTATGTTTTGTATTCATTTTAGTATAATTAAAGACTTTATATGTTTATACAGTTCTTTTCGCAAAAATAAGCATTGCATCATAGATTTTAAGTTACTTTGTCCCTCAGATATACGACGACCTTTGATGGGATTTTTACGATTGCGTCTTCCGCACAGTTAAATAAACAGAGATATCTTTTGATATTCATTGACGCTACATTTACAACTATCGTAACAAATCACGAATTATATCTAATATTTATTGTTATCGAATTACAAACAGATCGATTTCGAAGGTGAAGGTTAAATTATTTTCATACATATTTTATTAGCAGATATATCAATAAATATCTTTTTAACGAGTATACATATACAAATTTGAAATATTATGTGACGATCTTAAAACGTATAAATATTGTTTCAATATAACGCATTTGTATGTACATACAGCACAAATCCTGCGTGCAAGTATTCAAGACGACACGACAGAACGATGTGAGAAACTTTAAGATGGTACTGTTCGGACAGAATATCTAAGAACGAAATCCCCTAACGTTCTTATATTCTGTAAAATATATAATACACTTGACTAGCATCACACTATTAACTGATAACTCAAAAATAATATTCGATTTAATCTTAACATTACTTTTTTCAATGGTTCTATTCTATTAACGAATGGAAAGTAACGTTTGAAAGTTATATAGGCCGTGAAAGGTTAGCATGATTAATTGAAGCGTTTCGACCGTAATAACCAAAGCATTGAAATCTGGTAAACTATTAAAAAATCTAATATTATCCTTTTTTTTAAATACTTGGATTATTAATTCTATGTTGTTTAGAAATGTTTCACTGTATATATCGTTGCACAAACATTCGCTCAACAGTAGTCTTTTATAGTTGGAAAGTAATTGATAGTCGTGTTTTTGATACAACGAAAATATACCTCCGGAACAAACACTTTTCCTCGTATGCACAGGCTCTACTAAGAACTTTACGTTATTGTTCCCGTCATTTGACTCTCTGTGTTCCTCCCCTCTCGAGTTGGGATCGTTCGAGGCTTAATGGTGTTACATATTTCTGCGCATGCTCCTCTTCATTCTCCCTCTCTCTTCATATACTTCATACTTAAACCATTTGCACAAACTATATCATTGTTGTTCCAACAGATCAATGTTGCATTTCGTTCTTTTGCTCTTTATTGGACATTGGATGATTGATTTAATAAAATTTATTTTGTAAAATGTACTCGTTGGCAGAGTAGACTTAAAAGTTTTTGTTGTAATGATCACGTTACAATTCTTTGATAATTATTTTTGATAATACAGAATTGGAGAGAATATAGCTTACGCAAGAATTTGTTAGATAATTAAACAAATCATTGTCTATTTTCCCTATATCATTAACTTTGTTAAGTTTATTCTATATTTTTTTTACCGATTTCTTTAAAAAGATAAAAATATATATAGTACACGAAATAAAAAATTCTTCGGATAATAAACAATAGTAAAGTTATTGCAGTGTTATCTATGTTCGTACCCAGTGTGTAATTTGAATAGGTACAGATTGTCGGATGTCATTTGATCACTATGACATTCTCCCGTATCTAATACCCCTTGATAGTCACGATTAACTAATTTCTAACAGTACATTAACGGATATTCGAATCGCCAAAATATTAAATACTTCGAAATTTGTTCCACTTCATATAATCTAAAAAAATTATCTTACAAATTCATGAAGTCGAAGGAAATTTTTATTTTTCTAAATTTTTTGGAAACCCATTTAAAATACATATGTTCTCACTATTACGCGTCATTTTTCTTTATTGAAAATGTGTTTAAAAATTTACAAAAACTTACTTGCATTTGGTTTGCCAATAATATGAGAACGCTTCTGTTAAGAATCTCGTCGGGAGAAGGAACAAAAAGCCGATGAATGCTTTTCAAAAGATCAGGGAGAGCATCCGATCTCGAGGAAACGCACGTTCTCGCGAAATCTTCTAATGTGTACCTCTCGTATTTGTTAGGCGCTTTCGAATACAAATGGAAGACATTGTATAAATCGTTGATTTTCCCGACGAATTGATCAATCATACGTAACTTTTGATCCAATCTTTCTTGTAACGGCATCTCAGTCAAAAGTTTAGCCATAATGCTATCCAAACGTATATCTATCTGTTCTTGAAAAGTATTAATCTGTTGCGATATTTTCGATATACGATTCTTTAATTCTTTCTCCATTCTGTGAACAAATGGCAAATTGTGGTTGTACTCAGAATCTTTTGGATGTATGAAGTCCCATGTTTCGAAAATGTCTATCACCACCTCATGTCCGAATTTTATTAAATCTTTTACATCGACATAACCAAATTCAAAACTATATGCAAATTGTTCTGCGCATAACATACAAATAAAAATAATCTTCAAATTAATTGTGGCCATTTTTTTAATTCAGTAACAACTGAATCGAGAGGAAATTAAATTTGCACAAATAACACTGAACCGATCTTGTTCTTCTGTCTTCCTTTATCATTTGATTATCGAAGAATTGTTTTCTTTATTGTCACAAGTTTTAAAACTATACTGATTATGAGGATGGAATCCAGTTTTCGGAAAATTGCTGAAGAATTAATCACACTGACACGAGAAAGAGCTCTTAGTCAGCTCTTCGGACGCTATAAATGCCCCCTCTTTCCTTGTTCATTGATTGTAGAATCGCTACGAACGGTACGAACCGACGAACACAGCAGTTGAAAGTTGGTACTGTTCTTCTCAGTGACGGGATTGGTTGAAGTGGGGGATTTACCATAGTCTACGAATCATGTATTCTATGGGAATCCGTCTTTTTTATATTTGGATTTCAAATGTTTCGTACGTTACACATTAACAATATCATGTGTATAAAAGTAGATGATAAATGTATATGAATATACATGGCAATTGTGACAAATAAATTTAAATCTTTATACAAATTTATTATAAGTAATGAATCACATATAGGCATTTTGCTGTCTTCTACATACTTAGAACTTATTTTTTTTTATTTCAGCAGTATACCTGAACATTTCATGTTAAATAAAATTTTATTAATGTTAGAAAAATTTGTATTTCGTTTATTTAACTCTATGTATCATATTTAACAATTATTACAGTAACTGAAATTATAGAAAACGAAACTCTTTTCAGTACCGTTAGCTTTTTTACGTATCATGCATACGTTAAAAAATAATACCTTCAACTATGGAATAAAATAATTTCTCAATAAATACCTTTCTTTCAATCTTAGTTTTTATACTATTTCATGTTGTGTTACATTATATATTATATATCTTATGCTGTTGTAATATATTGTTAACTATTGAAATAATGAAAATTAAGACAATGAATTTTTGTTTAGGTTGCCTTTTATGAAATTTTAAATGGATTGTGGGTGCGTAATGGTCTCCAAATAAAAGGTCAAATTATGACATACATACAATGCAATTTTTGTAATTCGATGGTAGATGCAGATCTTTATCTACTTCAAGTTTGTGCAACAAAGCTACAACCAGATATTTTTCTAAAAACAATCGTTAAAAAGTAATTTTCAGTGTTTTATTAAACATATATTTATATTATACATACCCTTTAAATTACAGTTATATTTGTCAATAATTTTATTCTATTAGGTTTCATATAAAACAAGAGATGAGTCTTTGTTTGTATAGAACTCAAAATGAATACATGGATGGAGAACATGACACACCAATGTTAGAAAGTTTTTTAACATTTCTAGCTATATTGGTTAATGTTCGAACAAATTTAGGTAAGTTCTTCATGCCATTTTCTTAAGTTCACTAATAACATATGGAATCTACATACATATATGTATATAAAAAATATGATCTTGTTATAGGTTTATCTGATCCTGAAATGTCCCGCCTAGAAATGGTTACTTTATTATCTATGGGAGATAAAACCCATAGTCAATTAATGGAGTTAATGCCCGAACGTTCTGGTAGTACCCAAAATAGAGATTTCGAATCTGTATTAGCTGATGTATGTTTTGTGTTTCTTTAAACAGAATACAATTTTTTTTTGTAAGTACAAATTGTAAAATATGATTTACAGGTTGCAGTGTACAGAGCACCTAATCTTGAAGCTAGTGGAAATATGCAGCAAGGAATGTATGGTCCAAAACCACATCTAGTTTGGGAAGAATTATTTGATCCTTTACATGTTTTATTAAGAGCAGCACAAAAAGGAGATTTCCAGATGGCAATGGATCGATTTACAGAATAGTAAATAAACTACATTTGAAAAAATAATTTTAAAAAACATAAAAACCTTGTACTATAGTTCTTTTAATATATGAAAAATTATTGATTTATTTTAATTTTCATAATTTTGTCTAGTTCTTTCATTAAATATTTTGTAAATATTTCAGTGTAAAACAATCAGGAAAATTGAAAAATAGTGCAATTCCATGGCCACCATTTAGGCATCCTGCTCCTGTTTCACCAGCATATGATGATCCACGAATTGTACTACGATCAAGAGTTTTTCATGCTATGATTTTAATAATTTTATATAAGGCTGTGTATGGACACAACATATCAGAGCATGTAATGGCATTGACTATTTACTTATTAGAAATGGCAGTAATTACTGCAGAAATACCTGATAAATCTGTAAGTAACTAATTATAACAGAATTACAGAATTATAAAATAATAATACTATTTCTTTTCATGTTTATCAGATGAATCCTTTGTGTCAATATAATAGTAGTGACGAGTCATCTCGTATAATAAAAGATATGGATCTAGGTGGTTGGTACAAAAGTGATGATTTATCAGAAAATTTGAGGACAGTGATACCTCAAGTCATCTTGAGCCAAGAGTCGGAGCCAAGTAATTCAGATAGTGAGTAAAACTATCATTAAATTACATTGGGTTACATCTTGCTACATATGATAGTTTTTGCTTTGACATTTTGCCATTTTTCTTTTTAGGTGATTTTGAGTGGGAAATTCAAGGTGAAATGGCTGAAGTTGGAACTTCACTCATGATAAATGATGCAACAGATGAGGGTTCCTTAGAAGTTTTAGCTCTTCCATCTTTAGATACTATTACTAATAACACTGGGTTACGGATTGCTGTGAATGCTTCTTTACCTGCTTTACCTCAACCAAATGGTATGTTTTGTTTCTGTATTTTCATATATTTTAAGTAATCATATAAAACACACTAGTTAACATTTTTGTAAGTCTTGTAAATTTTATGTATATATTAAAAACAAACAATCCTTTAAGGTTCCTCTACATAAAATTCTTAATCTGTGTTAGTACAGGGTACAATATATATCATATTTTATACATATATTATACTGTATGTTCTTAACTATAAAATGGATACTTTGGTGTTGATTAAACCTATTATATAATATCGCAATGATGTTTTATTCTTTTCTTAATTATTTTATAGACCAATTTCAAATAACTTTTGTACCTGAAGATGGGATTGTTACTATATCAGAAGCTAGTAGTGAAGATGATTTAATACCTCTACAAAGAGCTTTGCCACCAGCCACCGAAGAATCCATGGCCCTTGCCATTGAATCACCTCCTTTACTAAACAGTATGTTACTTAATCTTATCACCTTAACCATAGTTATATCCTTCTTATCAATGTTATGCATTCTGTACTGTCGCAAAATATGTATATACTCTGCTTTCTTCTATGTTAATCATATAAAAAAAGACACTAATTTTATATAGAAAAAGACACTAAAACGAATATCTTCTAATTAATATCGTTTTATATTAGAACATGTTTTCATAATCTTGTATTCTTTTTTCAATCTTTATTAACTATATACAGATATTGGTGGTCAACCTGCATTGCCACCTACACCTCAACGACCTGCTGTTATGGCTGGCAATGAAATAGTTGCTGCACCCACAGTGTACTCAAGACTGAGTAATTCTAGAGTAACAACAACAGAAATTGTTCCATCTACATCAAGTTCATATAAACATTTCAAAAGAAGAGATGCTCAGGTAATGATTTACATATATTCTAGTAAATCAATTGTCATATTTATTAATTTATTATTTCATAAATTTTTTTCTGTTTAGGATGGATCATTACAATCACAAACTGTAAAAGTAGACGAGAGTATAATCACATTATTGTTAAAATTGCATTCACAGTTGTCAGGTGTCCCAGATAGTTATAACCCTGAACAAATTGCAATGTCAGATAATGAAGCTAGTAGCAGTTCAACCATAGAACCAACAGAATCGCGAATTGGTGATGGTCCGTTCTTTATCGCGCAAATACTGAACAAAATTACAAATTTAGATCCTATGTGCAAAGATGCTATAAATGAAGCTAGGAACAAATTATGGCCAAGTATGCAGGAAAGCGAAGATAAACAGCGAGAGAAAGAAGATCGAGAAAGAGAAGAAAGACGAAGACGGGCGAAAGAAAGACAGCAAAAATTAATGGCAGAATTTGCTAATAAACGAAAGCAATTCATGGAAAAAGCAATGGAAACAGGTAAAATATAAAGGACTAATTATGTATATAAGATATGACGAATTTGATGTACTGTATGTAAACAAAATGTAAATAAAAATTATAATGTTTTGTTTAGATGAAGCAGGGGTATCGGGTATGGATTGGGATCAAAAAGATAATGCGACTAAACTAACTAGCAAAAAAGAATATGATTGCGTTATTTGCAGTCAAAGTAGTCCTAGTACTGAAGATAATCCTATGGGTCTTGTTGTATTAGTTCAAGTAATTAAATTCGTACAATTTTATTCATATATTCATATAATTTCATTTTTATTGACTACTTACTTAATTCTATATAAATTCTATTCTTAGGGAACAAGTGTCATTGGTCATGAACGACAGCAACCAGATAGATTGCTTTTACCTACTTCTGATGATGATCCGCCTATACCAAAGTGTGATACACGTGGTGCCTATTTTGACCGTAGAATGGATGCAATGGACCGACATTTTGATACTGTAAATATTTAACATATAATATCCATTGAATACAGTAAAACAATTTATATACATTCTTATTGATGTTTTACAGATTTCGTTGCTGTTATCCGTTAATCTAGGTTGGGAAGGTGGTGTATATGTGCAAACGTGTGGACATCATTTACATTTAGATTGTTTATTGCCATATGTAAAGTCTCTGGGTCACCAACAAAGACAGCTCTCTCTTGCTGTAGATAGTGGCGAATATCTATGTCCACTTTGTCGACAGTTAGCTAATTGTTTTCTTCCACTTTCTCCTCAATTGGGGAAGCGTGGAACAATCGTCCGATCTCCTTACGTCCCTTTCACTACGATACTCCCGGAGATAAATAATCTTCTAAAAGAGGTACCACGAAGTCCATCAACAGTAAGTATCTCAAGAACTTTGTTTACTTGCAACTTTATATGTTCTTTGCAATTAACAACATATACATTCTTTATAGAGACGAACATTTTTGTCTGAAGCAATGCGTAAAGCAATACAGGATATGACAAGATGCACAAATTCCAAATGTCAACAACAACATAGTTACAAGAGTTTGTTTCTTTTCATAACTTCTATAGCACGAACTAATCTTGAAATTGAACTTGTTCAACGTGGTGGATCATTATGTATTCCACCACCTACTACGATACCTTTAAGGCCAAAACGTGATTGCATTGGTACATTTATTTTATTGTTGATGATAGTTAAAAATAACTAGGATTGTAGATTTTATATTAATAACATTTTCTTTCAAGTTGCACTTCTTGATGTTCTGGCAAAAAATGCACGTCTATGTATGATTTGGCCGGTACAACACACATGGCAGCAATTATCTGGTTTGCCTCCAGAGCCTGCGACTCCACTCGCTTTAACACTACATGAGGGAGAAGTCCCCTTACTTCTCAGAGATCCGACTGCTCTTCTTATACAGTTTATATTATTGTTACCTTTGCATGCCGATCAAGGTAAGTAAATAAATTCATTTGTAAATATTTTAGTGATTTCATAAAACTTAATTATTTATTTTCAGCGTATTTCTCTAGTGTAGTAAAAGTAATCTACAACTTATTGTACTATCAAGTTATAATACAAATAAGCGGTGGTCTCACACAAGCAGAGAGAAATACATTTTTAAGAGAATGCATCGAGCGCGGTCCTCTACCTTCTGAAACCATATTCTTTAAAATCATTGAATATTTCAATAATAGCCCACTCTACGATTCAGATAATGTTTTATATGATCCATCTACTTCATCATGTACACCATATGCACGAGATAAAATGCACAGTATCGAACAACAGGTAGGTATAAATTAGTTAACATAATTCATAATTTTCTTGTTTTCCTTTGAAGATACTTCTGTCACATATATAATTATATCATTTCAGATACAATTTATGTGTTTACCATTTTTACGAGTAGCTGCACTGCTTCGTTATCATTTATATGAGGAACCGTTACCTATAATTAGATCACCACAAACTGAATTTACGAGATTAGTTCGTTATTTGGAGTTAGTTACAGAAAATATGGATTGGAACATGTTTAACTCTGCTGTAGCTCTGAACTGGCAAGATAGCGAAACTAGTATAACGGTGCCCCGTATGTGGTGTGATCAATTCCTTGCTTTCGTAAATCAAAGCGATGCAGGCAGGTATTTAATTATGGAACAGCATGTGTCGTGGCAGGTACCCAAGTTACTGAGCCTTCCAAGGGAATATGAGAAGATTTTCACGGTATGAATATATATAATTAATTATAGTTTATATATCATTTTATACTTGAATATTAAAACCTTATAAATGATTATTTATTTTTAGTATTATCATGGAAGACAGTGTCGTCAAGGTCATTCAATTCCTCAGGAGATTAGTATCTGTTTATTGTGTGGTGCCATCGTTTGTTTAAAGCAAAATCGCAAGCAGTGGAATGTATGTGAGGTTGTTCAAGTAAGTACTTTATGTATATATATGCTTTTCTTTATGTAAGCATAAAATATATGAGCTATATAAACATAATTTTTCCTTGATTTATAGCATTCGATAGATTGTGGAGGTGGAACTGGTATATATTTGGTGGTGACATCAACCTATATTGTAGTAATTCGTGGTCAACGTGTCTGTTTATGGGGATCTTTATATCTAGATGATTTTGAGGAAGAAGATAGAGATCTGAAGTAAGAGCCTCACTTTAATATCAGATAAGATATTGAAAAATTGCAATCTATTTCTAAATACATTTATATTGGAATTTTTGTTATATTATTTTACCTCTCTAGAGATATATCAATATTATACTGCATTTATTAATTTCTTTTTATAGACGCGGAAAACCTCTGTACCTAAATCAGGATAGATACCAATTGTTAGAACAGCAATGGCTAGCGCATAGGTTTGACCATACGAAAAAAACATGGGTATGGCATCGTGACATACTGTAACATTTTACAGCGTTGAAAAGTGCTTACTCTAAAACGAGTAGAATACTTTCAACAGGTTTATTTCCATACAATGCCTCGCCAAGAAATAACATCGCTTTAAGAATTAACAGATTGCTCTAATATACTTTATGGATAATTATATTTATTATGATGCAATGAGTAAGTAGACATAATATTGAATGAAAGTATTACGAGAAAAAAATGAGGTGAGAGCTGAATTAATATTGTTTATAGTCATAATACATGAAAGATTATATCCGAAGAAATTTATGTTTTGAATTACACATTGTACATTCTATTTAAGTATATACATATAAATTATGTCCTAATAAAAAAAATACTTTTTAGTGTGTAGCATTTGTACTTAAGACACGAGAACTATTCAATTCTTTTAGTCGAAATTTCGGTTACGCTAAGAATTAGATAAATTATATCATTGAAGATAAATATCATTATTAATGAAATCATAATTTTGTCTGTTAAGGAGCATTGAATTTATTGCGTGCTTCTTTTTAATATAGGGAAAATGGAGAGAAAATCCATTATATCCTATAATTTATTATCATAATTACTCTGTTAATTACAAAAAATCTTGATTCAAAATTTTCTTTGCATCCGGTTTATTCAGAAATAGAATATTTTATAATTCATTAATAAATCAAGAAAAATACTAAGGATTATATTAGATCTACAATCTACGAACATGACAAAATCAAAGACTGAAGTCTTTATAAGAACTCTATCTCTGAATAAATTTAATAACAAGCTCGATTTTGAATCCCTGTATAATTTTGTTGCAACTCATAACACCTTTTACTCTTATTCTAAATTTATATAAGCAAGGTAGAAGTGTTGATCATGCATGAATTTTTAATTAGAAGGTAAAGGGGAAATTGTCATGTTAAATTGGCAGAGATGTTAAGAAATAATTTTCTAGAATGATACATTAACTGTAACAAAAACGGCATGCAAATTATGTTTGGAATATTAAATTAACACGTGTTTTTATTGTTAAAAGATCCTGTGTCAGCAATGTAGTAGTAAGTGAGATTGTTATTATCACCATAAACGATATTGTAAAACCTTCTCTTGTAAAAATAGTTTTTGTTCTAATTTAATAATGTGAATTTTTCGCAACAGTTCATGAGAAACTATAGAAAATCATTCACCGATCAGTGAACTCGAGAGTTAAACAATATTTGATGCATTATTTTTCTGTATGCATATTTATGGGCTGTGTATATGAACCTATAAACTCATTTTATTGAACGAACTATTTATCTACTCGCTGATTTTTTTTCGCACCGGTGCATAAATGCTAAGTAATTGTACTGTGGCAATTAAGTTGTTATTGTTTTTGAAGAAGCAATTTATATGCAAACATTTAACTAAAAACTGATCTTAAATGTTCGTTAGTATACATTTCAATTTTCAATAAATTAGTATTTACGACAAAAAAGTTTTCCATTTGAGACTTCAATTTTCGTGAAACTACGATTACACAGGCAAAAAATTGCTTCTTCCAGATTATAGATCACTGTAAATGTGTAATAATGATAGGACGCCACATAGTAGAATTACTGGTTAACTCAAGATCATCTGTACATAGTTAATTATTTTTACGAATGTCCGCTTATAATGTTAAAAATTTGCGAATAATACATTAAGTGCTAAAAAATAAATAATAATAGCAATTATCAACTCTGTTCAATGTATAAATAAAAGCAATTCTATTAAATGAAAAGATTGCCTTGTAATCTACAAGCATTTTTATTTCTGTAACTATTTCTTAAGCAATATGTAAAGTAAGTAGAGAAAGATGAAGAATCATTTATTTTCTAGACAATTATTACAAGTAATTTATGCTTTTGGCAGATGCAAACATGTTTTGTGAAATCGATAAAGCTATGTAGATGTAATTTTATCGTAAATCTAACGATTATTACAATATTATTTATATCAAAATCATTCTCTGCTTTTGTTACGAAAATGAGAGTTTTTATTATTATTCAGTTATTCTTCTATTTAACAAGTGCTACAAGTTTCATGATAGAGTACTACTAAAGGTAATGTAATTATTGTTTTTACTTATTTGTTCTAATTAGAAACATCTATTTAAATTGTTTACACTATTTAAGAAAAAGTGGATGTTGTTTAAACATACAATGAAAGAAAAATGCCAATTAATGTTTACACCTTATTAGTGAAAACAGAAACTATATTACTTATCTGTACAAGAATAAATTTTATTACAATTTGTAAAAATTTTGTCCTGTTAAATCAGTGAATAAGTATTTTGTAATGAGGATGCCCGTATAGAATCATATAGATTCAAATTATATACATCAAAAAATTTTTTAAATCTGTAAGTCTTTGACCCAATGCTTAACTTCAATATAAATCAAATAGCAGTTTTTGAAAAATGAGAACCTTTTACTACAGTTTCTACATAAAGTATAACTGTACAACTGTCATTTTTATTATGTATAGTGATTTGAATTTTTGTCATAGTTGTATATAATTTACTGACGATAACATAAAACGAAATCTAAAATAAGAAGTTCTTCAGAAACATCCACATTACTTACATCGAATTAATTTCTTCATAATTTATGCATGAAAATTAATTTTTTGCATACCAGTAATGCATATCTTTTGAAGTAGAAAATACTTTTGTTAATATTAAAATTACATAGAAAAGGCAAAGGGAAAATATTACAATTATTTCTTTTATTATAGACGTACCTCAAAGGCAACAATTTTGTTTAAATCATATTCACATTATGTAATATTTACCATACTTCAATAATGAAATTATAACATTCGGAAACTCTTGCGATCTAAATCTATAAATTTGGAAATCCATAAAATGCAAATATATTGCCAAATGTTATTAATAGACAAAACTCACTGTATTTAAGGCATGATTCTTTTTCAGTTCTGTTTCTTTTTTTTTTTGTTTTTGCTGGATGAACATATACATTGTATGAAACTGACTGTTGATGGTCCTTAAACTTGCCACGTTACAGGAATGTAGAACTGCACATCAAAATATTACGTAAAAAACCAAATTACATGTTTCTTTAACATACATATATATATATATATACTGATAAACTTGTCCATTTCTTTACGATAGTCACTTTCACTTTAAAAGATATTGAAACTGAATAAATTTCTTCAGTAGTGACCACCTGTTTGCTCTTGGTATACTTCAATAACATCATCATTTTCCATTTCCAACTAAAAAACAATATTAATATCATATTATCATTGTATAAAATGGAATTATAATAGGTATAAATGTAATAATGAAGTTAACCCAAAAAAAAGATAAATTATGATAAAATTTTATTTAATTTAAAGTTATTTATTTTAAAGGCGTAATGGTAATGTAAGGTAAAGGTATAATGAATTCCTACTTCTACAATGGTTAATTAAAAATTTTAAGCTTAGATGGAAATTTACCTGCTTTGGTGTTTCGTCGTCATTAATTCTTTTACCATCAAACAGAAACCTGAGCGATGTCATAGGAACACCCTAAATAAATAATAAATATGTTTTAAAGTACACAAAGATAATATTACTTTAGGTACTTCCGCAATAAGAGATAAAATTATCACCTTCTTCTATTTTTGAAAGATTAAAAATACTTCCGTAAATTACATTTATAAATATAGGATATATATAGAAATTAATTCAAAACTAAAAAGTCTTCTAGTCGTGATGATGATATAAAGTTTTCATGAACTTTTTAACTTATACTTTTACTGTACACGATTTGAGTAAGTTATCACATGTCAAGTAAAAAATGAAATAAGAACATTTTTACGCTATCTTTTTTAATAAATTATTTTTTGAAATGCATGACATTTAGACACACGCTTATTTTGAAAAGTGAACTAACCACACGATCGCTGTACGATTTCTTTAATTTACCCATTTGAGTGGTCATCTTTACCCTAAAGTGAATTTCATTGCTGTCCTAGAAAAAAAGAAATGATGAAACCTGTCATTAAACGTCATGGAACTAAGACGTGAATATAAAAGGATAAAACGGCAACTTCTTACATTTCCAACAACTTTAAGCTTGATGTATTCGGAATTCGCGTCGCCTGGGCCGGCTTCAGGTTTTTGCTCCTAATACGCAAGGTTAGACCGATTAGATTCAAAATATGATTGAACATTCAAATGTTATGTTGCATCTATATCACGAAATGTAGGTCAATAAATTGCTCTTTAAAATTTGGAAGCTTACCTGATTATCAGACATGGTATTTAATTAAATATAATAGTTCTTGACCACGCGCCAGAACAGTAACCAAACACAAGCACGCAATATGGCGCCGCACTTTTGTCAGTTTCACAGTCTTCTATTCTAAAAATGAAAATTTAACGTTGTGTAGCTATTTTCGTTCCAAAAGACATCAGCTTTTGACAGCTCCGCTTAAACTTCATCTTTCAAAAGTTAATCATTTTTTATATATTTATATATACTTATATATGTATATATGTATATGAACGCTAGATAAACATTTATCTTTATCAGAATAACAAAATATTATTGTAATAAGACATTCATCAGATAAAATATGACTCTCCTTTCCTCTTCTTATGCTTAACAAGTATATATATTATGAATTACTTCTATGTTAATCAGTTAATTATATTTGTCTTGTTATGTTTTATGAACACATTAAAAATTTGTACGTAAAATAAGTTGTATCGAAAAAATAGTATTTTTCTAAAATTTAGGATGTATTATATTCAATAATGTATAGAAGTATAAAAAATTCTATATTCATAAAAAAATCTATATTCAATAATGTATATCTACAATTATAAAGAATATAAAAATGTTTAAAATTAGAAAAAAATCATGACAAACAATTTCGATTTCTTAAATATCTAGTTTTTAACTTTTTTATTATATGTATGTTATTAAGATTATATATTTGCACTTGTTAGAGTTCTTATTGGTTATATAATTATTTTGTTAATAAAATAAGCAGATAAATATTTAGAAGTAATAGCGAATTACATAATGAAAAAGTCAGCTCGGTACATATTACCAATCACAAATTGATGTAAATCATATAATTCGTTACATAAGAATCAGATTTAATGGTCATACACACTTAGGATAGAATACTATCAAGAGATAAGTTGAAACACCTTGCAAATTTTGTAGTACGTCTAATCATAGTATGCCATTAATGTTTTGACGTGTTATTTTTTTAACCGAATAAACAGCGAATTAGTCGCGAAAATTGGCTGAAAACATATAAATACTTTAGGTAAATGTTATTCATTTCCGATTTACCTGTGATTTATAATTGAACTTAAGATAATTGTAAAATGAGGAGGTTATGTGCATATCGTTTAGTTTATTTCGTGCTTTTCGGAATTTGTGAAAATAGTATTAATTTCTTAAACATGAGTGTTCGTACTTTCTTCCCAAAATATATTGATATAGTTAATGAATAGAGATCTGAAATTTCATGCGGATTTTAAGTTATCGTTTGATACAAAGGTTCGATTAAACTATTACTGAGGAAGTCTTAAATTCCAGCAACCTTGAATTCGTTTTTACAATGAATGTTAATAATTCGGTATATTAGCAATGTTCTTAAACTATCAAATTGCATTTGTACACGCGAATTATTATTTATTCGAATGTTCAACAAGTATTTTTCACTTTGATTGCATTTTTTATCTAGTTGAGTGTAACATTTGCCAGAGTTCATTGCAAGACATATTGTATTTTTTTTTGTTTAGATTTATTTGTAAAAATATATTTAGTAATATAAAAAAGAAATGTATTCATAATGATGATGAAATATTTAATTAAATTTATTAATACAATCAGAACTTATTATATATATATATATAATATTAATATATATATAATATATTAATGTCTTTTTTTAATAAAGTTAGTAAAATAAAATATAGTTTACTTTTGTTCTTTACTTTTAAGTTTATGACTTTAAGTAAAATATGTAATATTTAATTGTTTATAGTTATATTTGGTTTTTATCTGTTTTTCCGAATTCATTATTTATTTATATATTTAAGGGGTTAAGAATATCTTTGTATAATGTAATATTTTATTTGTGAAACTATAGTATTTATGTAATAAATAAGAAATGTTGCTACAAGTATGTAGTTTAGTTGAAGATGTTTTAATAGGAATATTGCAATGTACATATGAATTTATAATCATGATTAAAATAAAAATTTTATTGTAAAAAGGTAAAATGATGCAAGATGAGCATCTGGGTAGTCCTCCAAGACGAAATGTTTTTAGTCAAGCAATAGGAAGAGTATCACAGGTACTTAGATATACTTGAAGTTTTATTTTTTTTTATTATTTTGTTCTATTGTTAATTGTAGTTCCTAATTGTACTAATGTGTTAAATATGTATTTAAAATATAACATATATGTATATATGTATCGTTAAATACATGTATTTTTATTACAGTTATATCAAAGATATTTGGATCTTTGGACTCCTCATGTAGTGTCAAGATGGACAGTGGCTTTTTTTTTAGTATTTGTTTTTTCTTTACGTATACTTTTATCAGAGGTAAGTCAAAGCTTAAAATGTATTCTCTTCTCTTTTCTTTATAAATTTAAATATATTCTCATATTTTTTAGGGATGGTACATTGTTACATATGCATTAGCAATTTATCACCTAAATTTATTCATAGCATTCCTTACTCCTAAAATTGATCCTGGAATGGATTTTGATGGTAAGTACATATAAATTTATGAAAATTATTAGTTATTAATATTAAATGAAATTAAATAGAAATTATGATGGTAGAATTTCATTTAGTGAATTATACCTCCATGTAACTTTAGTATTTAAACAAATTTCACTTCCATTTCTACAACACACTTTTAATAGAACTTTCTTGATAGATGGTGAAGGACCAGAATTACCTACAAGATCTAACGAAGAGTTTAGACCATTTATTAGAAGGTTACCTGAATTTAAATTCTGGTATTCTGTGATGAAATCTACAATTATTGCTATGATATGTACTATGTTTGATTGTTTCAATGTACCAGTATTTTGGCCCATACTTGTCATGTACTTCATAACGCTATTTTGCATTACTATGAAGCGTCAAATAAAGGTAATATAATATTAAATATATTGATGAAATCGAGTAAATGATATTTAAAAATATAAAAGAATGAATTTGAAATTTATTTTCAGCATATGATCAAATACAGATATTTGCCGTTCACTTATGGAAAACCAAGTTACCAGAATCACGAGGATACTTCGAGGTTAATACCTTCAAAGTGAATTGGTGTGAAGTATGTTTGTTGATGGAGGTGCATAAGTGTGTAGATTTCTATTTTCCCAGTAACATGTGAAAACAAATTTTTGGATTTGAAAGCAGTCAGATTCTTTTATCAATGACATTACATATAAATAAAATCATTGCCTTCTACAAGAAAAGGTTTAATCCATAAAAGGTGTAACACTAAAAGTATAATGTTATATGGTATATAAACTGAATTGTCGTAATATATTTGTATCATAAAACTTGTACAAAGTATTGTTAGGTCTTACATAAAGTGGTCACAATAACAATGTGAACATTACAGCAGTTGTTAAAGTAATATTAAATTAACATTGGATGTGAAGGAAAACAAAGATAATTCATACATATATTAGGTTTGTAATCTCAACAATAGTACCGTTTTCTTTTTAGTACATTTTGCTTTTACGTTATGACATTCCATATAGAAGATAACATTTCTTTTCTTACTTCTTAATTTTTAACATTTTTAAATTTTATTCAAAATTTATCCTGTCGATTCTGTTGTGTCAGATTTAGTTGTGTTTTTATTGTTAAAAATTGTAATTGCAAACTAGTCTCCTTTTCAGTAACAACAACAATACGCATTTTAACTATCCAGCTTGATAAATTTGTTCTCCACTGAAAAGAAAGTCGAAATCTTTTCGACTGCTTATGGTATATATTTGTAATTCGTGATAGACGGCATCTAATCATTTTTATCGAATGAATTTATTATCGTAAACAATTTAGTCCAATTTACCGTAACATAAGACATGTTGTCTTAATAGAATTGTGTTCTTACATCGATAGGCATATATTAAATGGTAGTTTAAAACGGCAACACATTGAATAACATATACTATTCATGACTCTTCTCTAATTTGTCTCTATACAAATTTGTATATATGAAGTTATTTAATAAACATACACGGATTGCCTGATTCATAGTAAAATAAATGTTAAGTGATAGCGTTATTTAGGGGGTGATTTCTTAAGGTCCAAAGATCATTTGTCTGTCACGTTATTTTATCTGATGTTTTACACTGTACCATTTTTACAAATGAAACGAAATTATAGTACATTTATTTACTAAAAATTATTGAATATTTTACAAATTTTATACAAGTTAAATTATATTAAAATATATTATATTATATTAAAATTAAAATTATATATTAAAATTATATTATAATATACACATATGTTGCTCAGAAAATTTTTAAATTATATATCGCTTCATTGTTATTAAGTGTGTTTGATATTATTCAATATATTTTCATTTTCCTAACATTTTCAGCCTGTTTAATATTAATAGTTTTGGACTGATTAACTTATGTTAAACTTCAATCTGTACAAAATATAAGTTCATTTGATTATATTTCAACGCAAAAATAAAGTTTTACGACATATCAGGTACCATTTCTTCGGTCTTTCACCTCATAGCTACTTAAAAATAATTATCTTCTTGGATCTTTGGACAAAATTTGAACCCCGAGTAACGTACTCTCCTGTTACTATTGGGCATAATATTACTTTATCTTTCTTTTATACACACACACACACACACACACATACATACATACATACATACATACATACATACATACATACATACATACATATGTATATATATATATATAATATATATAAAATATATATATATAATATATATATATATATGTATATTGCTCCAAAGATAATCGAAACGAATTGTTTCTAATATAGTGTCGATCATTGTAATGTTCTTGAAACTTTTTTATAGATACAAGCACACGCATCACGTACGATATTGTGTAACACGTTTTATAAATCTTGATACATGTAAAATACGATAGTCGGTCATCTGATATCACTAAATAACGTGAAATGGAAAAGTTTGCGATATGTACACGGACATGATGCCCAACGTTTTACGGAAGCGATTGTTAATAAGTATTTACAATATATTTTCGATACTCAATAAAGCTTTCATGCTTACAATGGAGTCAAAATAAATAATGTTTTCATTAACAGTTTTTTATGATAATAAATACTTTTTCTCTCTTATTAAAATATTGATACAAATACGACGTTCGTGTTATAAATATATAACTATCACTAATTTCATTTATTCTTTTTTCATTTATATTTTAAAAACAAAAATGATATTTAACAAGGACGATCACAAATTTGTAATAGTAACACGATGAAGCTAAAAGATATATTTTCCTTAAACGTATTATTTGTTATTGTTTTAATTAATTTTTTTATAATTTTTAAATGTTAATTATGGACAAACGCAAATACTTAACTGTGTAGTAGGCAAGTTTTTGTGTTGAAATAGTTTTTTGTGCGGATATGTATAATATGTTTTCTCATGCAAGGTAACTTAACGAAGTTCATTTAATATTCAAGAATTCTGCCCTTTTTCTTTTCCAAATAATTAAATCCGCACCAGAGATATCAACACATACAGCGATGCTGATGTACGTTTCTGACAATAGAGCTATTTTTAACGATTCTTTTATCCTTTTTTTTAATCGCAATCAAAACTGGGTAGAATAGCAGAAAATTTTAATAATAGTACAAAACAATTTTCCACTTTTTTACTATAAGTACACATATACGTATGTAATAAATATAAAAATATAATAAAACATTTTTAATATATTTATTAATTTATAACATATCTATATATTATTACATATTTAGTACATTTACTATTAAAAAATAAAATATATTTAAGGAGGAAGTGAAACATATATATGTATATTAACGGTATTTTATTTCTAGAACTATCACCCAGTTTGAATTGCTAATTTTTCTTCCGGGATTTCTTTGTCTTTTTACGCTGCAAACTTTGATTTCAAATTCTCAATTCACAAAATCGAAATTTTTACGTTTGACGATAATAGAACGACGAAAAAAAATTGATAATGTACAATAGAAAAAAGGGAGAGTAAAAAAAAGAATTCTCACGGATTTTTCTTTTTTACAGGAGTCCACTTGTGGAAATTTGATGATGAGTGTCGTAGAATTTAAACAGGGAAATTGATTTCCCTCTGATTCGAACGCGTTCGTGTTTCTCTTGAGCTGAACAGACGTGAAACGAAGTAATGAGATTAAAAAAGAAAAAGAAAAAAAAAGAAAAACGGAAAGCAGAATAAAAAAGAACAGAAGGGAAAATGGAGTGAAGCGAATGTGGAGGAAGCGAAAGTGGCGAGGCACGAATGGAACGTGTGAATGGGCAAGAATGTGAGGCCACCCTTTTCTTAACGAAAATGGTAATTCAAAATAAAAGCATCGATGCATTGTTATATATCCTCAGATCTTTTTTAATTTCTCCAACCATTCCTTACGACGAATCAATACGATATATTGTCCCCCTGAAAATGACGCTGTTGTGGAACACTAAAGATCTGAGAAATATTCTTGTGGATTTGTTCGTTTTTCTGTGTTTTAAATCAGATTTTACGATTGACGGGAGAGAGAAATCTAATATTTTTATTTTAGAGATATATCCGGCGTTGTTTTTGTTTGTTTGTGCTTTAACAACACTTGTAGGAGTCTAAGAGTTCTCAGGAGATTTGTTATTTCACAAAAGAAAGATTTTATATTTTATACATTAAATAGTTTGACGCATATATCAAGTACATTTTAGGAAAATATCAATTGTAAAGTTAATTTAATTACCGGTAATTTTATGAATATCTTGGAAATGAGATGGTTGATTGTGAAATTGAAAATGAAACTAAAAACAAAACTAAAAAGATTAAATGTCGCCACTTTTTCCAAAGCATCGTTTTATTTCATTTGTTTCCTTGTATATTACGTGTATATTTTGGCAATGAAAGAAAGAAATCGTATCAAAAAAAAAAAATTTAATCATCCATTCACAATCAATTTCTATTACAATATCTATATTACAATGTAATTAATTTATACAAATACTATATTTAAAAGATGCTAATTCCAGAATAATAAAAATTAGTTTTATTTTGAAAACGAAAGAAAGTGAAAACATATCAAAAAGTATAAATCATAATATATAAATATGTTCATCTTTTTAATTTCCATTATTTTATGAACAATTCTGTGACAAAGTATATATTTCGATATCTTGCCTCCTTGACTACTTCCTTCTCGTTTCCAACATTTGTAAAATTCACAATAATCAATTTACTTCCTTATACATATTCTTGCTCAAAATATTTCACATTGGCAAACGTAAACCTCCTTCAAATAATAAATAACAATTCTCCATCTTTCCAAATAATTTCTTCCTTTGACAATCAGATAAAAAGAAAATGACATTTACAAGCAAAGAAAGAAGATTGGTATCTTTTAGATCTTGATTTGTTTAATAATATTTTTTCAAAAGAAGAATGTTTAACAGATTCTTCGATAATGGTTCTAATCGGTCCATTGGCGAGATCAGAATCGTTCCTATTCGTTCAGATCCTCCGAAATAGCCTTTTTCGATTTATCTAGGAACGTGGTCGTCGAGTTTAATCCTATTACGGTTGTTGTGGTCGTCTCGCTTACGGATGAATCCCTTTTTCTGTATGGGTTTGACGGTGGGCAGTACAATCTGTAAATTTTCATCGTTAACGACTTTGAAAAGCGATTAACCATTCTAAATCGTCCCCATTTAAGTGTTTTAATTTTCTATGGTTCTTCTAAATTAATCATTAGATGCGCAACAATCACGTGAACGCAGGAAGTTTCGCTGATTTCTTGGAACGAAATATCAAGTGACGAAAGAACTCAAAAGAAAGTTAAATAATTAAACAATAAGGGAATAGAATACCTTATACTCTCTGTTCTCGAACGGGGAGACCAATTGTTATAATACCTTCTTTCTGTGTCCAGATCGCGAGCTGTTGCCCATCGTTCGATATGGTGTTTCACTGTGTTTTGAACCTCGGTGTTTAGAAAACAGTAAAATAACGCGACGAACAGGCCCTGAAAATATCAAATACTCGTTAAAGTATACTATGTGCATTAAGATGATTTTTAATCTCCGACGTCGAAGCATTTTTTTATCTTATCGTGTGATTTGTTCTCCATCCTTTTAAGAGTTTAATTTATTTTTTCCTAACCTATTCTTTGAAATTCGTAATACATCCAAACTTTTTTTATTCTTTCTCTCCTACTCTCCCACTCTTCCTCTCTCTTTCCAAGATAAGGAAACTAAGGATGCATAGTTCCTTTCGAGGTATTTTATCCATTTAAGCTTTGAACTGTGACGTTAAAAAGTCGGTAAAGTAACTTTATTAAAAAAGAAACTTTGCAAAAGATACTAATGCGTGCGATTACTTTATCGGTAGCTTGAACACGCGTTTATCAAATGACGGGTTCCTATGTATTCTGTTATATATGAAAGTTCTATGAATGCCAGATCCTTGGATCGATGTGGCTTTGAAGCTTGCTATCTCAAGATAAAATAAAGTAACCAAAGTAACAAGATTTATGGAGGAATAACCTTTGTAACTTTATCGCGTATCTTGTAAGGGACTCGTATAGTTTTTTATGGATCAAACCTACGGAGAATAGAAAATTCTTTTGAATAAATACTTTCCAAATATTTGTTAATATGGTGCGTAGGAAGACGTTCTGAATAAATATTGTCTTAATGTTTTGATGCGAAAATTTCATTTTCGTTTGAAAACTTCTTTTTCCAAATTTTTATTCAGGAAATTTGTGACTATTTGTGGAGTGTTCTGTTTTCTGTATTAGTTTAAGTTACTTTATAACAACACTTTACGACATATGTTTCTTATCGTTGCAGACAGAAGTCCTGGCACTAGAAAAGTGAGGATAAAATCATCTCGAGGAGGAAGAGATAATAAGAAGTGAGAGATTAAAATTTCTTGTGTCTGAAGTTGTGAATACCGACGAACCACCAAATTGATTTTTTTAATTCAAACAATTTCGCTTTCAAAAACTCAATAGCGTTTCCTTGATTATAAATTTTGTCAAAGAGGAAGAAAATTACCGGTTCTTGATCGAATATATGGATTAATTAATAGAGGGTTACTCGAGGTTTGGTAATGTATAAACGAGTGCAAAATCTGCGACATATAATTTTTAAATAATATTACATTCGAATACGTGTAAATATATACGTGTAAATTAACGCAGATTTTAATCTTTTCATTGCGTAATAAATTTTAAGAATAAATTGTACCGTGTTATAATATTTTACTATGGTTTTGACAAAGGATAAAGCTGTCCTGGAACTTTTTATTTATAATTTTATAACTAAATTACTTTCTATCGAAAATACGCAAGTGTCTGCATACATTTGCACGTTAGTGTACAAAGAAACGTTCAAATGGACGAGGTACGAGATAAAGGGAATTTAACAACGATTACAAAGAGTCCACGGAAAGGAACGCATCCATGTTTCATCAAAAGGAAAAGTAACGCGCTACAGATGAGTCCCTTTTCGAGATTTTATACCGTGAGGCAAGTTAGTTCTTGTAACGAGATATATCTTTTAGTTGCATTACCTGTGAAGAAAGGAACGCGGCTCGAGTGTAAGAGAATGCATTAGCAACCTGACCCTCCGTTGGTCCTGTCAGTACCAGCACGTAAGTTACTCCAAGGAGAGGTATCAACACGAGTAACGCTTTACTCGCCTTTCGATATTGCTGGGTTTCTGCGTTCGTCGCTGACCAGAGTTTTGTTATCAGTACCTGTAACGAAGAATCATTGTTATGAAACGATGATTAGACAGAGGAAAGTTTAGATGGAGAATAAAATAAAATAAAATAAAATAAGTAGAATCGTACTTCTGAAAGATAGCGATGATTGATAGAGATAACATTTAATGGGTATCATGTTTTGTAAAATAATGTGTTTAACTATAAGCAACATTCGCTTACGTTTTCACCAAAAAATCTAATTGTTTCACAGACAGGGCTTCGTTACTGACGATCGTGTTGTTGATGTTACCTTAGATGTTAAAAAAGTTAAAAAGAAAAGAGAAAAAATCGGCCGTTCAAGTATATGTACTCACCCACATTATCATGAAAAGAAACACCACGTTGATGCATAACACCAAAATAGCGGGGGCTTGGTAGAACCAGTCGTAAGCATGTGACACCATCCAGGGACAGTGTTTGCCCAATGCAACTTCCTGTGAACATTGTTGGCTACAGTGCTACTGGAAATTAAGCCAATTCTCGGTTAACTTTATTAGCAAACGTCGCGTCATCCAGTTTCTTTCCCTCGTGGTACGCGAAGAGCACGTCTCGATGATGTTTCAGCTCGTTGATTTTAGCTATTTACTACGAAAGATGTCGGGAAAGTTTTGCTGTACACCGAGAGAAGCAGATACAGACGCATGAGTTTTTTTTCCTAGGAATTAAACGCGCAATTTTGAACCGCTGGGGAGCGAATAACGACTCGGAGCATTGGACATTGCGTAACGTAAGTTATTTAATTATAGACATGTTGGGTAGTTGGAAACTTCTCTTGGAACACGTGAAATAACTAAAAAAAGAAAAAAGGTCTATGTAATATTTTATCTCCGATCGAAGAATTAAAACTGAACCGTGGGAACACGGTTTCAGCAAAGGGGAAAAGTCCTTAATTAAATGCGTTCGCTGATGTACATCTCTTGAGAATATCTTTCCCTCTTCCTGTTACATCGTATCGACTACTCTTCTTTGTGCTCACTTTTCGTTCACATCACGTACCTCGCCGGTATGTTAACGCGGATCGTGTCTCCAAACCTACATTACGATATTTCTCGATATTACCGGCATTCGTAGCAGTAAATTGGGGTATCGTCGGAAGCTTGAGGATCTTGGTGCCAGGTATTCTTCCTGATCACATAATACAATAAGTCGCAAGAATATTCATATTGTCAATTGTCGTCCTCAATAGATAAGAATTGTGAAGTATATAGTGTAAGAATAACATGAATCGTTTACAGTCGGCAATAAGGGTGGTATGAATACTTATGTGAGTCACTATAGTACGTAGTATGAGGCGCGAAGCACGCATTACACATATTTCTTACATGGTTTACGACATTAAAATACCTGTATTAATTAATTTAATTTCGTAAGATTTCACATTTTTGAAACGCGATGGAACTCTGCGAAGAATGATTGCTTCGACCATTCCAGGTACAAAAATATTCAGATGAGAAAAAGTTAATAAATAAGTTAATAATAAAATAATAATTCCGACGTATAATAACGCAATAGATATTTCAATTCGTTTTTTTCTAGTTCTCTAGTCTTTTTAGATCTTTTGTTAATATCTGAAGTTTATGTAAATTTTGCATGAAAGTATAAACCGTCTGTTACGTCGGCTGACTGCTACCTAACCCAGGTCATACACCGCGGGCAAGATGGCAGCTAGATGTCTATGCATCCTCGCTGCATACCCTCAATAGCCTCAGAGACCCAACATAAATCTTATCATTTTCATAGTTAAGGTCCGTCAGACTAAACAAGCGTCTTTGTTCTCTACATATACTGTACACTACGGGAAGATACGGGAAAGTTGGTTTTCCTCACGGGGTTGGTTTTTCTCTCGGGGGCGGTTAAGACCCTTCCTAGTTCACCAACCTTCTTATTAATCAATCAAGAGCAATGTCTATTACCCTCACTTTCCTAGCAAAAGGATCCTTAACAAATCGGCTCATCTCGTGCGCGAAGTACACCCATCACTAGCTTTCCTCCGTCACTGCATCGTCACTGAACTTCGCTTATTCTACATCCTTAGAATAATCAACAAGTTGCGACAACTCTTTCTACAGTCAAAGTCTCTTCCTCGGTTCGCATCCGTCTATCATTCTGTATCTTACATTGTACATTAAGTTGTTGGAAATACATATATTTTATAACCTGTTAACACGGTGTTATATCAAAACAATTACCCCTATTATCTTAACGAAAATCAGGGGATCGATCAACTTGTGGTGTCGATTAATATAATCGTAGCGGGAATTTACGACTCCCGTTGACGTGATATCTCGCGAACGCGTCTTCCCGCGACTGGTCGAACATACACCGTCTACAAAACGCTATGAACTCGTACTATTTTCTCGTACCTGATTTGGTTGGCTCATGATACTTTGATCCAACGATTTGGCGATACCCCACATGGCGATGAAGAGGACTGGTATTCCTGGAATTATAATACGGCATACTTAAAAACGCAATAGTTCTTTGCTAGAAAAATTTGTTCACAGACTAAGATTATCGTAATCGATAACAATAAAAAATTATACAGAAAATTTCAGATCGTGTGAAATAAGACAAATTTTAGAGAGCGAAGAAAAAAAATTTTTTTTCCAAATTTCGCATAGTCGGATTGTACGCATGCTTCGGTGACTAAATATTTCTTTTTCTGCAACGGGGATACGCTGCGAATTCAAAGCAGTCGATATTGATTTTTAGTTCATCGAGTGGAAGTATAAAGTTCTGATTATTAGGATTCTCGAATATGGATTTCACGGAAAGTCACAGTATGAATGAATATGGACCTTCCGCTGAGCGAGAAAAGAAATATTAGGTTGGTATATTTGGAATACCGAATTTTAAAATCAAACTTTCATTGTACGCAGTTTCTCTTTTATTTATTTCAGCGCCGACCGTGGTCATTCGTTAAAACGTAGCTGTTTTCAAAATACATAATACCATAGTTATAAAAATTATCAATTCCAGACATTAAATTTATGTTCCCGGTAAAATTTGCTCCACAAAAAATACAAAGTTTGCACAGCGTTTCTTCGTTGACCCGAGTTACCGAGTGAATAGCAGTGCTTTGAAGTAGAAGAATAAAAATGATGTTGTGAAACTTTACCCCATCCTATAACAAGACACAGCCTCAACTTGATATTATCGCCTGTGAAAGTCTTGACGACCAATAGGAACAGATACAGGCCTGAAATAAAAATACATAATTTACGTATAATTTGTGTAATTTACAATCATTGATACGAATAACAGATATTTAAATAGTTTCAAGATCACGAATAAAATTATTCGATACAAAAGATAGTAAGAAGGAATGTTGCGATTCGAAATCCGAAATTGTAACATCGACAAACCGAATCAGATTACCTTCTACGAACATCCAAAAGTAATTTGTCAATTGGAAATAATTCAGCAGAGACAGGAAAACGATACAGGTTGGCACGTCCGGTTGCATGGACACCTAAAATAATTGTTCGATTTAAAAATTAAACTGAACGATGATCCAACGCTCTCGTGTAACTCGACGGGATGTTCCATTTTGCATTTATGCAAAAAGAAAAGAGTAAAAAGAGAAAAATTATCTATGGCATGCGTGTGCAAGTTTTATCATCCGTAATGAAAATTTGTATTTCTATACGCGTATAAGCACCTACATAAAACACTTTAATTTACATATAAATGTATCCAGGGTAAACATTTTATCTTTCTTAATGGAACGTCGTGTTTCTATCCGAACTGTTATATTTTAATCCAGTATAATTGAATGTGTATACAGTTTTCAATTTTTTTTAAAACGGGAAACCAATTAAAATTATATACCTAAAAAATGAATTTTTATATTTTCTCAATTTCTTTCGTTTCTATAAATGAAAGACAAAATGTGGAGCATATTATTTTAATCTACAAATTTCCGCGATTTACAATTGAATAAAATTCTGAGTATTGAATATCATTATTTCATTTTTAGTTGCAATAGTTGCAAATGAACTGAAATAATCCTGTATGTGGAGTGCATTACCCTCATTTATAATGGTGTTTATATTAGAGAATATGTACGAGTTAAACAAAATGGAAACGAGGAAGAGAAAATGAGTCGAAGGAGGTCGAGTAAGTCATTAGAATTTCTTAGTGGTAAATCAATAATAAGAAAGCGTCGAGAGCATCTAAAACTTACTTCGTTCTTAGGATAGAAGAGGCAATGCACGGCTATCGGTTTCGAGGTGTGTAGTATATATTAGATAAATTTTATAATAATTCATTTTTCTAATTCTGTTATATTCTATTTCTTTCTATTTGTCTATTTATTCCTCTATTTCTGTTATATTTTTTCAAAATTTGCAACGATAGAAAAACACAATAGATCGGAGATGATCTAATTAAATAATAATAATAAAACACTTGTATGATTTTACAAACAGTAAACTTTCTTTTACAGTTGATGCGATATTTCCTAATGAAAAAATCAACTGGAAGTATTTTCTACCACAAAACCTTTATCACCTTTAACCGAAACATTCATTTTTTCCTCGTCACACGCATTCCTCGTATGTTGACGGCCACATACAGAGGAAAAAAATGGTAGAAGAATTGGTAATTAAAAGCAACCCAGTGAATTGAATTTTGCGTGAAGCCAATTTCACAGTAACCATTTCAGCGTTCGTATTGGCCTTTTAATTATCGAAAAATCAAACGCGCATCGGCCATTCCGCAAGCGTAATTAATTTTCCTTTCTATCGGTTCGTTAGCGCGTTACCAGAGGTTTTGCGACCGGTAAGTAAACACATTTCCGGTTCCTCGTCGGTGAAGTAAATCGCTATTCGACTAATTTAGCGACGCGATACCTTGTCCGTGTCTGAAACAGTTTAGCTGCTTCTCGTCGCATAATATTTTAAGCTTCTTTTATCACGACGATAAAGAAAAAAATTTAGAATTTTATTCGGATGTACGAGAAAAGATTTTCATTGAAATTGTAATTACAAAGACAGTGTTAATTAAAGTTATGATATAAAAAAGCATCGAAATATTCTCGAAGTATACGAAAAAGATTCTCGTTAAAATTTCTGTACTAAATATTGTAATAATAATGTATTGTAACGTGTTAAAATACCAATTTAACGTGTTAAAGTATCAAATTTTATTGTAAAATCTTATGCAATTTGTACTTGTGGAAAGTTTACGATCAAATCTCACACGAAGAATTCTTTCGTGAAAGTTTCATTCAAGAAGTTTGAAACGAATCTTCGCTCCAAGTTCAGTGTATAGAGTGTAAAATTGAAAGTTTCCTCTTTTGATAATGTTGCTATGACGAGTATAAGAAATGTTTGCTTCGAATTCCGTGTAACGATTGGAAAAGTTGATGGAAGAAGAAATTGTGAGGGTAAAAATATTAACCAAATCCTTGGAATCTTTCTTTAGAATTTCTTCTTTCTCAGTCATACAAAAACTTAGGAACCACGTCAAAGTATGCAATTTTTTTCGCATGATAGCTTGTGAACAGAAAAATACTTAAACTAAAAAATTGGTATCGTTTACCTCTATTCGGAAAGTGGTTTCAATCGACACAAATCAAAATAAATCTAGGTTGGAAAAGCTGGACAAATTTACCCTTCTTCTTTCTAAATTTCATAGAAAAATTTAATATACAGGGTTTTCTATCAAAGAAATATTCTAATTTTACATTTTTGCAACAAGTGACGGCATTCTAGTTCTCGTCATTTCGTAGGTCAGGTTTTGTGGATAGTTTTTATCCGAAAGTAATAAGCCTTTCCACTTCTTTTCTACGTTTGTTCTCGAGAACAAAAGGATTCTGTGATAAAAAAGAAAGTCGAGCTCAAAGAACAATTATTTCGAGCAAGTATAATCTTCCGTTTTATAAAGGCAAAGTTTTAACGGTAAGAATGCTAAATTTTATTCCTCCCGTGAATTAAGTGATGTAGGTAGCTATTTGATTACGTTAATTGGTTTTCTCATTTAATACTTTATCGTTCAACCGCACTATGTGTATTGTTTCTACCTAGTATACACATACGTTTATACAGAATAATAGTAGTATAAGTACGTTTATACAGAACGGGGCGGTAATCGTAGTGTATCGGGCAGGTAGTGATTTTATATGAAACAATAACAGAAAAGTTTGATATAGTATTTTTTCATCCGTGGTTTCGCTTTCGAGAAAATCGGCTTTAGAGATTTGACAACTATATTTTAATTTAGCTAATTCCAAACTGAACAAGAGTAAATAATCGACAGGAGTTTAAAGTACATTTGGAAATAAATCAAAAATGTAGAATAAAATTTTTCATAAGGTGCTACATTTTCGAAAAAAAGAAATTTGGAAATACATCATGCGCGTGTATCAGACTAGTTCGTAATTAAACACACTCAAATCTTATTTTCTTGAAAATGAAGCTTTAAACGAACAAATATTTTCACAGGTATAATAACCTTCTGTTTATTGTTTACTCATACTTAATCGATACTTAGCAAGTTAAAGTATACTTGACAAATTTCTAAGCTGGATTTTCCCAAAAACGAAGCGTCGTATGAAAAGTTTTATTCTATATTTTCGATTATCTTTTCACGTAGCATTGTTTCCTGCCCGGTTGTATTACGATTACCGCACCATCCTGTATACTTTTAATAAATAAAATTAATTACTCAATAGTTAAAGAGTTTCAGAGGATATTGTGTTTTTCATGAAAATACCTGCATCACGTTGTTTAGAATCCACATCAGGTCTGCAAGGATGTAAGTAAACATCAAGTTCGTGTGTATGTTGTTTCTGATGCATCTAAGTTCCCTGAAACAGGGTTAACGATTTATTGAGTAATTTTTACGATCTTTTGCTACATTGCTCTTCTTTAAAACGAATGACGAAGTTTTTGAAAAATTATAGGTATATGTGGATTAAATAATTAGTTAAGAAAAGTTTCGATTCATCTTATTTCTGAATTTGTAAAAAGATAAATAGACAAAATAACGTATAACAAAGGCGAATGAATACAAGTAAAAATATCGTCCATAATTATGATTAGACGCACTTTGTAACTAGTTTCGTAGAAACTAACAAACCTATACATGAATCACCGCCCTTTGCGGACACAGTTCGAAGTTAAGCAGTCTGTGATTCTGTGTTAAACAGAATTACTGCAGCAAAGTGGATTCTAACTGACCCAACGTAAACGAAACGATGCGCCTGTCTTAATAACGAAGACATATTTGTTCCAACAAACAAGTAATAATTTATAGCGAACTTTTTACAAACAGACTTGATAGTTACGTATATCTAACTAATGTAATGTAATTTTTGTATATATATACAACATATAATTTGTATATATGTAACATTTAAATGTAAAAAACATTTTGTTATACTATGCAGGATGAGTCGGAAATTGTAGTATAACAATATAGACACGGGATGCTTGTACGTGAAAAAATTAGTCGAAAGTGAATAACATTTTTTCACGTAGAATCATCTCTTGCCCGGTTATGCTTCCGCCCCACTCTGTACAGATATAACGACGAGCAACAGCATAATCCAATATAGAATTTTAATAACAGTATTATACGCGTAGAGAAGTCGCTTGCCGCCGGTGACAGCAAGTTTGTTAGTTTGTCATTAATTTGTTAGTTGTAGCGGCACTAAACGAAAGTTTACATTGCGTTTATGGCTTCAGCCAGCTTTGAAAATTTGTTTGGGTTTCGTCGTTTCGGTTGGATCGTTTCTCTCTTGCCATTCGTAGCATATGCTGGGACATTGTACACTGCACTTTTCAAGGCGAGCAACGTATGGCCTGCGTGCGGTGTGATTTATTTTCATGCGTATCAAGCAACGACGTAATTCTTGAATCAGATATGCGACACTCGTGGATCGCGTTGTTACGCCAGCAACGTTTCACTGGGACAATATTATAGAAATAAAGATGAGACGATAATTGCACGTTGAATTCCCGGTGAATATCAGATCGGTGAGTTTTAAGGTAGTTCGACCTCAGTTTTATCATTGGCAAACAAGAGGTAAAGCGGCGCGATGTACAGTCGCTGAATAATTTCAGTAGAACAGCGCCGAATTAGTCAGGCGTCGCCAAATACACCTGGGACAGTCTAGTCGTTTAGATCATAGCTGTCGTTATGCGAGAGCTCCCTATTAAATTTCATTCCTCTGAAGTTTGAACTTGATTAGTTAGTTAATAAGGTTTATTAAATTTCGTTTCATTATTAATTATAGTCAACTGTATTCATTCGAGGTACTGAATGAACGAAGTGCATTTCATAATTACAAAACCGCTCAACAACTTTCAATCTTTATAGGTTGTTTTATATCTTTTTGTAGGAAGTTAATTAAAATACTAATGAAAAAATACGGACGTAAAATGATAACAGCAAATGTTAATCCTTAACTTACTCTTCCAACCTACATTTTTGAAAAAAATAATTCGAAACCTGCACGTTCATGTTCCAGAACAATACAGAGGCGATGTTATAAAATACACAAAGTCGACCAGGATTAATATTTACCTATACGAAGGGATAAATTTGGTTCCATACGTTCGAGTTGATTGAATTTATTAAATCGCATCGGTCGCCTTTAGGCTAATGGCCGATACACAATTTCACGTCGAAACTCTCTTCCCCGATTAAGTTTCATTCCAGCGCATGATTTAAAGCAAATTGTTCCGTGCTGTGCTTTTAACAGCAGCCATTGCCTTTCAACAGCCACGAGAGTGCTTCGATGCGGTCGGTCGCAAAAACGCGATTAATTAATAAGCGAATATACGATACATACGCGACAATGATTGATACGAAAATAAAGGAAATACAGCCGTATCGAATAGTTGAAACAAAATCCGCTCGTGGTGATGTAAAAATCTCTGATGTCACAATGTGTTTGTTTCGTTTCCTTTTTTTATCGTTTGATCGATACAAAAGTCAATCATCGGTCTGGATCAGAATCATTATTAATTTTTTTGCAATCCTTTCTCTTAATGACTAAATATAAAAATAATACTAAAGGCGGTCTTATTAAATATTGAGATATTGTTAATATAATAGATAAGTTATTGTTCAAATATTATTATCTTTAAGCACACGCTATGGATAATAAACGATATTTCAGTGTTATTTTACTTATAAAACGGAAACGGATACGGTACAGCTGCTTTTTCATTCCGTGCAATAATTCCTACGATGAGAAGAAACGAGGAAAACAGACTTCTCGCAGTATTAAAAAAATATCGCGTCTCATAGCGCAGAAACAGAACGATATAATAATATATTTATTTAAAGCACAGCGTCGTTTCAGACGAACAGGATTGACTAAGAAGTTTTCAGATAATTTTCTACGAAACGTTCCAAATTAATTCGGAGATAGGCCATCAAGAAAAGATGATGACTGTTGATCTTCTTTCGTGTTCTCGTTGGTGAATAAACAGCTTATTCTCTCTCTCTCTTGCTCGAGATCTTTTCGTTTATTTATTAAGGCTCCATTTATTAAATTAATTATGTTATTTTTTATTATATAATTTATTTATTCATTATATAATAATATATCATATTTTGAGTTAGAAAAACGCGTGTCGTGCAGGAAATAATATCTTTCTTTTTTAATAAATTAACGTCGTTAATCTTTTGGCAAAACGTTGTGAAATAAAATCTAAATTAATAATTGAAAAACATGCATAGAATCGAGCGTAGACTGGTTTAATTAAATGTACGGTAGTTTTGTTGAAACCAGGTAGAGTTAACGTTTTATTTTGAGAAAACTGATGTTTAGTATGCATGAGTCTAATATATCCGCCGGAAACCACGGATTCACCACGGAAGTTCGTTTCAATCCTAAATACTATTAATAAAATATCCCGTGTTCCGTACATTCGAGCACTATACTGAGTTTCATATTACCTTCCTTGCTCTGTATTTCTGAAATTCCTCTTTGCTACATAGATTTCGGTCTCAGAGCTTGGTAAGAGCTGGTTACAAACGACCCTAATGACGACTGCTTTGATTAAGATAGATAAAGATATACGTACATCGAGATTTCGATTAATTTTTGTATATTATACGCTAATAACAATACCTGGAATAAATTTCTTTATCATATTCAAATCCCACGTAAGAAAAATTAGAGGAATTTATAAGAAACGACCAAGATTCAGCCACGGAATTGAAGCTCTTACAATCGGTTTGTGGATTCTATCTTTCGACCATTGCATTAGCCTGTAGTATCCCTCAGTAAGCCTTACTTCCAAGTGAAACCATTTGCTTTCATGGAAATATACGCCGGTGTATGCTGTTTCTCGGAGATAAATGAAAGTAGGAGAATTGAAGAATGAAGAAATAGGACTCTGTCGAGGGTGATCCGCGCGATAGGAAGCTTCAAAAAATTGATCTGAAATTCTATGCAAAGTAAAACCGGAGGATGATATATATACAGCATATATTACAGTTGCACTTTTTCATTTTTCCTTTTTTCCCATGCCCCTTTCTACTTTGCTCCGTGGGTATAGTATATTTGCTTTGTCTGAATATCTAAATTTCGTATCTCATCTGTATTTTCATGATAATATTAGAGGATTCACTAATAAACCATCCATATTACCATCTACCAATAAATCCCTCAACTTTTCCTCTACTGTACGCATTATATTAATCAAAAGATAATATTACATTTGTTTTTAAAGAAAGTAATCACCATCCTTCACCCAACGAAATAAGAACAAACATTACGATTAAACCACGTGGCCGTGGTTTAAAAAGTTCAATCAAAAAGTTCAATCCGACTTTGAAAATTTCATTTACACGATTTCCATAATTTCACTTCTTCCATACTCAGCCCATAATCGTCCCTTTACCGAACTAAAAACCGTAACAACGGTTTGTTAAATTTATTTAAATTCGATCTACTTTTCGATCAAATCTCCGTATCACGAACACGTTTTGTTTGCGAATCTGGAATTTTACGCTTCCTCTATTTCGCAATTCCATTCTCCCGTAAAACCCATTTTTGTGCTCGAATAATAATCCTTCAAAGCTTATCTTTCAGTTACATTCGAGCTTTTATCCCACGAACGGTTGCTTTCATCCAAAGACCATTGGTTTTATTTAACGAATAGAAAGAATGCGTTATAAGGTTTGCTCCATTTCGCGAGGCTCCATTTCCGGAGGCGATGGAAACACGGCACCTTTCAAACGATGCGGTTAATAAATGATCAGAATTGCGAGTGCCACGTGAAACGTCGTTTCCTTGCTCGTTAACGTGCACAGGGCAAAAAGATATTATCGCGTTTCTTTGAACATGCCGATCGACCTATGCATAGAAGGCCGAATATTCGTTTGCGAATATTTTTCATCGATTTCACGGTGCACCGTACATGCAAATCTCTATCATACTACGTTAAAATTCCAAGTAGGATCTAATCTATATGAAAATTACGAAGCCTTTTATGAATCTTAAGACGCTTCTCTCACATTCTATAACGATAGTTTAGTAATTATATAGATATAGTTTAATAATCTATTTATTAATAGTCTATAATAGTAATTTTTCTTCCCACGAATCTTCTCATACTTTTAATAAGTTCAAGATGAAAATCGTCTACTCGCAAATAAAGAGATATCTCTTAATTGTAAATGTTACATATGTTACTAGTATTCTGAAGTTTTTAATAGATGCAAAACGAAAATCACTTACTTGCAATAAATAAAAATAGAAACGGCGATGATCAGTGTGAACAAGGAGATGCTGTATCCAACGAAGTAGATCGTGTTTGAAATAACCTCGACACTGCCCTCGATCTCTGGCACGCGGAGATCTCGGCAGAGGCTGTAGTTGGTATAGTTGCTCCAATTACCGTCTAGCCTGCACCAGCGACTCGCGTTCTCTGCAAATGATCCGAATTAGCCCCATTAGTGTTCACGAATTTAACATCCCGTTTTTCTATCTAGGAATACGTAATTACTTTATCACGGAGGCATCCGGTGGGATTTGAGACACGCGACATAAAAATTGAAGGAGTATTTCCCACGAGAGAATAAACTCAAAGTAGATCGGTTTTACGGGGAAAGTTCGAGCAATTTAGTCGGGTGAATTGGAATTACCGTAGAGATGACCTCACCCGGTTACCTTTGATCTTTCGTAATCGAAGTATTTGGCGATAGAAACTAGTTGCAGCAATGATCTGTATTATCAGATCACGTGTCATTGAGATATTCAAATTGTATTCAAATCGTTGAATTTGCATTTCATATCTTCTGTGTTTACTAGCTTACTCGGTATTATTTCAAAATAACTCTTTAAGTACACGATTCTTTCGAAATATCGCGTCTTTCGTCGACGTAACTTCCACACGATTTAGCGTACAACTAAAAATTTGAAAAGAAGATTAACAAAGCGCGATTCTCTCCTTTAAATATCACTCAAGTGTATAAAAATCCGCAGCCTTTCGTTTCCTATAATATAGATGTGATACTCCAACGGCGGCGCCTTTCGACTTTTAAGAGTTAAATATAAATGCGATAAGCTCGGTGACTACGTGCCCAGCGGTTGAAATCGACAGATTTTCGAGGCAATAACGCTGATATTTGCGGAACCGCAACGAATGTCGGTCGCCTGGCATTATTCACGATTGCCAAAAGAAAGTGCTTGCATTAGTCGATAAGACTATGGAAGAAAGGTCATTCGCGAAAGAGCATGCAAACGAGTTTCTTAATTTACACGAGTTACGGGGTCCTCGCCGTTCTTCCGAGTCGATAATTAATGAACGACAGCTACTTCGTCACGCTACGACGAATTTAACGTTGCGTTTTATTCAGTCTGCCTATGTTTAAGTTTTCACGTTAACGCCGTGAATTAATTATCGAGGCCTTTCTGAATATTGTCAAAGTAATTTCCAGCGTGAGTCTTGACAAAGCCTTTAAAATCACTATGAGTAACGTTAGGTCAATCAAATTTTCATTCATTCATATCGTAAAGTCTGTCGGCATTATAAATTTCTTCATTAAATTCTAAGTAGAAGTATTAATTTATTACCAAGTTTCTAAGTTAAGGATAAATCGCAAAGCTCCATCGATCTGCAATTTTTCATTTGTATTCGTTTTGGAAGAAAGAATAACGAAATCATAAAACGAATTCTTGCCTTCAGAAGCAATGATTCTTAAAAGTCCGCAACGAGGAAGTTTGTATTTAATAAACGGGAACGAGTGTAAGACGTTTAGTAATTAAAATGCGAGCAATCCTTAACCATCTGCAACCAAGTTCTGTGATTAATGAAAAGGAAAAGTCGGGTGAGAAGACTTATCGGGATTGTGTTTCAACATTTGACGGTTAAATGCCGGTCAAATATACTTTGGACGCTTGCAGAAAGCTCGCAATTGTAGAGGAATGGAAGTTTAATCGTACGAAAGCAAACTCGAAGCGCTTTCGTTATTACTTTATGGGACATCTTACCATTTACAAATTAAAATTCAAAATCGGTTTCGCAACTTAATTATGAGACATTTAATGCGATGAAGATTGTATTACCCTGTTTCGTTTGTAACAGGCTATCGTATCTATTAAGTACAACACCGATTAAATTATTTATTCGTAAATAATCGTGTCTTAAAATATAAATGTTTAATTTTACTTTCTTAAATATCGTAGATACCTACTTATAAACTTTCGCCCTGCAAATATTCTCAGACTTTTTTTCCACAACACCTCGTACAACGCAGGGCCACATTAATGCGAACATTCGACAAACACGAAAGTTCACTTCAGCCGGAGCGGCTGCTAATAAAACACAAAATTAAGTTTCTTCCGGTCGCGTATCGCAAACTTCGTGCAACGTTTGTTTTCTCCCTTTGTTACGCGACGACACATCGCATTTGTGGCAAACTGCGATTTCCACGTGAGTTTCGAAAAACACAAAGCGCATCGTATTTCGATTTCTTTCGTCGAAAAAATGCCGGTCGATGGGAAAACGCGATACGTTGAAAAACTGAATCTGCCACACCGGCGCGAACTAATTCATCGCGATTCCATTCTCGATTATCTGTTTTGTGTACGCACGACAATCACCGGTGGATCGATTTTCACTGGAGCATTTCCGGATCTCGCCGGACAAAAGAACGATCCAGTAACTACGTTCGAACGAAAAATACTATTGCCTACGCTACGGTCAATTTGGACTTTTTCCCTTTACTTTGTTCCTTCCTTTTTTATTTTTTTCTTTAGTTATATTGTATATTCAAAAAATTGGCAACTAATACTTTATGAAAAATTTGATCGAATACGATAATTGCATTAACGATATAATTATGAGAAATTCACGTTGTACTATTTCTAGATTGCGCGTGAAGTTTTCAAAACTGTTGCTTTTCTCGTCGATGAAATATAAAAGTGTCGGATAAACTGTCAGGTAGAATGGTTTACTGGAAATACACGTCATACGTTGTAGTTTGCTCTGTACACAATGGAAAGTGGAGGATAGCATTCATGTATTAGATTGGATACCTCAGTTACTATGTAGACGTGAATCCAATCGAAAATTGCTTGGGGATACGCGAAGCTCCGGCTTAGAGAAAATTGTTTGCGGAGAATCAAATAATTAACGAGACAGATATGATTGATATGCAAATAGGATATAACATGGGAATGTCAGATCAATTTGGTTGGTAGTATGTCTGGATTGTGTGGGGCTAGTTTAGATAACCATAGTGTCTTAAGAAAGTATTTGAACATTCATACCGAAAGTTCGATATCTAACTATAATCTAAATATTCTTCTTATACAAATATATCTACCCTCAAAATAATAAATTAACACTATGAAAATGTTAAAAGAATATAATAGAAACATCGTTATGTTGAAAAATATTTTTAAAAGTCTACAGACTAACGAGAAAACAAGTGCTGAATTCATTAAATTGCGAAAAGGTAGGATATGGTCTGTGCGGCAAGAATGAGAATGGAAGATGTTAGTAGAGCGTATGTAATGCGAAGCAACATCGTGTTCCTTTATAACGATGTATTTCGTATAATAAATGTACGTCAAATGCGTACGATTTCCATAACATTAGCCTGCAGTCAATGGAAATGTCCGTGTGGCTATTTATAGTATTTCGTGAAATAGGGTTTTTAAGTCTTCGAGGAAACATGATTATTAAAAAATACTGTTTACATAATTTCATGCTCGAAATGAAAAGTAACATATCGCTTTATTTATATGTATTGCAGACGTCAATATATTTTAATAATTGCGATGAAATTTATTTTTCTACAAGAACGGAATAGAGATATAATAAAATTTTAGTCATTTATTAAAATGTTGAATTTTTTAAATACTTTATATATTATAACTTATTATTATATCGTCCTTAATATTTTATATATCTCTATTCCGTTCTTAATTCATATTTTATATTTATATTTAAAGTTCTACAAATCTATATAAAAACTTTTCATTAAATTTTATAAAAATTGTTTAGTAGGAAACGTAGAAACAAGTTTAAATTTTTTAGAAAAATATAACGACATGAAAAAATAGTGAGTATAATAGTGGTATTTGAGAGGATCGAACATTGTGTTTTTTACTCTGAACAACGTTTAAAAACAATCGTGTCATTGGGAAATATTTTTCTGCAAGTTTAATTGCTCTCAATTTTGACATCTACGTTGGCGTATGGCAATCGGTACGATATTAAGCGATTTCGATCCAGTTGACTGTTCAAACTGACAGTTGCACCCTATGTATAATAGTTTCGAGTTTCGATCATTCAAATCTGTTCATTTCATCCCGTAAAAAATATGATCAAAGTCTTTTTATTTGGTCTTTAATGTTTAGAACCTTTTTATAAATATTTGCACAATTTGTTATTCACTTCTTTACGTTCCAAGATTAAAAATGAAATATAACATACTTTCAAAGTTAAAGTGCATATAAGTCTCATATAAAAGAAATGGAATCTTTAAATTTTCCAAATAAACGAAACCATCGAGGGACGTAGAACAACGCAAACCAATTTCAGATAATATCTACATCTTCTAAATTCCTTGCGCGAGTATCGGAATGTGAAACTTGATAATAATTCCACAAATATATCCAATCTTATACTTAAGATTATTATTATTATTTCTAGTCGAAATGAACAAAATTCTACGCGTATAAAACACATTACTTTCTCGTTAGAAATAATCATATAAAAAATACTTTCACAATTCTTTTATACAATCAAATAATACCTGCTATTATTAGCGAAATTTTACAAGTAGCAAAATATTACACACAAAATGTATCGAAATGAATAAATTCAGTTTCCTCTATAAAATATTCTAATCATTCTAAAACCGATCATTTCAAACTATCTCGTATAAAATATACGAGATCTGTACCATGAAAAGGACAATTTTCTCTACAGCGGAGGCAAAGTTTGAAGAGTGCATCGTCTATGGAAAGATATAAAAATATCTTAGTATATAATACCTCTCAGACCATATTATTCGTCCCCTGTGAATTGCCTGATAATAAGATACTTTAGCGTCGAAGCGAGTCTGTATCACGATGTACGAGTTATTCTGCTCTGCTGGCAGGTAAATAGGATACAAGCCATATTCCTTTCGTTCTTATTTCTTCCACTTTTTTCTTCCTTCGCGATGCTTATCTTTATTTTCCTCATGGGTTTCAACTTTCGTTCTTCGCTGTTCGTAATTGAAACGCTAATTATGAAGCAGTGAAACGAGCACAAGTCGAGCCAGAAACTTTCCTCTCGTTGGCGGAGGCTTGCCGATTATTTGGCCATAAGTTGGAAAAGTTTGCTGAAGGCGGAAGAGAGCGTCAACCACGTTCTTATTGTGACGAGATTAACCACCTGGAAAGTGTAATCTCCGCTGCTTTCTGCCGGTGATACGAGTAAAATTATGAAAGTATTTTAACGATTACGAAAGGACGCAAGTTTCGGATTAAAGATGTCCTTATGGTACTTTTGTTGATTTATTAAATATCAACGTAACGGTAGCACGTAGTGTCATAAAAGAGGTTAATAATTTGGATCAAGTAGTAATAACAAGAGCCAGAGTTTTATTACGTCTTGTTTTACCTTTTATTTGAAAGTAAGAAATAATAAAAGTAGCATAGACGTAGCAGCATAGAGTAGTATAGACGGCGAAAGGAAACAACTCATCTTTCTTCCGATAAGGGCTTATTTTTTTTCACTAAAATAATTTGGTACAATATTATTTTATTCATACATTATTACATTAACATTATACATTACATTGCATTATTTATTCATTACATTCATTTACGGTACATTATTTATTCTCATCTTTGTATCTTTTACCTTAAATTGAGCTGTCCGACCAGTTAATTTTAAAGGTATTTTTTAGACGATTGATACAACTTAAACAAATTCTTGATTAATAATGGGTTAATAATGGAAAATATTTTACTTCTTCCAATCTGTAAGTGCGCGTGTGCGTGTGTGTGATGTTTCATTTGGTGGTTTTATATAGCAACATAGAAAACTAAGTTAGAATTTTTTCGAAAAAATCTTCGTTTCTTGAAACGATTGCAATCAAATTTAGTAATCATCTTTTATACAATTTTTCTTCTGTAATCCTTAAACAGCCACTTTCTTGGGTAAATTAAGTTAAACAATTTTTTCGTGTCACAGAGTTACATGGTTGCTATTATTTTATGTTAAAAAGAAAAAAAGAAAGGAAAAGGAGAGGAAACATTTTATGGAGCTAACGATCTCACTTTCGCAAGCATCTTTCTGAAAACTTCAACTTCTTTAAAAGAATATTAATAGAATACCAATTATGGTCCATTGTACATCAGGTACCGCATAAAAAATCTTCCTCCATAATAATCTTTTATTTCCTTAAGAATAAGATCTTCGATGAAAAAGTCACTGAGATAATATTAATTATAATAGCCAATTATCTTTTCCTGTATCGAGTTTCTAATTACGAATATTCCTGAAACTACCACGTACAGTGAAAATAATGAAATTATTTCGCACGATAAGTTTTGTTATAGCAATTAATAATCTCGTATAACTAAGCTCAGATTATTGACTTACTTCTTGATGACGATTAAAATCCCCGAATGAGACATCTCGTAGATAAAAGGAAGAGAGAGATTATTAAATAAAGCAATGTGATATTCTAAGAGGATATCAAACGACATTTTCAATCTATTTTCATACATATTTTGCCTTACTTAGATTTTTAAATATCGCATAACAGCTACTGACATACAAACAAAATTGTAACTTGTAAAACATCCAAACTTTTCCAAACATCAAACTCGAATTTCACTTCGAAAATCATGGAATATGTAATGCAGGAAGATTATTTTATGGCTTAGTCTAGACGCAGACGCTAACATTCGTAATATATCCCAGCTTCAATGCAATCCACCGTTTATAATCCGTAATTCTACATGATCCGGAATAATTCTACAATCTAAGCTCGTCCTGGCATGCGATCGATATTTGCGTTGCACGCTTGTATTTCAGAAATACACACCGTCATGTCACGTTAAAACCATTGATTCCCACTTCTCTTTCTCCTTTCATTTCAGTAAAAGATTCACGATCGACGAATACCAAAAAAGATATCGAAGTTTCGTAAGATGAAAGAGTAGAGAGAAATCTTTTGTTCAGCTCCCCTTTTGTTTGAGAAGTCAATAAGACTGTATTTCGGAGGAAATCTTTTCGCAATCTTCTTATTTTCGCTCCTCCAAAAGGACTAACCACCTCCTGGGATTTCTGTTTATATTATCACTATTATCCGTAATTGCTTCGATTCGATTTAGTCGTTCTAAATGTGTTAATTAGATTTTTCAGGAAAATGGGATCAGGTTTTGAGGGAAAATATTAGATTTGATTTCTTTGTTCGAAGCAAACTTGATCAACGGATAATTTGGGTTTCGTTAAAATAACATATCGTTAGTTTGCTAAGAAGTAGGATGCTAAGAAGTAGTTTGGATCTAAGAAGTAGGCTTATCATCTGTTGATGATTTAATTAATGTTCCATCGTGGATTAACTAAAATAGCCCTTTTTGTCGAAAGTAGAAGCAGTGCTATTGTATGGAAATCGATAATTAAACGCTTCGTATCTATTCAGTTCGTTTTGTATTCTTCTCTTGCCGCTAGAAATCAAATATTCGTCGGCATGGTTGCTGCATTTCAATTGAAATATTTATCGTGCTCTTTGTAAATATTTCCACTTTACTCCGGTAAACGTTCGAGTGCAGTATTTGCACTCTACAATTGAGATTTGCGTCGCGTACAGTTTCTGTTATAGCTGCGAATTAGGTAACGTTCTTTTATGAAAAACCAGCTCCGTTCAAAATCTTCTCAAAATCCACCTTTTTAATTTCGCGTCAAACGTTCGATAAGAAATGAAACCGGTAAACTAAGGCAATCCGATATTTCGTCCACTTTTGTCAGTTTTCAGCTTTTGTGAGCCAGCTGGTAAACTTCTCAATGGTAAGCGTATCCGTCAACTTCAGCGTGGTAACGTAATACTACTATTTTGTTGAAGTTAGCTTATTCATAGCTGCAGTTGTAATCGTGGCATTTACTTCAGAAGTGAAGGAGGTTCGCGCACTGGGGGTGAATCAACTTCCTCTGCATTGAACGATAAGTGGACTGGATGGAGCGGAAGGCATTGTCTGTTTAGGATGCGAACTTCGCCAGCCAGTATTCGAGTAGGAATACAGCGTTTAAGAATCTGATCGAATGGTTGGAGATCAGAACCACTGTATAATGGTATGCTTCGCGTCGATATTGCATGGGATGATAAAATTGAAAAGCAAGATCAAGGAGAATTTTCTTTTTTGGTATCGAGTAAAATTGAAGAGTAAAAAATAAAACCAGTAAAAGATCAATACTGTACCAAATTGATAACTACAACTTCACCAAAACTTCGATCTACATCAATGAATTTCCCGAAATACAATCATATTTTATTAACCACCCATTCAAAACTGTCAATAAATCATTGCGAGTCTTTGACGTAATGGAAAAGCCTTCAAAGCCCTCTCTACATGTTAATCAACTCCGATTTCATAAAAAACCGCTGTGATCGATACAGCTTGGCTGTTCGAGCCGTTCGATTCGAGGATTTACGATCCCATCACATACCGGAGGAAGCTATTTTCATGAAATTTACAGACCGAAAGAACGTCGAGCTTTCAGTAGCCAGCTAAGTCTGTCAAGTTAAAATTTTGCATTAAAATTATATCCGACCGCGCCCTCCGGTTCAAGGGGAACATAATGAGTTGTTCATCCTTATCGACCGCTCCTGCTCCTCTATAAATTAAAAAATCCTGTAGTTTAGTTTAGGAAGCAGAAAACCGCGTCCATAAATTATTCGTACCACAACAATTACGTCGAAATAGACAGGGCATGATATTTGACTTTTCATTGGCGAGCCGCTGATCGTTCATTCGATTAATTACAATCTCATTGCCTGTTGCTAATTCGACGTATACGAAACTCAACGAGATTGGTTATGCTTGATGGATAATTTATAATTAGATGTGCCGATGACAGGTGTACTTATTGTTGACTATTTCGTGTTCCAATCATCAGATGTTAATGGCTTTAGGATCAGAAAAGCGCGTTCATATGTATTTTAACGAGTTTGCCGAGGAATTACAAAATGTATGTTACTGCTCATCCGGACAGTTTGATCGGCGTGTACGTATTAATGCGTAAATTTTATGAGAGCGGAGAAAGATAAGAGCAATTTGATAATTAACAGCATAACGCTTGCTATATTTCTTATCGAATTGTCAGAATATAAACATAAATTAGCCATTACAAAAGCATAGCAATAATATGAATTTTACTAGATTCCTTTATTATACCATTACTAACATCCGACGTTTTTCTGTCAGTGCAAAAAATGCTTCTTAATCTGACTTTTAAGTCAGAGAAATTAAAGTAAAGAATTTGTCAAGCAACAAAATACTTTCATAAGATTGGACAATTGTACGCTAAAGAAATTTTTCATGCGTTAATATCCCTAAAATCCTTAAAACTTAATATCCTTAAAACTAAAGCGAGGTTGAGACATAAAAAATCGACAATCGCAGCAAGATTAAAATCCGCAGGGTACTTTAACTAACTAAAACATTACAACTGTCCGTCTGGATCAGCGGAATTGCATCGACCTCGGTAATGATCGATCTGGAACGAAGTGCGCTAACTTCCGTCGATGACGGCGGAACCTTTCATTTCTCGAGTTCAGAGACGATTCTCCGAACTCGTTTAATTTCCAAGTGATGGAAGAGGGCCACGGTCCAAGGCTAGCTTTATCGTTCCATCTCAAACATTCCGGGAACGTCAAAATGAAGTTACGCGACTCGAGATTGCTCACTCGCGCGTACGTGCACGATCATCACTGTTTGACAACGTAAATGTCCGGCCGTGGAACGTTCGCTGTAATTAACTAGAGTTCTTGTTGCCAATCTGACAATTGATGTGTCCGTCGTTAGATATGAAAGCGAGAAAATGCTTGGAAATGAAATTTGTATGCTTCCATGTGAAAGGTGTAGGGAAAATCTGAGAGATAGAAGAAAGGTAAAAATCATTTTGTATGTGTTATCGTTTAAAAGTTTCAATAACATCGTAACGTGACACGACCGATTATATTCGTTGGATTTGAAAATATCATATCATAAAATATCAATTGAAAATATCAATACATAGAAATTGCGAGACATGTTGCGGAAATAGTTTAATTGGATTAAATAGAAGGGAAAATGTATTCTGCCGTTCAAAAGAGGGAAAAGAAGAAGAAGAGAAAAATAGGACACAGGAGAAATAAATAGGGATGAAATGGCGTAAAGGAAAGATGATTTTAGTATGTATATCGTCGAGGTAGTTTTATTTTTGTCCGATTACAAGTGGACATATACACGCCATTTCTCTAGGGCCTGACTACATTAGTCTCTCTACTACTTGCCACAGAGAGGCCACACACGTTGGCTTGTACCATTAATTTCATTAATTTCTAACGTATAATCGAATGTTCATGATACAACGGTGGTTAATATCGCCAATAACATTCTCTAGAAGTTGCGTTGAAAATGCTTACTTTCTGATAAGAAAGCGAACGTTGTAAGTTTTTCAACCTCGGTGTTATGTTATGAGGATAGGTTTCTATTGGTTGGCACACTCTGCGATCTTAAATTGGTAATTCATTGAGTTAATTGAGATGAAAATTTATTTGTTAAACTTTTCTATTTGATATTAATCTTTGTAAAATAATTCAAAAGAAATTATTCTTTTTCATGTACATAGGTAAGAGCATGGTTACTCGTCTATCCAAACAACATGTGCTGTAATCGTAAGTTCGGATAATCAAGAGTCTATTTGAATATGCATATAATTAATCAAACAACTATTATGCTGAATGTATAGTGAAATATTAAATTCATTCTCCAACATACTATACGATTTGTTTGATGAGCGAAAAATCAAGATAAAAGACACAGGTAAATTTACACGAAGTTTGCAATAAAAGCCTAAAGTTTAGACCATTTTGTTTATTGAAAGAATATAAAGCAGAGTAATTGTCTCTTTATGTACCATTAGGTTCAAATGGATGCTTAAAATAATGGATTGGACATGTTAAAGTTCACGACAACGACCGAGTTTACGATAAGAACTTGATTTTTCCATTGATTTTCAAGTTTAAGATTCAAAGAAATTTGAATGTCAATAATAATTCATAGAAACACAATTGTTTTTAATGATACAAAGAATAGAAATTTTTCCTACATCCTCTTCGCATAAGAAATATAACTATTATTATTTCTCAACCACTTATTGCTACTTTGTTTGAATCCCCTTAAATATCATTTAAATAAAATTTATATAAAAATTTGAAATTACTTATTCGGAATCCGATCTTATTACTAATAAGACTTGCCTTCGATTTTCCTTTTTTCAATTTATAACTCAGTGTCGACTACGAAGATTATTAGCCACAGTACCTAATTTTCTCTATAATTTCCGTCCATTATATTTAATCATCTCAAAATTCGTTATAGGCAGAGACACGAAGGAAATTTATCGATACGCCTGTCCGTTGTAGCCGTAGCCTGTGGGTCTAATGCACGTTAATCGATGCTATCTGGGAAGCTGCGAATGTTATGGGATATTCCATCGATGTTGAAATTCGATTATCTCTTTCACGTTCCAGCCATTAGCTATTTATTGCCTTTTTCATTTGTTGCTTTTTATGTTTCGTCGCAAGAAAAATGAGAAAAATCGGTCTAGTGTAATTGCACTGCCTTAGGACTCATCATTAATCGAATTACACTACCTGGCAATTCCATACGTAATCGCTATGCCCCGAGATTATTGCTAATGCAATGTTCTTGCTTTCAAACGAAGATGATGCTCGTTACGTAAACACGTTGATAATATGACCAATTCATGCGGATTCTTCGTCGTCTAAGGAGGTTAATCAAGAATTAGTCTAATTTCAGATTTCACTGAATTCAAATTGCTTTGAGAGGATTCGTAATTTTGAATGCAATTGCTTTCTGACAGAGTCCATGCGACTGATATTTTAGTTTTGGAAATCGAAATATACGAGGAAGCACTCGTATTATACACGTTCGACCTTATAAATATTCGAACTTCTATGTCATTGAATTTAATATGACTTCGGCTGTTATATAACCTTATATCTCGATAATTAAATGAATCAATTATTATTGATTATTAATTGCGTAATTTTGATTAAACCACATTATCGTAGTATATTAATTTTATAATATTAACTTTTAACAATTACTAGAATTAATAATTCTTAAATTAGTAAATTTGGAAATTTAATTTTCCAAGCTTTAGATTTTGCAATTTTCAGACTTTCGAATCTCCAAACACAAATTTTCGATTCTTTCAGTCCAGAAAATACAAATTTTCCTCTGTTCGCTAAAAATAAATCGATGTTCCACCGAACCGACGAAATGAAACTCTTTTCGCTAATATCACTTTCTTCGAAAGTTCTTATCTGACGATCGGTTACATTATTAACCTGAATGCATTCTAAGAACCTGAAAGCATTTTGAATCTTTTTATTCTTCGTGCTAATGGATAGCAACGTTGTTCCACGAATTCCACTGAATCTCTCTGACCGACTAACAATCATTGTCATTAGTTTCGTGGAAAACTTGAATAACAGACTGTTTAAAGAGACTGTTCCGTGGTTTGAGTGGCGTGCGCCAGAGACATTTATACCTCGCCAAGTGCGACGAAGATAATTCAGCTTATGAAACAAAGCTCTTTGCATTCAAGCTATTCAACAATATAGTCCCTCTTATTTCATGTTGGAACAATGACCTCTGTTCGAGACTTTGGTCACATAGACGTCATTGTCATAGATTGTTCATCTGTTTAATTACATTTTTCACGACAATGCTATTTACGAGGAAGTAGCTTACGACAGAAATATATTCGAGTTCATTTGCAGACACCTTTAGACAAATCTTTTTATTAATTTGTTAATTAATAGTTATTTATAAGATTACTTTGAAAGAATATAATTGTCGTTTTGTACTACAGCTCTGGTTTTTATCTTTGCTTTATATCAGAAGAGAATTGTTTTATAGAAACTATATGTTTCCCGATTTAATATTAATCTTTCCCTGTACTAAATCATTACTAAATCATTGCACTAAATCATTTTGCGTCAACCATGGAGAACATTCATTTCAGTTCTAAATGTCAAAATATTCCTATAATTTATACAATTTCATGATATGTATAGATTACGTAGAAAGATGTGAATCGATAGCGTATTTCTCGCATGATGGCATCTCTGCGTCCGGTTAATGAATTTCATTTTCGTCAGAGAAAAAATTCCCAGAGAGGATTACCACTCGATAGAATTATAACAAATCGGATTATCATGTCACCGACATGACAATCCGACACGGATTTAATATCAACACTCGGATAAAGTATCAATTCGATCAAATTCCACGCCGGCGATAAAACTAATTAAATCGATTTCAAATTTTTCTATGCCATTGAATTTAATAACTTGGGCTGTTATATAGCCTTATGTCTCGACAATTAAATGAACCAATTATCATTGATTATTAATTGCGTAATTTTGATTAAATCAAATTATCGTAGAATATTAATTTTATAATATTAATTTTTAACAATTACTAGAATTAACAATTCTTGAATTAGTAAGTTTCCACATAATTCCCGTATGTCCATGAATTATTAATTACACATGTTCATAATATCGGTATACATTTCCAGGTCATGAATATAAGCGGACTCTTAATAATAGTTAATCAATCCATACATTATATATAACTATATACAGTAGTGGACAAAAGATTAAGACGAAATGGAAAAAATAAATAATTGATTTACTTTCCATAAAAAATATAAATACAGTGTTGTACGTTTGGTATTAACTAATTAGACATTTATCTATACACTTACAACAAAAATTTCATTTTGATATTTTGCTCAGAAGCTAAGTTATAAAAAAGGAACGAAATCTGTATAATATTTCGTCGGTCAAAAGTTTAAGACTACACAAAAAATATTAATTTTTGGTAGGAAAATATACACAATTTTTGTTTAAATTTAACATTTCATCCAATATCCGTTATTTCTTATCACTTCGGTACATCTTCTTGGCATAGAATCTAGTAATTTTTTACATTGATCTACCGTCATATTACTCCAAGCTGTGTCAATTGTAGAGTAAAGTTCGTTAAAATTTTTCGGTCTATAACCTTGTACTGTCTTTTTTATAATGCTTCACAAATTCTCGATTGGATTAATGTCTGGTGATTGCGACGGCCACGGCAGCACGGTAATATTTTCTTCTTCAAAAAACTGTTTCACAACCCGGATCAATGTCATTTTGAAAAATAAAATCATCACTCATATTGTTGCGTGCAAAAGGCAATATTGTGTTCTTGAGTATGTCCATGTATTGAAAACGGTCCATAATTCCATTCCAGGGTCTCCTCGAGAAAAACACGCCCACACCATAACGTTTCCACCACCATGTTTAAGAGTTTTTAAAACGCACTGTGTTTTCAAATTTTCGCCTATTCGACGTCCAACATACCGTATCCCGTTAGAAGAGACGCGATTGAATTTCGATTCGTCTGAAAACAATACCTTTTGTCAATCTTCACTTGTCCAATGCTTATGAGCTTTAGCAAATGCAAGTCGTCTTTCTCGATTCCTAGAACTCAGCAGTGATTTCTTTTGAGGTTTTCGTCCTCTTAAGTTAAAGTCTTCTAATCTTCTCCTAACAGTTTTAGCACTAATTTGCGTATCGTTTTCATAGTTTATCTCCGCAGCAATATTATTTGCACTACGAAAACGATCCTTTTCGCTCGATCGATGAATCCGGCGATCCATTTTCAGCGTTGTTTTCCGTGGTCTTCCGTTTTTCGGTTGATCGCAATACGTGCCTGCCTTTAAAAATTTATGCCAAGCTTGCTTACAAGCTGTTTCTGACCCGTTCACTATATTTGCTATTTCGGTGAAGGTTTTACTTTGCTTTCGCAGCCTTATGATTTGTTCCCTTTCGTTTTCAAGTAAATTGTTTGATTTACCCATAGTCTGTCCCTACCTAAATGAATTTTAAGCAATAAAAGGTACACTAAACAATGATTTTGACATTCCAGAATCAAAATGTTCAAAAACTGTACTCTTACTCACGTTTTACACAGATTGTCTTAAACTAATGTCCACTGTTTACAAGTGCTAAGCGATAATTAACTGTTGTAACTCCTACATTGTTTGTATTTAACAACTGATGGTCTGAGGTTACGAAGGTCAAACATACAACTATGTTATTGCAAAGAGACAAACCGAATAGAAGAACAATATGCGTATAAGATGTTTGTAATCCGGTTTGCAAATCATCGTCTTAAATTTTCGTGCGTTACTGTATGACTAGATATTGTTTCATAATTTTCTATGTACATATGCTTCTATCGGATAAGAACACGAAAATATCTCTTGCGATGGAAATTAATAAAATGACGTCTTGCTGATATTATGGACATTAGATTTTTATCGGTTACGTATTCGTATCTCTTCGTGAAATGTATTTTCCGTGTACAGGAAGTTTCTACTACCTTCCCCAGGTTCCCTCAAAATTTCTAGAGAACAGCCAGTCAACTGCAATCTACAAACCTTTCAAGAGTCCTAGACTGCAACTACCTCTTCGACAAACCAATCCCAGCAATGCAGAAGTTATAAACCTCCGAATCCAGTTACAACTTGACATCCATCACGTTTACCAGTATTTAGCTCCCTTACTTTATATATCTATTTAATGGAAAGGCTTTAAAGGATTTGCATACAACGAGAGATTGAGTATAACTCTTGTGGATATCAACGACTGGAGTAAAGTCAAAATTTGCATCGTCATCTATCTGGATTCTACGAGAACTAATCTTAAAGATAATGTTAAAATATATATTAGGTGTACAAATGAATAACGAAATTATAAATAAACGAAGATAAAAGATTCAGCGAAACTCTCGGAGTTTATTTAAAAAGAAATATCGTAAGTTGTTCAAAGTGTATTCGTCGTTATTATTTAGAACTTTATGTCATCTATTTGGTAAACTGTTGCGTCCTTAGACAAAATACAATCGTGCGGGCACTGACAAAGGAGAACATTCTATGAAATTGCTGCGGGGCAACGTGAGATCACACACTGCTTCTACGACAAAGGACATCATAACGAGTCTTGTTTCTTGTTTGTGTTGCGTCTCGCACCAGCCAGCTTATTCGCTACACATTACTACTTCGGATCACCTGTTCCGATCGATGCAACATGCTTTACCCTACAATTACTTGTAATTAGTGAATGTGATACAAACATCACTTGAGGATTAGATCTTGTTTAAATACACAGCATTTTTCCGTGATAAAATTCAACTCTTGCCTGATAGGCGGTTTTAAGTAGTAGGAAACAACAGCAAATACTCTGATTGCATCGTTTGCAGTATTTCTTTTTTGTATTTGTTTTTAAATAAATTTTGAGTTTCACTAAAGAATTTCAATTATTCACTTGCACAGCTAATATAATCGTATATTCTAATAATATTATTATAATAATTATTATTGATCTAATATTCACAGTAAAAGTCAAATAACATTATAAAAGTTGAATAAGATCAGTTACAGCAAATAGCTAACGCACCAGACACGCAAAATACAAATAAACTACATTCTTTAATCTTATTTTCTTAAAACCAAATCTCAATCTATCTTTTTGTGTGGTAGATTCAACGAACGCATCGTCTTTTCATCCTCGCAAAATTAACTTTTAATTTCCGTCTACGCCCATTCTCCGACCGTAATTAAGCGCGGTTTAAACACGAAGCGACAATTTCAAGTTCTTTTCTTTAATCGAGCGGAGAAATGCCGAGACAGAATCACACCGAAAGAGTTATTTTTACCGCTAATGCAGATTTCCAGTACCATCAACATTTTCATGACACCAAGTCGCTAGTTTCGTCTTATTACAGCTACTTCTGTAATAGTGTTGATAATTTGTTAATAATTTTCCATCAAGTTTTGGTCGTTTTACGTGGAAAGTAGCGCACATTCTCGTAATATGCAGATACGTACGTCTGCTCTTATTTTCTACTTCATTCCGCGCAAGTATAAAATCTTTGCTCGTTTAGCTCTTTTGTACATTGTTTGGTTTTCTGTTTTCCATTGCGTGCAACTCTTTCTAACAACGTAGATAGATCCATAATGAAGGTTTTCCATTTATTTTTCTACCAATTTTGAGAATATAATTACCAATATAAATAAAAAGCAAAAAAAAGAAATGTTATATGAAATTATTTCGTATGAAATAAAAGTAATAAAATAATTGAAACGATTCATCGTTTAAAATTGTTATCTTTTTTTATTCTTATATGAAATAAAATTTTTTCTGAAAAGTATGATATTTGTTGAAACTTTTTCGCAAAATCGTTTACTGTTTTATTTGTTTCGCTGAAAAGAAAATTCTTCGTCTCTTTAGGAAAGCCAGAAAAATTCTACACATAACAGAACTTTGCATCAAGATGAGATGCATTCTACTATTTTCCAAGATCGCGCAGTTCGTTTACTGTAGAAAACGAACAAAATTCAACTTCTTTCAAAACTGTCATGCTTGAGACGATGGTAAAAATCGATTTACATCGGCAAACACTTTAGCAGCGTGATGTATCGAATCTGATTAGCAAGTATTAGCAAACATTGTAAAATTGAAATATGAACAAATATATTAAAATATATTGAACACCACATTTCTATTAAATTTATGCATATAATTTATCTATTATACAAAAATTTAGAGAGTTAATTTTAGTTTTAGATGTTTGGCTAATAAGCACGAACTTTTAATTTTAATTTTCTATTTCGTATTACAGACTATTTTAATTTCTTTCTAATTCACTTCCTTAAGCAACACTCTATTCAATTAACATTACGTTACACAGTAATTGAAACCTTAGCATGATTACTTCTTTGAGGATGGATTCTGTAAATTAGTATCGTTTTCCAAAGATTATTCTATGTAAAACGATACTAAACTAAAAGCCAAATTCCTGATATTTAAAATATTCCCGATTTATTGTAGTAATCCATATATTCAATATTAAAATTCTTTTAAAAACATTACTAGAATTTTCAAGTAGATAATCCAAAAAATGCTTCTCGAAATGCAATAAAGTGGAACGAATGAATTATTTCTGAGAAACACAGAGCAACAGAATAACGTTAAAGACGAATAAAATATCGATTATTTGTATTGCATAATATGAATAAAATTAAATTAACTCCCTACGATATTAGGTAGAATATTAATTACCAGAATACGTAACTCTGGATAACTGGGAGAACAGCCAACGAACCACGTATCATATGTCAACAGTTAACCGTCCAATATCCTTTAATTATTCTAAAGATGTAATTATTCTACACAATATTTGATATTCTGATTACTTTCATATTATCTTATTTGTTCTTGTACATTACTGTAATTATATCTCAGTTAATCTACGATTGAAGATCACACGAGAAAAATATGACAAGTCTAACTTGCTAACAGAATTTATCGCTAATAAAAATTCTCCCCATAAAACGATCAACCGTGTACGATTTTTGCATGGTTAATTTTCACAATAGAAAATTGTATAAATCCGGTCTAACGAAAGTCAGATATTTCACGATTTTATTCAGAACCATTTAACGTCTTTTTATGAATTCATAACGTTAGAAACGCTGTTTTAAAAGGGATCGTGAAATTTATTTCACGGTGAAGTTTGAATAAAGACAAGCGAATAAACATCGATACGCGAACTGTTTGCTACAATTCCGAACAGGAATTGTTGCGTTATAAAAGCATCGGTGAAAGGGGAATTATTACGTTGAATTATTGTTTCTTGGTAAACTTGTTGCATTCTTTCATCGTACGAGTAATTCTATTTGCACACCAGGTTGAAAGACACGAATTTAATATAGAAAGACTAATGGCATTAAGTGCATTATGATATTATATTTCTGAGAACACTGGAATGATCGAAGAATATTAAAAACGACGAGTATATCGATTATTTGTATGGAATAAAAGCTTATTTAGAATTCTGCGTTAAAAAGAAAGAAAGTCATCGATAACAATATCTATAATCTTTCTATGTAATATCGATTACGTAACTTTATCAAAAAGTTCTAGCAAGTTCCTTGTTGCGATCTTCACGATTGCTTCTATAGCAGTATCTGTGCGTTCTATCAGCTAATAAATTTTCCCGTACAACCTGGTCGCGTTAATTATCGCGCACCTCGTCGTCTGATATCGGCAACCAATATTTGAGTTTCTCTAACCAAACTGTCGCTAATTTCGTCGTTCATGGCAGAGCTAACTTCGAGGGTAGCTCCCTGTTAATAGACAGAGTTTGATGGCCATATTATTTCCTATCACGGATATCAAGAACAGTAATTAACGAGCTGCGTTGCTTCCTTTGTTATTTTGGTAGCACGCCTTTGACATTCAATCGTTTGTAACGAAATAATTTATAAAATTCAGTTTTCGGTCGCAGATTTAAAGAGATACGAAGAGAGAATGGGAGTTTCAATGGACTGTTATATCACATCTTCTTCAAGTTCCGAGGATTCTACTATGTAGAAATATTTAAATCGGTTAGTTCTGAATCGCGCTTCCTTTAATGGTGGATTTTGCCGAAAGTAAGCAAGTCCCTTTTTATTCGATAGATTACTTTTAATATCAATTTTTATGGATGTTGTATTACCTGACAATTTTTTAAATATGTCACTCTTCCAGCAGATCGATCATAATACGTTAGTCACGTTATTCGCGTGGTTTCAAAGATCAAAAAGCGTATACTTTTCTAAAATCTCTGGAAGAAAGGAAGCCATTGTTAAATAGTTGACTCTTTGTGCATTCGTGAGAGACCGCAAAGCAAGCGTAAAGGTAACACGAGTATTTAGGAAAAACGTTGTTCCAACTGCAAAGCGAGAAATTATGTGTTTGTTCGACCTACTCGCGTGTAAGATGTTATTGTTTCATTCAAAAGCCTTTCCACAATGGCCTTAGTACCTATTCATCCTATTATCTTCGTTTTACGAACGTTCAAATATAGGTAGTTACAAAAACATGATAGTTAAGTTAGATTCCATATATTTTGCGTAAAATTTACGTTACATTTTGAAATAAGATTTGAACGAGAAGATGCTTCAATTACGCCACTCCTTTCGTACATTCCTCAAGTATCAACATTATGTTATCTAATTGCCTGATATCAACCGGGGTCATAAATTTCCTCGAGTCACGTGCATTCGTTTTAATTATCTTCTTCTACGCAGTGGTCGTGTGTCATCGCTGAAAGTATGCAAATACGACCACGAATATGGTCGTAGCTTCTCTCTTAACACGGACGTGTGAAATTGTATTTACGATGTACTGTATCATGCGATACTACATGCACACATAATAAATCGGTGGAAAAAACATCTTGTTCCTTAGGTTCGTTACTGTCGTCACATCTGTTACTTTGGCGAGCAAATTTTGCAAAGCCACAGCGAAGAAAAATAAAGTAGAAGCGTACAAATGCGTACAAAAACATACAAAAATAGAACGTTTGTTACGATACAATATTTGTCTCGTTTCTTTCAATCGTGTTCATGATACGAAATATGAATCTGCATGTATATCCAATTTAATAATTACAAATTAAATACAGTTGTATTTGGCATAAGAACTTTCCCTATTTATACATTTGCCATTTCACGACCCGGTCATACCAATTCAAGATTAATTATGCAATTGTTTCGTATTCTATCGATTAAATATTCGAATACATTTCCATATAGACAAGATACAATACCGAGAAAGCAAATATTATCATATCCTTACAATTATTGAATATTGTTCGAACAATGTCAAACAGTTTAATTTTCCGATCGATACAAATCTGTTTGGGAATCGCGTTGTTCAAACAAACGTGATTTCCAAATACACGGCTGTTTCGGGTATATCCAGTTACCATTTCCCGAAATTATTTCTCATTTGCTATGCAATGGGGGCAACAGAACCGTCGCAATCCGCTAAAGTAGATGATATTTGCGTGTGTTAGCCGGTAACACGTACGAAAGCACGTAGCTCTCGTTCCATTTCGATTCAGATCAACGACTAAGAAGAGAGAAAGAGAGAGATAGGTGCGAAAAAGCGATAGAACGCTTTCGATACGCCTGACACGATCTGATCCGTAATAAATCGGTCGTGAATGGATGTTCAATGCGAGAATCGATTATTCTACTGGTTACAATTCTTCTTTTTAATCCTATTTATTCCTGGATGTAATACGTCTTCATTAATCAAGGGCAAGATTTAGCCGAAGATATCGTGTGTTTGAGAAATGGATTTAGGATCCTTTTAATTTTATGATGATTCCGAACGAACGAACGATTAAAAAATAGGTCAAAATACACGGAGAAACGAATGGAAAATGTAAAATAATATTCATCGTCGATTAACTCTATATTGAAGATACGGGATATAAAGTGTCTTCGCTGATTAAGAGCAAAGTTTATCTGAAAATTATGGGATGGGTTACTCTGCGCGATGAAACGAGTCGAAAATTTATAATTCTTTTATATACGCAGATAAAACTTAATTTTCAGATGAGTTGACGTCGAAGATTGAGATCTAGATGTATATTAGGTCTAAAGAATTCTCGTTAATCAAGGGAACAATTTAGCTGAAAATGCGCTCGAGGAATGGTTTGATGATTTTTCAGCTTTTTGTACGGAGCGAAAAAAGTTCTTTTCAAGTTTTAAGTGCACTCGATCAATCCCCCTTCCCTCCCCAATGTTGATTTCTTTGAATAAAAAGTTTCGTATAAAAGAATATTATACATACATATCTTCGACTCATCTTTTTACGTAAATTCGCACATTTTCAGAGACACCCCGCAAGCGTGGTTTTAGGAATCTGATGTCAGGCAATTTGATTTAGTCTTTGTTTTAGGACTAAACTGACCTCATTTTCTCGAAACTTTTTCGACCGTTCTATAAATCGACTATATCCACAGATCAATAAACACGAAACACCTTCGAAACGCAATTTCGCTATAAATCTATCAATTTCAGATCACGAGTGTCCTTGACTCAAGTACACTGGAATATCTGAATTCGAGACATGTTCGAAGTATTTTTCGGACGATGATTTGGGCGGTGTGGACCCGGTCTCAAAAAGCAATTTTCAGTTTCGTATCGGAAACGAATTGCCGACGATGTGGTGTTATTCATGGCCGGTTATTCCCGAGACTTACGTTTCATCGAGGCGTAGATTTCGAATGATCGAGTGCCGTTTTCCTTTTCGCGGATTGTACAAGTTGAAATATATTGCGAAGCATACAGGTACATCGATTCGAAAATTTCATACCGTAAGTTTGATTTCTATCTTAGGAACGTTGATCTAACGCTATAAAAATTATATTTAATAATAAGATAATAATAGGAGTAGCAATTTTACTCGAAACTTTCACTTGTCATTTTTTCAAACTACAACTCTTCATTTCCCAACTTCTTATTAGCTCTAACTCTTTAGCGAGAACCAATTGCAGAAACTGGCACTCGCATAAATCCTCCCTATATATTTCTTCGTAACAATAATCTAGAAAGAATGGAAATCAATGCAATTTCGTGGAATTTCTTTTCTGTGAAAATCAACACGCGTATGTGGTATGTGTGTAGGCTGCTTTACAAGACCTTTCCTGTACATGTTCGCCATTAACAACTTTTCTTCTTGTTTTTACAACCGCCATTTCAATGAAAGGTCAGCGAATTTCTTCCCGTTGCAGAGTTCACTCGGGCAACTTTATACTCGACTGTTCGCGTAGAAATCGCCAATCACGATGGCGTTTTTCTCGACGAACAACAGGGAATAGAGGTAAAAAGGAAAAGAGAAGGAGGAAAACCTCTATTAGGGGAAAAATACCTCTGTTAGGGGAAAAAATGAATACCGATATACATATAAATCGCAGAGAGTATCGTTCGACGTGCCACGGTGAACACGATCCGTTTTTTCGACGGCGGAACGCGCTTCGCGATTACATCCGCTAGAAGATGACATTGTATCTCACTCTGTCTCGATGTCATTAACCGGAAATTAACGTCGGAGAGAAAACCGAGCGTCGATTTTTTGTTGTACGATCGTTATTCCTTGAGCGTCTTGGTGCAAGAATGTCGATCGTAAAAAATAAAAAAATAATCCGTAAAAGAAAACCTTGGCTTTACGTTTGTAATAATTTATTCAATGATTATTACAGAATTTTTATATTCGTTACAGATACCTTTTAAACATATTAAAAATAAAATTTCATTTTATATCCTGTACAGTAAACAACTTTGTAAAACTCTCTCTCTCTCTCTCTCTCTCTCTCTCTCCTTTTATACGTTTCATAATTTCTTTTTTAATTTTCAGTCTAAGTAAGTAAACACCAATGATCGATAAAAAATACCATTAACCTACCATAAGCTCTTTCCGCGTATCAGCACTTTTAATCCATCAAATACAACAAATCTAATAAAAGCTATCTTCCTTATGAACTTTAACCAAGAAACTGTAATTACGAAAATCCTATTTAACTAAGAAAGACGATATTTCTCGTTCTCGTAAAATAAGCGCGTCATATTTAAAAAACCGTAGAAAATTCCTGGATGCTATCGCAATTCGCATCGTATTAAATATTTTATTTTTCGAAAAAGGGAATATAAGATATTTGTTTACGAACGTTTTGGTCAAATTATACTTGAATTATTCGCACTAATATTTTTCGAATTTTTGTTCCTCTATTAAAGAGGATTTTTTTATATATATTCCAAAATTCTTCCAAAATTCATGAAAATTACACTTTTGGACTAAAGAACGAAAAATATTGAAAGAAAAATAAAAATAAAAGAAAGAAAAATATTGTAATGGGCTAATTAACCAAATCAAGGACCGAGTCACGGACTATTCCTGTTAAATAAACAAACGGTACTTTACACACGTTCGGAGCTTTAAAAGTTGAAAAGTGCGGTCAACGATATACCATAGCTGATTATTTGAGAAATTTCGTCTGGAATTTTCATGATTTTAGACCAAGGTCGGTTTCTATTAACGTGTCAAAACGTTACGTTTTACAATATTTGAACGATTCGTGAAATTTATTGAAGCAGAGTTAAATGGATCGAAGGCGGGCTCACACGCGACGTGTAATCAATTTACTTGTTGCTTCTCAGTGATTTTCTGCGATTAGAAATCGAGTGGAAGGAGATAGGTCGTTTTATTTCTATGAAAAGGGTAAAAAGGATTAAATTCTACAAGTTGTACCTTTTAATAGAAACTTTGTAATCACGATATCTTCTTTTATTTGCTTTATAGTATATCATAATATATTCTGCTACTTTTAACGAAGAAGATCGTTATAGGAACTTTTATTTTGTTCGTTTTAAAGAAGATGATTTACTGAAGGTCGAAATATGATTTCAACAGAAGAAAGATCTTCTACTTTGAGAACAAGTTAAATATCATAACAATTGACTTTGATTAAATATTTAATTTACGCGAATAACATTTGTAGCTTGCAAACTACCGAGTTTCAGTTAATTATTTTCGATGTTTGACTGTTACTTACTTTTAAATAAGAGAAAGCAAGGAAACTATTTTCGTGCAAAATGTAACGAAGATTAAGATTACGCCTATATGAGTATACCCAGGAATCTGTAAAGTACAAAACCTAAATCATTATTAACCAAAGATTAACATATAACGTTACAACTAATTGGTACTTCAATCAAATGAACTTAAGGCAGAAATAGCTTTTTTTCCGAAGAAAAAGGTCGAGAAGGAAAAGGTTTTTTTTATTCGTTTCAACAGTTTGATAATAATAATTTTCATTTCAGTGTTTCACTGATCATTGAACTTTTTCATTTCTACCTTTATTTCAAGTACTTGTTTTTTCACTTCTATTACCTAGGATTTTCAAGGAGGATTTATAGAATACTTATACACTCAATAATAGTTTGCATTAACAAGTAGCATAAATGAAAACTAGAATTAATGATATTTCCTGCATAACGAATAATCGAATAGCGTGTTATTACAATTTTATCATTCTTCTTCGTCTCTAAAGAAAAGTCACCACGGTATTGTAATTTGCTGCTTTTCCACTTTTACATCATTTCCTTGCGCATTTGCAAGCAAACGGTCTGCAGATTGCCAATCGAATATTATTCCCAACGCCATTTCGCTGCGAATCCCATGAAAATTAAAATTCAACCGCACGAAATGAAAACGTCTCCGATTCAAGCTACCTTATCTCCTTCGAAGGATTGTCAATCCTCATTCGTTATCCTGGCTCTTTCATTTCCCCCGAATCTATTTCTATTATCCTTATTTTATTTCTCCGTCTCTTTCATTCCCATTCGTCGCGTCTCTTTCAAGAACCTCGTTCGATTGGCCTCGTTCAACGATCTGGCAAGAATTTCCTTTTTGTGGGCTCCTTTGAGTCACGATTAAAGTTCCGTCGTTCTCCCACGAGACTTTTGTCCCAAAGACTCTGCATCGTTCTACCGAGAGAAAGAATCCTTATTCCCTGAACATTTTGAATTTGCAAAATATGATCGCGAAAGAACTTCTTACATTTTGTAAGAATAACGAAGTTGCGAAGTGAGTGTAGTGGCACTCGACAGTAAATTTTCCACCGGTTTCTGTCTCATGGTTCGCTACACAAAAACCCTATCCTTCTGACAAGATGATTACCAGATGTCGAAACATCCTTATAGCATATTTTCAACTAACCTAAGGACCCGCTATAAACCTTGGGATTTTTCTAGCTAAGGTTCTTCAAACGAACAAATGTCTTAGCATTAAGTTATTACCTACTACGGAAAGATTTCTTTTTCTTTTTTTTTTATTTGAAAGAATTTTAAGTAAACTATTCTGGCGTGGTACTATAACTTGGATAATAAGTGTTTATCGTATGTTTGATTCTAGTTGAATCTAATGTTTAAATTTAGAGGGTAATGTCTTTTTAGCCTACGGATCTGATCCGTCGTGTCAAGTAATTGAGTAACTAGTAGATTTTTGTGGTTGTTAACTTTTATGTTATATCTATTACTGAATTTGGATATTTCTTCTTTAACTGTGGGTATCTTAAAGTCGCGATGTATTGTTTCGTTGGTAACATACCAAGGTGCATCTATTAAGGACCTTAGAAATTCTTCAACGATTCCAATCGAAAACTATATGTTGGAATTACTTGCTGTTTCCCATAGTTGGATCCCATAGGTCCAAACAGGACTACGGAAAGATAGGGGAAATCTGGTTTTTCTCACCACGATGCTTCCAACTAGCAACTTTCTCTGGAGGGCGGTTAGCATCCTTCCTCAACCACCAACCTAGAGATTAACCAATTAACAGCAACGTCCATTTCCCACACTTTCCTAACGATTTTCCTCGACGAATCCTATGATCTCGTATCCTTAGACACACCCCATCATAGTTTTCCTCTGCAGCATCATCGTGACGGAAAGTGAGTTGTTAGTCGGCAGCCGATAGCTGAGCAATCATCATACGAACTCGCTTCGCGCACTCTGCTGAATCGTCATCGTAACGCATCGTCTAGAAGTCGAACTTGTAACCACGAGCTCTACGCCAAATGTACATCGAGAGTGTTTGTTAATAAATATATTGTTAACTGTACTCTAGTTTTCTTCAGCACCTATCACAACCTATTCACCTCACAAGAAATATGTCAACTTCAAGTGACGATTCTAGTTGTAACTAAAAGAACTTCGATGCTTCGTTAACTTTTTACGAAGAAATGAACAACGGTATTCGTATGGAACTCTTAATATAATATTTATTGGAAATTAAATCGAACATTCCCACACGTATGAATTTTAGAAAAGCTCGTAATTATTCTGATAATATTTCATGGTATGGATAATATACGATGGCAAGCGAAATATTAAAACAGAATTATCATTATTGAAATAAAGGTAGAAATGAAAAGGTTCAATAATCAGTGAAACACTGAAATGAAAATTATTATTATCAAACTGTTGAAACGAATAAAAAAACCTTTTCTTTTTCGATCTTTTTCTTCAGAAAAAAAAATGGTAATTTTTCCATTTGCTGCTATCCCGGAAATATTACGTTAAAGGAATATCGTTATGATCATCGTGTTACGTTATCTTATTTGACACTTTTATACGTCTAAAAAATGTAAAAAATATTGCAAAGAGATTCAACCTTTTTCTACCCTCTGGATCAAAATTTTCCCTTAACAACGAATAATCCTACCTGATCTCGCGAGGCCAACTCGAAATTCGATAAAGAGGGTGAAATCTTTTCCGTGCGAACGTGAGGGAAATGGAAAAATTGGGACAGTCGACGCACCGTGTCGTAACATAACGACAGACATTATGTAACGATGTTGAATGAATTCAGGAAGGTTTATAGCGTTTTAATTATTTGTATTTCAGTTGCATTTAGCTACACGCCACATGTATTTTAACCCTTACCGTATAGATATATTGAGTTGGCAACTAAGTTATTGCGGTTCTTGTCAATAACACCTAATGACAAAATCCGCAATTACTTAGTTGCCAACCGAATAGGTATAAATTGGTGCTATTTGCTATATGTTTTTAAACAAGAGGTAGATATAGTTTTACAAGGTGTAAATTTGAGAGACTAAAATATTTTCTCCCTTTTTCTATTTTGTATAGTGCTTAATTCTCTGCTCTTTCTTCTATTTCTCTCTTTAATTTAAACAGTGCCTAATTCTCTGCAATAATATTAACTTCGTTTCCATAGAAGATAAGTACACACTAATTTATGGTATTGCGATTTGGGTAACCGATTCAGATTCTACTTTATGAAGAATATAGTTTCTTCGTCTTTGTGGAATATTTATATCTTCTACGCAATTATTGCTTATTGGCGATGGTTTTTCATAAAAATTGTAGAAACTAGACAATTCTCCAACGTTCAAATAACAGCTACTATAACATAATGTCTGTTGTGGGAATAATACTTAAATGTTGATAATACTTGATCACTTCCTGGATCAAGCTAACGTGCGTCTGCTGTGCGTGAATAAATGTGTAAATGGCGTGTTGCGTGTATTTAGGCAACCGCATGATGACGGTCTACGGAATAATTATTATCAAACTGAGTCGTCACTGGTTAGTGCATCGTTAATTTACTACGATACCAGAGAATACTAGAACGGGGCGTCACGACCGCAAATGGCAAATTCGCTTAATTTTCCGGAAATGATAGGTTTCCTTTATAAATTTTGATATTATTAGGTCGTCCGAAAAGTTTCTTTCGTTGTATAAGGAAATAATGAACGCGCAACATTTATCGTTTTACATTATTTTGTCGAATTACGTATGATCCATTTTGTTCTATCAAGATAAAGATTACGACGTTCGACACATTAGGTTTCATGTTTGTATAAAGATGCGTTGCTGTAAAACACGTGTCTGTAAAAGATTGACACTTTTTGGACAACCTAATACATATCGCACGTGACCCAGTAGCGTGGATATTCTATTTCCGATGATCATTCGTTTCATTTACACGACTGCTCGAGAAAAATAGCATAGAATTTTGATAAGAGATTTTCATAAGATTTAGTAAAAAAATTATTCCATGAGAAATTTAAATCTCTGGTCGAACGAACCCGAACAGTGGTGGTTGAACATCGTTTCTTTAATTTATCCGATAAGAATCTGTAGACAATTTGTAAAGATCAAAATCACTGAAAATCAGGTTAAAGTCGCACTGAATACTAATTATTTGATACATTCTAGAATCGTTCTGAACTCTACACTATAGCATTTAAAGCTAAGATTTATCCAAATGGAATTTCATCATTTATAGATGAAGTGCGCTATGTGTTTCTCCAAGTGGTCACCTGGAGTATTAAGGAAAACGTGGTTTGGTTAGTGATAAAATATGTACGTGATCACGCGTATAAAATGGGTCTCGTGAGGAGATATTTACTGAGCCAGCCCAGCTAGAAACACTTCCCGGACTTCTATAAAGCGACTGACACAAAATACGGTAAACAATATAGAAGAGGACCTCGACTGATATTGAACACGTACAGCTTTGAACTTTTCGTTTCAGTGAAAAATAGGAAAGATACAAAAGAAAAGTGCGGCTATAAGAGAATTAGATATTCCATTGTTTTCAATTCTTTCAACAGACAAACCGAGTACTATTTAAATAAAATTTAATTTAGGTAAACACCCACGATCTAACTGCTATTTTTGTCTACTTTTCATTTCTTCAAATTAATCAATACCAAAATTTGAACAAAAAGCAGCCAGCATATTTTATTCAGTAATTGAAATAGTGCTTGAAAAATAAAGAAACCGTTTCTTTGGTTTTTAAATATTTTGATCTTTTAATTAAAAATTTCAACCAAAGGCATTTTGACTCTATCTCCAATATAGAAAATAACAAAGGGAACATGATACAAATCACAAAAGGTAAAACGCGAATAATGCTTCGTGCTAAAGATAGTACTTCGTAATAAGACACGCGAAAAGCTTTGAGTATTGAAATTTTTCATTGTTGGAACGATCTTTAAACAATAGTACAGTTTTGAAGGCATCGTTCATATCTGATGACCGGAAAAAATATTTGTACGCGAATTAGCGAATCTGTCATAAATCAGGATTTCGATTAATACACAATTTACTATCAATTGTTTGGTCATTGTTGATGTTAACGCTTGAATTAAATGATGTAACTATGCAATGGGAATTGTTGTCTCGTTTAATGTGATTAACCATCATTTAGCGATTGACCAATGCTGTGGACATAGGTAAGCGGACCAGTAAATAATTGTGGTTGTACATGATCCAACAGAGTATTATAACGTGTTTATCTTGTGAAATGAAACTTATGATCTCATCAACTGAACGAGCGTAGTGTATGTTTAAATTATGGTAACTGGACAAATTTTCATATTACAGAATTTACTATGAGATATATTCGTTTATGAAAAAATACGAAATTTGGTGTTATGTTTTAATCAAGAAAATCAATTAGCGCAAAATATGAGCATAAAATATACAGATTATCCAGTTACGTGTCTTCGTTAATTACGTGCCTCGTTCTTTGAAATTCAGATCTACCATGGTAAATTATATAAATCAATAAAATACGAACGCTATAGTTTATAGTTGAACTTAAATTCGCTGACTTGTGACAAAAATTGCATAAGTCGTTAGATGTAGCCAACTTTATCAATTATCAAGTCTGTACACAGTTACTTGATTGTTCCTAGAAAATTAATATAAATTTGGTAGCAAAGAACAGAACAAATTAATACCGTTTTTTTCTTTGAATTACTAATTCATTATTAATTTCTATACTTTGGTAAGTCACATATTGTTACTAAAAATCAATCAGTGTCCGGACATGTATAAGCGAAAACTATTTGTAAAATTATGAGACGCCTTTTTTCTATCTTAAATTCAGATCGTAAAGTTTGAACGTAAAATAGAAATTTCTGTTAAAAATACGTCAAACATTTTGAAAGAAGCAAGTTACATGGACGCAAGGAAAATTAGGAGCAGAAGAGATCCGCGATCTCGAAATGAAACGTTTAACGTCGATTTTCCAGCGTGTAAACTAATTTTCATACGGTCGCCAATGGATCGTTAAATCGACTCGGCCATTAGGAGCTCGATAATTTCGTCTGAAAACATTGCGGTGCAGAAACGTGGCTCTGACCTAATTTTCGAGCCGATTTAACGTGAACTTGGTTGTCGTTCATCGTTGTCCTCCACGGGATATTCGATATTCGTAACGATCTGCTCGAAACTAGAAACAGAACCACAATTTATCGAACGTCACATCTGTGATGTTATCGTCCACGCTTTCAAATCGATTTAGCTCTTAATGGCATCAATTCTACAGGGCGGAAAATCCGGTATCAAAGATAATATCATTGAATGAAGTATAATAATCGCGGTTATAGAAAAACGACGAATATTCGACCTTACGTTTCGGCAATAAAAAGCAATTTAACAGGTCGATAACTGATAATGCCACGTTGGCGTCATGGTTTGGTTTCTCCCACATATAAGGCACAGTAACAGAAAAATATCAAACGATAGAATTTTCAAATTCAGTGAAAATTATTAATACAAATCCACGAATAAAATAATGTACTAAATTTGAATAAAATCTTTGCTCCAAAACTGACAAATTATTTTATGTTGTATATTTTCTAAGAAATTTCTCTTAGAAATTTTATGAAAGAGACGAGAGTGTGAAGTTTCAGTTCCTTGTAGTAAATGATCCGACAAAATGGACAATTCTCAATGACAAATGAAGCGCATCAAGTATCGACATTAATTTTAGCATCAAATTTTTCATAAGTTTCGCAAGAAACGTCCATTCAATCTGAAGGATCAAACGAAGCGCGAAGGAAAGGAAATTCACTGTTCGTACTCGCATGATTAATAGCAGAGTGCACAAGTGTCTGAGATTACGGGTTCAGGTCAGGTCAAAACTCAGGCGAGATTGATAGTGATTTCGCGATTATTATCCTACGTACAAATGTTTAGGATCGTGAGACTAATCGTAGGATAGTTTATCTCACGAATTATTTAGTATGCAATAGATATGTAAGTCTTTAACCGCGTAAAAGTTTTGAATAAAATAATTTTCTCCTGAATAGAAATGAATATTGATATATTCCTTAAATATCTAATATAAAATGTTTTTACTACGATTTACTCGATCGAGGTCACTTAAATACGATTTTTCATTAAATTAAGTCCTAGATTCGTTTAAATCTCAGTAATTCCTGAAACAGGGTTCTTCGATGATAATCTTCGATCGATTAATAAAATAAAATTTCCAAGCTTACATTTTTCAGTACTTTGGAACATTTTCAGTATATACGTCGATTCGAGACATAATCGCATAATATTACATAATATGTGCAAATTATTTCCGACAATCGTTTGCCTTGTGCACAGTGATTTCATTAATTTTGAGCAAGCATTGCGTCTTAATTAATTTAGCGACAGTAATTTAGCGGTGTTTCAGTGGCTCTTTTCAAACAGGAGTGCCTCTGAAATGTCCTTTAATGGTTTCCGAGGGTTCTTCCTAAGCTTCCTTCGCTAATATCGTTAGTACACCCACCAATCTCCCATGATTTGCGCATAAATTCTATTATAACCGTCGCCAACATTGAAAATTGAGATACTTTAGACAGCGATACTCTGACTTTCGTTTCTTTCACTTTGCAATATTTGCTATTTGAATGGGTTCTCCTCTTTCAAACACAAGAAAGAATTATTAATATTTTTTCTTAAATCTATTATTTAATATATTAGATTTCATGACTACTTCGAGAAATCTACGCTTTTGATTTTCACCATAGTTTACTGACTTTTATTTCTATTAATATTCGATAGAGTCCAGGTGCTATTTGCCTAATTTGTTTACGACGTCGATCATGGTAAATACCTTAATGTTACGATGAGGAAGATATCAAATGGCATTTTGAAGAGAAAAATAAATGATCGGAAGGTGTCCTTGGCACCCACGCTCGTCAATCTTTCGCCTTCATAGTCCTACGCATTATTTATGAATTAGAACAGGTGAACCTGTATTTTGCGGCACCGATAGAACTACTCGATAGTATTGATTTAATCCAAATATAACTAAACACATGAAACAAAAAGTAAAATCAATTTTAGGTACACAATGAATCAAAAATATACGAAATATATTACGGTGAAGTATATTATATTACGAAGAAGGTAATTTAAAATACTGATACTACAGATAAGCTGAAGTAATCAGATAAAAATTAAGAAACAAAGTGCCAACGAAGTTTATACTTAGACAGGGGTATTTCTAGATCGCAACCCCTTCGGCAAAGTACTTCTTTAATCTTCAGTGCTTTTTAATAAACCTTTATTCCACGCGTTTTAATAAATAACAGAAGCGATGAAAGTTTGACGTCGTTTTACGATGACTATCTATGAACGTTCAATTTCGTTTTTTCCACGGTCAATGTTGTTGACCAGGTTAAACCCCTTTCAGTAGTTCTACCAACAAGTTCGCAGCGAATATTTCCTTCGACGAGAAAGTCGTATCAGACCGAAAATGAATGACTTGCTGTATAAAAAAAGCTACATTACCGTTTGAAAATACAACGTAAAACCGCGGCGATTATAAAAGTGGAAAAGAACGAACTTTGCATTTTTACTTGGATGTCGATTAAAGCCGAAGATAATTTTTTGTCATTCATATACTTTAATAACGTTTGTAACTATCTCGGTAATCCTCGATTAAATTGGATACTAAATGAACGCGTTTAAAAACATCAATAAAAGAAACATTTGCTATTCATCCACACGGAAATGTAACCATTTCCCATTGTGATGAACAACGACAATGTATCCGAAATATTTCCACAATTTTCTTCGGGAAAAATGTGTATTCCGGGGAATTTATTTGAAATTTTAAGCATTCCATAAAAATTCCAAACGGACCGACGTATTTCACGGGTTCGGTGATGCGCGTAAATCTTTCACGACGAACGGTGTACAACTTGGAATTCGAAATCGAATGAAAAGGACAGCTCACTGAGATTTCTTCTATTCTTCTGAAACGAGAGATTCGAGGGTAATTGTAATTTGTAGCCAGCTTTTTCATTGCAAGTTAAGGAATGTAAGTCCGTATTTCTTCTCGAATAGTTTTATTATCGCCCTAAAAATAAGCGGGATGAAAGTAACTCGTAAAAATCCTGCACACATTCCACCAGTGACTTTATCTTTTATTGTCGCAAGTATCATGAGATCGAGAATTTGTTGCAGCTCAAAAGCCACCCCGTTTATTGGAACGTATCGCGTGGAGTCGCATACAACCGTGAATTCACGGAAATTTCGTCAACGAGTGAAATAGAAACTACTTCTGGAAGTCATGAAAGAGTACAAAGGGCAGAGGGAAGCGATCGTTGGTTCGACGTATTTTGGTATTTCGGTCGAGGGGAAATCTAGCGAGTTTTTCAAAGCACAGACTAACGCAATCTTTTATTGCCGATATCGTCGAGAGGTCGAAAGGTGGAACTTTGGAAAATCAGCCGCGCGCTTTCGAAACGTTTACTGATATGTAATTTTTACTATTATATTTCTATTTTATTTTACTTTGTTTTATCTTTGTCTTGTTTTGCTTTAATCGCGCAATATATTTTCCCCTTGCACAATAGCGAGCGATCTACTTAAACAACAAATAGCTCAAACTCGTATCTAGTATACGCAACTGTTTTCTAAACACCTATTTCACTGTTCACTGACCATTTTAAACTCTGAGCCGAAGCAACTTTTATCTGCCAAACTTCCTACGCGACATGATACTTCTGTTTTGAAAATTTGCTTTTTAGTAGTGGAACACACTGAAGTAATTTTCTAGTGTCAGAACACGGAAATACATGCCGTCATAAAGCGCAAAAGGAGAACTTATGCTTATTAAAAGAGTAAATCAACACTGCGAAATAAATATCCTCGTAGTAATCTCCTCCATGTTCCAGGACATTTGTATCGAAAAGATTTAATTAAAACTCGGCTACGTGAAGCGTGTTATGTATTTTGTAGATTTGTGTGAGATTACCATCTTTCTTAAACATAGAATACATTTTCCACTTTAAAAATGAGGCGAATATTTAAAAAATCAATAGGTCAGGTTACGGAAATATTTGCATCAAACTGTGATTTTCAAAAGCTTGTCGTTTAACGAAGCAAACAATTCCACAAACTGAACCATGTTCTTTAATTTAATCTAACTCGTCGTAACTCTATGTACCTTGCGTACTAGTAAAATCTATCAAATCGTGATTTAGATAACGCTTATTCTGTATACGAGAATGTACTTCCAAACGTAAGTTTCTTGACAAAATATCTCTTCTCTCTATCTTTTTCCTTCTTTTCTTTTCTTTTATTATTATCTACGTATTATTCACAAACAAATCTACTTTCAACTACTTGCTATTACGTTTTAAGATCCAACATTTTTGCGTTCTAGAGTTAGCAGATAATTCGGTATATAATACACGTGATCTCGAGCGCTTCGGAACATCTGAAAGAAAAGACGTCGATTATGGTAACAACGCGAGTCGGTGGAAAGAAAGAAATTGAGTTGCGATGTCCTTGAATCTCTATACATTAGCTGGAAACCTTACAGGCCGATGATCGTGATTGGATTTATGTCTAGTCGTGAACATTAAATTGTAAATCGATCGGACACCGTCAGAATGCGGAGAAAATCTTTCAGCGAGTTTCACATGGCAAGGATTTACAAATTTGTAATACGATCTGCTGCATGACCTCACGTCGTGCAACTGTTAGGTTGTCTGAGAAGTTTCTTTCGTTTTATGAGGAAATAATGAACACACAACGTTTTTTGTTTTATATTATTTTGTCGAATTACATACGATCCATTTTGTTCTGCCGAGATAAACACCGTGACACTTCACAGACTTGGTTTCACGTTTGTACGAAAGTGCACTGTTGTAAAAAACACGTTTGCGAAAGAAAGACACTTTCCCGACAACCTAATATAAACTTCTTGGTCCTCGAACTCGAATTTTACATTTAATTAGAGTTTTACCTATATAACATTTTAGAGTTACAGTGTCTTGGAGTCTTACCTATCCGATATCAAAGAAAAGACAGCGAAGTAATAGAGTAGATTTTCTTGAAAAATACAGGTCTGACTCGCACGAAACTCTCGTTAATTTCCCGATAAATCAAAGTGAACTTTTCCACAGTTCTCGATAGACAGGAAATTTCTGCATCCGTGTTGACAAAATAACATTTTCTGTTATGTAAGTTTCGAGATTGGCACGCTTGTAACGCGGCATAAGCACGTGCAGCTAAAACTTTCCCAATGCTATTCACGATGACCTATGAATCTCACCGAGCTATGAAGTTGTTAACTGTAACACGATCAAAAAGTTCCGAGTTGTCAAAACTTAGCACCCTGTCGTTTTCCGTCCTATCGAGTCTCCCATGTATCGATCGATTCTATAAATTGTGATTTAAATTCGTTTCTATTAAACATAAAAGAAATCAGTCGTTTTCCGTCCTATCGAGTCTCCTACGTATCGATCGATTTTATAAATTGTGATTTAAATTCGTTCCTATTAAACATAAAAGAAATCAAATTCTATTCATCGTCGTCTCCACTTTGAAACATAGAAAAAGCATGTTTGACATAGAAACTGTTAATTACGGAATTATACATAATTGTTGGCGAACGTTGAATAAGTCTATACAGTGCTACAATGCATACATAAAGCTAGAATTAGCATTTCATTGAAGCAGCGTGTGAACACGAACGGAAGTAGGTATTGCGAGAAGGTTTCTGCAACGTGATCGAGTTTCAGAAGCATTTCGCGGTCTTACGAAACACCTGAGGCAGAATTAGTTCGTTGAAAATAAATTCCTTGTAAAAAGTGTAACGAGATGTACGAACGACAGGACTACACGTAATTTCTTGAAATTAATTTTCATTTCAGTAGGAAGATTAATTTCAACCCACTATCTCGTGCACCCTCGTCTCCCATTGTAATTTCATCGTGCAGTATTTCGTATTTTATCGTCGTAACGGATGAAAAACTACCTTTCTCTTTCAAAACCATTTAAACATTTAAAAACAAAGGAGATACTGTACATAGGAGACCTGGTTTGGATGGCAGAGAAATTATTCACGTACTATACAATTACATAATTATACACTCGTTTCATCGTGTATCATAGTTCATAACGGAATAACCAATTTCCCCAAAATTTCTGTCTCTGTTCAAGCGACTTCAAAGATATTCCATTCGAATTAATTAAATCTCCACACACGACGGAGCACAGAAAAGCGCAAACTTTAATAACAAAATTCTATGTAAATATTCAGCAATTTTTAGAGATACGATTTACGAAATAGAATTATTGCATCGCGATATGAATCTGTGGTATTCACCGATGGTATTCGATGTTCATTCGCGCGACTGAAACGCGGTTCGAAACCGCTCGCGTACAATAAGAAAACCGATGAAAAGCACGCTCCATTCCGTGCCATTTGGATCGTTCAATAGCACACTTTTTGACGAATCGCTGGTCAAATTGAGCATTCATGAGGATACAGAAGGAATTTCAGACGCGACGTTTCGTAACCAAGATTCCCTTTTAACGCTCTGTCGTCGAATACATACGTAATGCTGTCGTAAAACTCGAACAATCTGGCGACCATTATATTACCGCTCTTCTCGTGCACGTGGATCTACGTATGTACGTAACATGCACGGCAATACACGTACGACATATGCGTACGAGAGGAGTACACGTACATAACGCGTAACCAAGTCTTCTATTCCGTGAAATAGCGACGTACACGTGAGTCCGTTACATTTATGGATATCGTATGCTCGCGTCATAAATCAGAGGAAATAACCAGCTACAAGATCCATTGTCTCGTTGCATGGCATTGCATGAAGCGTTTGGTAATGATCGAACGATTCGTCGATTTCCCGTTGCGCTCAACTGATTCTTTCGCACGTGCTCGTGATCCGACGTTGTTCTTCCAACACTTATCGAAGCTTGTTTAAATCGATAGAAACATTGAATTCTTTTTTATTTGCTATGTATCGATAAACCAAACAGGGAGGAAAAATTCAGTGACAAATAAATATTTTTCCTTCTGCCTTTTATACGCGTTCTACGTATTTCTATATCCTTCGATTACTCGTAAACGCATCAAAATTTACGGTCTAATAATTAAACACGAATAAAAAATGTTTGTTCGATACCAACCAGATACTGTTGGAGAAAACAGTTTCGTGTTTTCCGCCGTTTCGATAACTTGCTAAGTGACTGGATTTCGTTTTTAATTAGAAAGGGAGGCGCGATCGTGCACGACGCGAAGTTAATTATGGAAGTAGCCGGTCGTGCAGCCGGTCCCGCCATTTAAGATCAAATTACATTAGCGTTGTGTAATGTCAGCGGAGAGTAAATTGTGGTCACCGAGTATTCCTCATTCTGTTAGCACTGTAGGTCATCGCAAATACGCGGTCATCGTCTTTTTAAATGAATATTCATGACGAGGATTTGAAAACAATTAACGTCGTCGACACGCGTTTTTTCCTGCGCGAATTAATTCCTAATTCCCGATAATATCAATCGGTTCCGTCGTTTCGCCAACCAGCAAACTTGAAAAAACGATTCCATTGTTTCCCATCGATTCTTGTTGTTCGTAATCGGAAGAACGATCGTTACGAATCTGTTTCGATTGGTTCATTTATCAAGATGATTGCGTTAAAGCACAGTCGATGAAGAAGGAACGAAAGAGATAAAATACCGAATTCCAAATCGAAGGCCTATAATGCAGTTGCAAGTTTGTTATCGCTGCTGAATGCCTGGGAATTGTTTATTGAACTGTTATCTTTTATTCGCTTGAATAAACCTAGATTAAATTAAACGTCAAGAATAACTTTTGTTACGATACAAGCTACTTCATTTGCTACGCAGTTTGGAAAGAAACATAAGCCGCATTTTTGGAGAAAAAAATGTAAACGAACCGTGAAACATCCTCTACGCTTTCCTATAACAATTTTCCTCTGTGAAATTCTAACGAATTCTGAGCCCGTTTTAACCTTATCCTAGTTCGCCTTTTTGTTCCACACGGCACACACGCTCAAGTATCCTCTTTGCATATTCTTCGACATATACAATATACAGATCCTTTATGAAAAAAAAAAATAATATCCTTTATCGTCTATAATTGACAGAAAATTCATTTGCGGTGTATAAATATTTTCCACAAAATGGGATTTACATTCGAATAAAAGGTCGAAAGATTTCAATTTATATTTAAAGAATATCACTCGGTTAAGAGACCTGCTCGCTGAATAAAATAAATGAACGCACGTATAAGTTATACGTGTTTGCAAGCGTATTTGTTCGTTGTTAATTAGAATATCTGATATTCTACCGTGTGTTATTAGAGATCGTACCGTTACATTGTCCTGTTCGGTTCGGTATTTACATGTTAACTCTTTGATTATCTATTAACAATTCCTACAGACGTCCGACGAAAATACTCACGGCGTAATAACAATACCTAAAGGTATTCATCACCGACTGGTTACCTATATAGAATCTAGCCGTATGTGTTTTTAAATAACAAACAATTCCAAAATGCTCGACGCTGGTTGCTTGAATGGTTTCGATGTATCGTACTCTCTACGAATATTACACGATTCGATAAACAAAGCTACCTTTGTGAGCGGTTCTTTCCAGTATCACCCCGTATAATGCATGTCATCTGCCAACGTCGTACTCGTTTTGGATCAACACGACCGCAAATTTGATCTCTATCGAGATATGTGTAATTTTGTGTGCTACACTAGATTAACCGCGTAGTAGTGACACACATATATGAGTATGAGTGTGTGGGAGTATGTTTTTTTTATTATTTAATTTGTACTTTACAATTTGTTCAGCTGGACATTTGGTAAATGTGCGTGCACAGCGTCTCGTAAAACAGACGAATGCAACTGTTCCGTTGGTAGTGTGGTAAAGAAGATGACGAGACAAAGAGAGTGCTGAGATGCTTGCAAATATTATCGACGAATATCTTGTAAATCACATATTAAATAAATCTGAAACTATTTTCATATCAATTCTAAGTGTAATCTAAGTGTTTCTATGTATTTATTTCGGCGATTAAGATCCACAATTCTCAACAATCTCTACCAAAGAATGAGCGTAACGTAAAAAAAGCAAGAATTTTTTTCAGAAAAAGAAAAAAGGAAAATAAAGCGTTAACGTTTCAATCATAGTTCGTCAATACCGCGTGCCGCTCAATGGTGAAAACACGCGCAGTTACAGTTCCAAATCGAACGTGGCCCGATATAACTTGCGTTTCATAGGACACCGATATATCGTACTATTGCTCGATACGCTCGAGTATATAAAAATCGAGATTTAATATTCCTCTGAAGGTTTGTGTACAAGGCAGTCTTATGGATCTCGGGTTACAGACGAGGAAAGAGTGCATCATTAAAGCAGAAGCTACTCACGTCAGAAACGTGGCAACCGTTTACGATCCGGCGTTGGTATCGATTGTAGTCAGCGAGGAAAAGGGGGGAAAAAACGATCTTTAGGGCTTTGCTAGACCGTTATTGCCATTTTCCATGTTGCGACGTTCCTTTCCTCGTTATTTCAAGGCGCGACCGCACGCAAAGGGATTTCTTTACGCGAAACGTTTAGGAAAACGGCAGAAAGTGGGTAAAAGTTTTGAAATTGGTTTGCATACTTTCGAATTTAATTGCAATCTGCAAATTCATTTTACGCAAACTGAATCGATCAAATTCACTTGCTCTAGATTTTTCAACTTTAATTGTAAATAGAAGACAGCAAGGTGAGCTACGTAAAAGTGTCGCAAGCTGTTTTCTCTCAAGTCATCGCGGATGCATACTTGCTTCTTTCTCGTTAAGTTCTAGAGGTTCTTAGAGAACAAGAGGTTTCTCGCTCGCTTGTTTTTCTTTTGAGCGAAATGAGATTGAGCGTTCGGTTTACGTTCGATTTAAGAAGAAACAAAAGAAATAAATCGATATCTGCGCTAGTTCCGAGAAAACAGCTTGTAACGTCTTACGTGCCCCATCTTGTACGTGAATTTAAAATGGTTAACTTTTATAAAACGAAATAATTAATTTTCATCAAGTTGATTAGTTTCGGTTTCGTGTAAGTCATATCAGATATCGTGCCGTTGCTTTGAAACTGACACAGCATAAAAATGATTGACTTTTCGTGGAAAGCAAAGCAGTGTCTCCCGAATTACGCAATAAGACATTATCTTGTTAGTAAAATTTATCGACAGAAGAAAGTCTTCGTCATTTTTTATCGAACAAACCAAGAGAACTCCCCTCGTATACAAAATGTTTCCTCAACATCGTTCAAGAGGCGAAAGAAAAATAGAGGATTTTATGGAAATCAGGGGATAAAGGCTGCATTTCGTGTAACAAGCTAATTTAGAATTCAGAAATTGGATATCGCTGTCGAAGCCTTTTGAATTGGCCATTGAAGATTTATTTAGTATTCCGAACTTTATATTCGGATTGCGAAGTGAATAGCAAACAGCGTGAATTGGCAAGCGAAGATTAACGATGAAAGCTACGGGTTACACGATGCAACGGAAAATTAAGAACTGAAAACCAGCGATAACAGTTATCGATCGTGAACGGAGAAATTATTAACTGGACAAATCAATAAATGGCTGAAAACCAGTGATTGGAAATGAAAAAAAAAAATGGCGAGATTTTAAAGAAAGATTTCAGAGGAAATAAAATGGAAAGATTTTGAAGAAATGTAAATAATTTGACTTTGCGAAATACCATTTATAAATATACGATCTTTGACATTTTTCATATTCGATACGAATAACACAATCGCGAATTTGTATGCTCGTCTTATGCTCGAATAAACTAACACAAAGGTGGATGTACGTATTCCTTTCACTTCAATTATTCCCCGAGTTACGTGATAGTTGTGTTGCCGCATGCACACAGAATGACTTTTATTATGGTTACTCGCTACATCGATCAAAAACGAACAATCGTATGCTTTTTCCTGGCTTCTACTAACTTTCTTTTATACCAAACACAAGAATCCAAACTGTTTGATCAAAGAAATTACTACCTTTTATTTTATTACATATTTTCTATCTTCCTTACTAGTATCTATTAAAAAAAAAAGAATATTTCCCGTCTAAAAACTTCTCGTTTATCTTGAAAATTTCAATTTTAAATCTCGATCATGTCGACAAATGCACCTTTCTATACTCTGTACATTTTTAATTAATTTCGTTCTTTTTTCACTGTGTATGTGACGAACGTTATTTATTTACCGACCATATGTTGATATTCGTCAAAACATTTCGAGAACTTCACGTCGTGTGTTTTTCAATTTCACGGCAGAAAAAATCACGCGATTTCGAATAAAATAAACCGAGTAAGAAAGCGACTCGCTGACGATCTTCTACGACGAATGGAAAGCTCTCGTATTGTTCTTTATTACGAAAAAAGGAAAAAGACGGAAAGGGAGAAAAATAAAAACGAACGAATGTAGCGGTTGCTTAACTATTTAATTAAAAACGATTGAATGGGCGTTTCAAGCTTGTCTCTCACCAACGTTGATGGCCGTGTTAAAACTCGAGTTTTATGAAAAATAAGATCATGAAATGTTAATTTGCTCTTAACGTTCGCGCTAACAACAATTTTAACTGTGCAACTATACACTTTATGCGAATAGCGCTGTTGATGGGAATGCACTTTATATTCTACGTGAGAAAGCATTATACGCGACACAAAATGAGATTGCTCTTTCCTGGAAGAAATTACGTTTTTAGGAAACGAAATTGATCGAGAAACAATAGTTACGAGGTGATGTTTCATAAAAGACAAATATTACTCAAATACGGAAAACGACTTAAATTATAATTACGCTCTTGCCACTACGAAAACCTTGTAGATATCCTGCGACTGATGAATATTTGGGGATAGAAAATCGATAACAAGGTTTTAAACCTTTCCCCTTTAATCCGATGACCTGAATCCCTTCTACCCGATCTTTTCTTACTTGAACCTTTTAAATTTCAAAGAATCAAATCGATGTGGTTTCGAACGAACAGATCGACGTCTAATCCTAATTAACAAATAATCCGAAATAAAATCTTCCCGGCGATCAAATTATTTCTTTTGTTTGAAATATCGTTATCTTTGAGGCTGTACGGAATGGAAAATAATGAAATTTGCAAGTTAATATTTTCAGTGAGATTAATAGCTTCGATGTGGAGGAAATGAAGTATACAAGTGTGGGTAAACACGGATATTAATTACGTGGATAGATAGCTATGTATTTGATACAATGAACGTTAATTAATTTTACTTAAACTTCCCCCGCACTTGGAATCGTACTATCGTATAAACCACATTTTTAATTCCGCGTCTAGCCGCGTGACCATTAAACTGATTGAAACAGCTTTTCTTTAAATATGCGCGCCTAACGTATCAGAACGAGTCACCGGTAGCTGCTGTCCGCTGTTTTTGTTAAATTGAATTTTCACATACGCACGTACGAAGCAAAAATAGAAGCTTAGACAAATTTGAAAGAGATAAATTTTGAAAGATACGTGATTTATAACCGCATCCGTTTGAACAAGACCTGAAAGATAAATTTTCAGCCAGAACATAGAACATAGAAATTATCTTAATACCGGAAAAAGAAAAATTCGATTACTTAATCGAAGAAATTACACGAAAAAAAATCAAACCACACAAGTATATCCGATATCCGAATACTCCGATAACCGATCGCAGAATTTCGTTTTCCTCGACCAACCATTAACCATTCGTTCCACGAACGAAACCAACCGGAGAAAGAAAATAACCATTTTGGGATACTGTCGATCGCAATACCAAATAGTATTTATTACTCACGGCTGCTGTCGTAGCGTATTCCATTCAGTTCCTCGAAGCACGGTAGCGTGGCCAATGTACCGGGAGGTGTTCTCGGCCAACACAATAAAGAATCCCAGCTGATTTCGCATCCTTGATCCTCCTGCTGCGTCCCAAGAGACAACAGCTGCAGCTCTTCCTGTTTGCGCTCGAGGCACTTGATCGCCTCGGGATTCACCGATTCGTTCAGCTTGCTGATATAATACAAAGTGTTCAGCACGTAATTACCGGTGTCGAAGACGCTCTCGTTATTCTGTTGCCACTCCATATCGGCCACGAACTAAACACTGTTCGTCTTATTCGCCCTTTCGATCAAGTTATTTCCTTTTTGCGAGACTCGATTTTGCTCGAGCGGAAGCAAAAAGTGAAAACAACACGGATTCCCTCTTATCTTTATAGCAGCCCAGCGCCCTTACCGTACTGTTTATAGGAATTATTTCTCGGTTTATAAGCGTACCATGTTCCTCTCAGAAGAAGATATCGCAATGTCGTTGGTTCGTTATCATTGCGCGTTACGCATCGTTGATTTTTGGAAATTTTCCGAGGAGCGCAACGTGATTTTGCGTCTCACAAGGGCATAACGAGGACCGTATACGTCGTTTAGGTTTCGAGCAGCAGTCGTGGACAAGGTCGTGGAATGTGTGGCACGCGGCGAAAACGTCGATTACGAGCGGACCATTCCCTTCACGTAGTTCTATAAAGACGCGCGGTTAATCTCTAGGGACTCTATTTTTCACCGACCGGCCGACACGCAATTATTTCCCCAAACCCGGTGTTCTTCGCGAGAAACGAGACCGAAGATAGTATTCCTGACCAACCGCGAGATTCGCCGACTAATGCTCGCTGATCCCCCTAAATCCTTTGCCATTAAAGGAGGGTCGGTTAATCCTAGAGGAGTCCTTTTCCTCCTTTTACTCGAAGAGCACAGGGCAAGCGTAACAACGAGAGGGCCCCAAAGAGTCTTTAATCTTTCTACGCACGCTCACGCGAATTTCTGCTCCTATCCTCTCCTCGTCCTCGTTAATACCTGATATAAGATCTTATCGAGAAGCTTCTTCATATAATATATCCATTTACATTTCGAAATACGATCATATAAAGCTTCTTGAATCTTTTGTAATATAAATTAGGGGTTTCTGGGACTCGCTTAATTTTCTCTTTGTCTCCTATTAATTTAATACGCACGCTTCTTCTTTTTCCCTCTTATCTATTTACGATATTGGAAATAATCTGGAAATATTACGATCAAGCAAACGTTTTTGATACCTCGCAATCATTGAATTCCACGGGTTAATTCTCAAGGACCTTTTTTTCTTCCTTTCGTCCAATATCAGAGAGCGCGTAGCGATAAAAAGATCCCGAGGAACGTTTCATCCTCGCACACACGCTTTTTCCTTAGGATTTCTATTTGGTATCCTCCCGATCCCCGTTAATACGTTGTACAAGACCTTATCAGAAAACTTCTCTCTATATTTATCTATATATCGAAATGTTACGATCGAATAAAGTTTCCAGAAATCCCCGCAAGCCCGTTAAATTCCGCGCTCCAGGCACGGGATACCGCGACATAGAATTGCTCTTTGATATCTTCTGATCCCACGGAGCTTCCAAGCTTCGGAATATCTCGGTTGCACGGAGTCTGACCGGAAGGACAGAGCCTTCGTTTTATAATTTCTAGGAACACGACGAAATCAGATTGACTTATGACGGGCTTGGAGATGCTTTCTTTTCTAGAGCAAGGAATTTTCTTTTGGTTCGTTGCTACTTCTCTAGCCCTCCATTTACTAAACGATCCTTGATCTTAAAATCCTCGACAATCTAGCTTTTACGCTTTAAATATTACAACGTACAGTGGTTGCAAGTAGAACAATTTATAAAACAGTCTGCTGCAACTGGTCGATCCGTTTGAAAGCGGCACTTGACAACCATTAGGCGAACCGCTTGAAACGCAAAGCCAATTACCGAACTACTGGCGGCAAGGCGTCTATCAGATCCAGCGCTAACAGTTGGAGACGAAGTTTGCCTATTGTCCGCGCGTTAACATCGCGCTGAAAACCAGTAACAAAGGCCGACTTCGATCGGTTCCACGTTTCGATAGTGTACTAATTTCGCGAGAGACTATCGGCAAACTCTCGGGGGAGATGTTTCGAGAACCCACTCGGTTAACGCGCGTATTCGTGCCCGATTTCAACTGCTCCGGAGAATGGTATTCGTCGATACCAGGGGTTATTACCGACTCCTTCGAAGATACAAGGAAGTTCGCAGCTCCTTATAATTGATAGTCGGTAGTTTCGTAAATGAGTTTCAAAACTTGGTCCATTCACTTTGTAATTTAGCCATTTGTTAACTTGGTCTGCGAGTTAAGCTCCCGTTTCCTAATCCTTTCGTAGACGCGACTCTTTCCAACTGGCTATCCTTTCCACGATAGCTTCGTAAAATCCTCTCTGAAAGTACGTTCCTCGTATGACTCGGTGTCTCTACAATGCACAAATTACACCACCTTGGAGATTCTTTTATTTTCTTGGAAATCTTAAAGTTTCGCCTGAAACCTTGCCAGGTTTCTTACTATTCTTCGTTTCACGGATCTTTGGTTACGTTTACGCAGCAGAACTCCAACTTTCTACGTTTATCGCTCCTCGTGGAATACCATCGACTTTCTTTCCCGATACGTTATTGCTATCTCTTCCATCAGCTTCCGATCTTCCGTGTTCGCGTTTTACAAATGTTCTTCGAACATAGGTGTTCACACGTATTATTCGTGTACCAATTTAACCATGTTCGACTTTTTCATTGACTTTTTCATTACCGCGCTTTTTCTCTACCTGTTCTGGGGTAAATAATACTTTTGACAGTTATACTCATTCATATTAAATCATCGCTTTAAAGGACGAATCTCTTCGAGATGAGCTACATCCTTAGTATTTATATTTATTCATAATGCCGTAAACATCTTGCGATTTATTTCTAATTAGCACTTATCTCCTTCGAACTCGTATTTGTTCAGGCTTTTATAGAAACATCTTTTCATTGTTCTCATTTAATATTTCCTTTCTTTGAGCAATGAATTTCCTTGAAATAAACGATACTTTTGCGAGCAGTTTATGTTCATTTGTATTATCATTCAGCAACGTTCCACTTTAAGCACCTTTTAATAGCTCCTAATTACCACTGTGTATCTCCAAATGATCAATTTGTTTCGGATAAATAGTATTCTTGTAATTTATATTTCTCTATGATAAAAAACATCTTCGAAATTCATATTTATCCATATTTTTAGCGACGTCCGACCTTTCGATTCCTCTTAAATACCCTTTCGCTCTTCCGACGAATAAATTTCCTTAAAGCAAATAATATTATTAACATTTCTATTTACATTCATACTTTGATCCAGCAACGTCTATCCCTCCAACTATTCTTAAGTACCACTTCCTTCTTCCAAACGGTACATAGTTTTTAATTATCTCTAAATAACACTTTACTTCGAACGACCAACTTCCTTAAGATATAAATAGTATCTTTGAAATTTCCATCTATTTATCCTTCGACCTAGCAGCGTCCTTTCCAATTTCTCCTAATTACCACTTTCTTTCCCAAACGGGAGAAATTTCTTTCAAATAAATGCTATCGATGAAACAAATGAGCTCGAAAACTGGTGAAATATTGTTTGAAAGTTAATTCCGTGGTAGTTTAGTATTCCGCCAGCGAGCAGTGACACGCGACTGTTTGAGGCACGTGCTCGAAGCAGTGTAAGAGGCTACTCCGTAGGAGCGGCGCGGAAGTGTCGAGGAAGCTGCGTCGCGACGCTCACTGCGACGCCCGATCGAGAGGTTCTGGCGTGTCCGCGGAGTCTGTCAACGGCCGTAGGAGACGCTACACGGCGGCGATATGGATTTTCGCGTGTACCTGGAGCCGACGAGGGCAACTGCCTGCTCCACGATACGTGCACAACGAGGAGGAGCATGCGCCACCATTATCCTCTCTCTTCTCCTCTGCCTCCACGTTTTGCTCGTCCTTATTTATCCTCTGCTCGCGTTCAACTCACTTTACCCCCATAAGCTGCGTTCGTGCTACCGTTTCACCTGCTTCTTCGCCTTTACAATCTTTTTACACCGATCCTTTCTTTCCTTCTTCTTTTTATTTTTCTCGTCTTCTTTTTTAGCCACCGTTTATCCTTGTATGGGTGATCTGTTATCGTTTCGGACGCTCGTTTCCACCTTCTCTTCTCTCTGAATTTGTTCCGATTACTATACCTTATACTTAACTTTAAAACTTCTTTTCTGCTTGATTATTTTCCTTGGCTTTAACGCTTTCATGTTTCGCGTAAATGGTGACGCGAGATTGATCGTGTTCTATTATGAGTCTGTCTGTATTTTTCAGAAAGTCGATGTAAAATAAAAAAAATGTTTGATTATACTATGTTGGTGTAACTAAAGGTGCAGGTGCGTGAGGTATCGGCTATCCGCTACGGATAAACATCGCTGGTGCAGATATATTTCTTGTTTCAGTTTAACAGCGGAACATTCGACCTCGGTTATGACAAGAAGCAAATAATCAACGGTAGAGAAACATTCTTCGATGATAACTTTGAAAATATGAGAAAAATATCAAATTTTTGATCAAATTGCCGCAGGTGTCCAAATATTACACTTATATATTTTCCTGATTCCTCATTCTTCAGAAACAATATTCGTGGCGACGTTCTTCTAGAGAACTTGACACTACGTCCGTCTTCTTCCTGATGCTTTTCTTCCTTTTTCACACGTTGACGACTCGAATCCAGATTTCGTTACCTGGAATTAAGACGACCGACCTGTATCACAGACGTCATCGATTTGCGAACACGTGGCACGGGTCAACCTTCACCCAGAGAAAATTCGTTCGACCGATATTCGTTACCGAGTATCGGTGGAAAAATTTTGGACTAACGCGTCTTTAACGACTCTCAAGATCGTTTCCTAACTGTATCATTGAAAAGAATTAAGTATACTCTTTGTGAATTCTAAATTAAGAAGACTAAATGAAATAAAAATTACAGGTCATTTTCTCTTCTATTGCTACAATGATCTTCGAGAATCTCATTCTCGTTCAAAGCTGCGGTAAAATGTACGCTACAGTCAAAGAACTGACATTTAAACGAGAATTTTTCAAGCGATAATTTCGCGACGTATTCTTATTTTCAATAAAGCACCTTCGTTCTAATAAACGCGAAGAAAATGCAACGCTTGGCATGATAGAAAAATTTACAGAACAATTCGAGCATCGATTTCTTTTTTCAGAGAGCGAAAAGTCGCGACCGCTTTTTTTATCGCGTCAGTCTCGTTTTCTTTTTTCTCTTTCGAGATATCCTGACACGGTAATCTGTCGCTATGGTCCAGCAAAAAGTTACTCGGTTGGTGCCTTGGAGAGCGCGACGATAGGAAACGATAAGCAACACGAGGATTACGACAAATGTATAAGATCTGTTGTGAGAAAGAAAGCGATTGCGAATAACTTTCCCATTAGATTTCTTTTCTTATATTCGACCTTGTGGAAGAACGCGATTGAGTTGGGATGCCTTTTTGAATCTCTGGCGATTCGCAGATTTTTACTGAATCAGGTTTTTCAAATATAAAACAATGAATAAAAGAAGAAAGCAATTGAGCTGTTATCTGTTTGAATTCAACGATGATTTGTAGGTTTGTTCCTATTAGGTTCAATCTCTCAAGTGGATCGTTTCTCTTAATTAAGAATTTCCTTAGAGACAGAATAATAATCGTAGGCTAATGGTTAAGGAATAATTTTATTTAGGTCGAACTGACTCGACTTTTCTAATTGAATCTTTAGAGTAAATATAAGTATCCTAGCATTTTTATTTTCTTTTTATCTAGAAACCCACGAAAGAAAATTTTATACGTTTCTATTACTTATCATGTTGGTATATTTCGTATTACGATTCATCGTAGTGGAAATTTTCGATTAAATAAGTCTTATGACCGTAAAATGACAAATAGAAACTAAGTTTCATAAAATATGTATCTATTTATATTCACGTCAATCCTCATTAAAAATGTTGAACATATAAATTAGCGGTACAACAACTTTAGATAAGAAATATTAATGGATAAATAAGATTTCAAGAAGTTTTGTCTTTAAAAGTTTCTACATATTCCACTAAATTGTTAAACGTTCTAAAATTGTTTCAATAATAAACGATCGTTATTTATTTCGAAACGGTAAAAATGTTTCGTAAATTATTATGTATAGATTTGTAGGGATTTAATTGAAAAACAAGTTGTAAGTGTTTAGGAAATATCGGTATGTCACATTATATTTTAATAAAATTGAATGAGACGCATTCGGATAAATATATTGTAAATTAGAAACCACCGATTAATCGTCAATGTGAGCCAATATTGCCGATTAAGCTTGCAATCGTTATTTACAATTGATAAACATTATTTTAATTAAGTGAAACTATACTTGTATCAATTATTCCTAACGCGACAAGCTGTTCTTCAAACTTTTTCTTCGTACATTAAATAAAACACCTTTTATAGATGAATTAATTAATTCGTATGCATATAAATGTATAGATATACAAAACCAAAAAATACACTGTTATATACATTTTTGTCGTGTTGTTTATTCTTAAAGAATTATTAGAAAATTATTACGATATGTTATAAAAGGAAGGCTGAAAAAAATAGCGAGTAGGATGTTGTTAACGTAACGCTGGTTTTTAATGTGCAAACTTTTTTGCCATATTACCGGTGACCAGGAAGATCGTTACGATGAACGAGCAAGCGGATACGCATGTATATACTTCGTGTCGTCTATCGACGTGGAATTTTTATATTTTTTTTTTTTTTTTTTGATGGAGAAATCATATTTCTCGCTATTTTTATCAGCATTTCCAGATATCCATGGCATGTATGCATGCTTTTGCCTATAACGCACATACATTTATTATTATTTTTATTTCGAACTTTATCCTTTTGTCGCGTTAATTATTACATCGCCAGCAAACATGATCATGCTGGATTTAATAAATTCCACATTTATTTTTCCCCCATGCAATATTCATTGTCAATGCAAATATCGAGAGCCGATGGAAAAAGAGAGCGGAGAGCTCGAGGAGAATTCATTAATTTACGAAGGGACGACGATATTAAATCGTTAAAAGGAACAACGAAAGCATCGACGAAAGTGTACCAGTTGGCAATTTCCACGGTAACCAAAATATTTGCAGATGTTTCCTTTATCAATTATCTTTATATAAAGATTGAAATTATTTAGAAGATTTAACAGTCAGCTAAATAGTAAAATATTTCGAATTATTACGTTATTCCAATAATTACTATAACAACCCTCGATGTTTTATCTTATGAATATTTTTATCGTTAGAAACTAAAAGACAGCAAGTTTGTATTGGTTTCTGTGGAATTAATTAAAATTTCGATAAATTAAATTGGATGGGAAGCTAGGAGAACCGATACAACTGATACAATTAGGCAAATGTTACTTCTTTCGTGGCACAGTAAAACGACGAAAGAACGACCCGAGTTATTTATTTCTTTAGTATTTAAATTATCTTCCATCGAAATTGTTAACGTATTTTACTATTGTTATAGGCCCATTGAAAAACAAATACGTTGATACTGATACAAATGAAAAGTACAAGCTGCCTCTATGCATAGCTTAAAAATCTCGGTTCAATATTTTACTAAATTTTCTCTAACAAATAAAACAGTGTTCATATGTAAAAATTTTTCGCGTTTTTAAAATAATTAAAATAATCGCGTTTAAAATAATAGAATAGTAAGGTGTGCATGTGTGCATGTATGTTGTTTCATTTAAAAAAAGCTAAAAAGAGGGAAATATCTGGCAATAGAATATGAATAGTATCATATACGTCGAAAATCCCATACCTCTCTAAATCCTATACTAAAAAAAAGCTTGTCTTTAGTCATAAAAATTTGCAAGAAAGTATCTCGTAACACATTACATAGCTACTTCTGGTCGTTTATTCTACTCTTTCTATCCTTGACATAAGATCGTAGAATGGAAAGGACAAGACAGCCGATGTTAATGCCATATTTAGAGTGGTTTCGTGCCGAACAATGAAAGTTTAAGATAAAAGGTATAAAGATCGATGATAACATCGAAGAAAGCAAGTCACGGTTGCTGTTTGCACAAAAGCCTTTTTTAAGGCCAACTCCAAACAAGGTCCACGTGAAAATCCTGTGAAAAAGTATAGGCACGTGGTACGCCAGCGACCTGTGCGAAAGCGAAATGCATATAAACGTGAAATGAACGGTGTACAATAATTCTAAGAATAAATCAGTGCGTATCGAGTATAATCTATTAAAAAATAAACTAATATACAAATTTATTACAAATGTTTAGAATGTTCGAAACGAAAGCTTAGAATGGTTATACCACAAATGGTGGATTTGTTCGAAACTAGGCTAGCTTTCTGAATTTAATTTCTACATTGTTTTAATAGGATCATAGCCCTTAACAAAGGTAAGTTTACCAGGCACATTTATAAAGCTTGGTTAAATAATTGGACGTCCCGGCTCTCAAGGAAATGTCTCCTAGTTAGTTTTCAGCTGGATAAATTTGTGAAAATATTTATAGTTACAGAATTCTCTGGCAGAAGGAACGGAAATTCTTAAACGAAGGAGCATTCAAAGGACTAAACTTCGAAAATTTCCGCTTTTCCACTAGAAGAAACGATTCAAAGTAATTTTCAATCCAATAAAACTGTGTTTATACCGTATCCGAAAACCAGAGAAATTCCTTTTAATTGTATTAAATTTACTTTTGCTTTTCTTCTGCCTCGACTCGTCGCGTTATTCGAACGTGCAATTGAAGCAGCACCGGATTGATCATGTGCCGAGAGGACTAAACGAAGAGCATCTTGTTTACCTGTTACTATTAAGAAAATTGTTGCTTCAACCAGATAACAGCGTATTTTCAGCGCGCTCGATACTCCGCCTATTCCTTTAACGACTTTTAATCGCGCCAAAGTGGATGGAATAATTATCTAAAAGGACCAAGAAGGTAAACATGGAGGAAGTAACGTTTTCTTTACTCAAGACAAAATACGTTTGAACGTTCTCTTCGCTACTTTTTACAGAAGCGAGAAAATTAAGGAAACGATACTAAAACCAAGTCCAGGCATACGGTTTGTCGTGTAAATACACAATTTTCACTGCAGCGTGGGAAAGCTTAGTCGAACTAGCAAAAACTACCCTCTTAATCATCGAGTTATACCGACTAATTAATTTCTGGTTAAATATTATACTATTCGATAGGCACACCCGTAACAACACCTACTTTCCAGGGTGAACAGCCCTAACTTCAGCGTAATTAGATTCGTTGATTCACCTCATCTTTCGCCATTCCTCTTTGTCTTTTCGCTTCTCCCTTTTCTCTTCTATCTTTCGTTGCACTCGTTAACAAATCGTTTTACATTAATCTTTCTATGCATGTCAATGCACCAACTACTCGTTCTGTCGATCATCTGTCTTTTATTCTATCAGTGACGTTCATCTTTAACGAAGAAACTTCAGATCTTTTTCCTCGGAACAGAAACGATGCACTTTTTAACACTTTGACTGCCACGCCAAAATTACATGTTTCGCTCAGGACGCCACGAGAGTATTTTTATTATTCAAAGCATATAATGGCAAAATAATAATAAATTGACGATGTAAGACGACATTCTTCCCCAATGGACCGTTTATCTTATTGGTGGTCACGGATGACCACCGTGGCGCCTTGCTAACAGTTGATAGCGATATATTGCAACAAGGTTTCGTTTATTTCAACAAACCATTCGCATTTGTTGTTTCGTCGTAAGCAGAACGTGCAGAATATATTTTTGAAACATGTAGAAGATATTAGTAAACAGTATTTGCTCATTCTATATATAATAGTAAGGTATGTGCACACTTCTAATTTCAATTATATGATTATAAAGCGGCATTTACGATTATTTTCTAAGCTATGTTTATAATAATATTCGTAGATTAACCCTCAAAGATATGGATGCAAACACAGTGCACAGTTAGATGTAAGATTTGTTCTCATCTTTTTTTTTATTGATGTTTTAATAAAAATGTTTAATTGCTCAATAGGGCACTTTTTATTTCAAAGTATCTTCTATTTATCGGTTATATTCAAAATGCCCTAACTGTCAAATTTCGTTCAATTTTTACAATTGTAAGAAGTTCAAGCGCTTCGGTCACTAATGACCACCGTGGCGTCACAGGAGAAACCATGGCCGGACACATATGACCAACGTGGCAGTCAAAGTGTTAATGTGTTTGCAGTGGGATCGATCATTACAATGGGTGATTAGCAACTCGGTTGAAATCCTCGGTTTAGTCTCATTATTTTTAGAGGACACAGTGAGTATCATTTATTACGTTGGCTAAGGTTTGCTTAATTCCGATATTTGGTGCTAATTTCTCGACATTTCCAGCGTATTAATTAATTATCGTTCTAGCGGTATTAGAGTTTCTAAAATAACGCGCGGCGAGCTTTCCAAACGAAAATGAAGCTTCTGAGTGCACATACTTTCTCCGAATGGCCGAATGAGTTTACGTTCCGCAAAAGGAACGCGCGTCGGTCCAAGGTAATGCGCTTGCGAAACGTAACAGCCTACGCGAACATACTTGAAATAACTATTTAACATATCTGCACGCACCAAACTTCAAATTAAATTCATATAAAGTTACTTATTCGCGTTAGAATTTTTATTCAATTACGAGAATAACTGTTGGCTATTATAAATTATGTGTATAAATTAAAATTTGTTTTATCGTTGCAACTGATTCTCAATCGAGAAATGAATTTTAATTTACCAATTTAATCTTCATTTAAACTTTAATTTTAATTCTATAGCTTATTCTCGTAATTCCCCCGAGTGCTTTTGAATTTAGGACAAAGATACTTCGTAAGTTACTTCCTACCGACAGATTTATGGATCTGTAATAAATATCGGACACGTACTACCTCAGAAAGAAATGTAGAAACTACGGGGAAGACAAAAGCTAAATGTGTATATACTTTTGAGAAATGTTTCTACGTAGAAAATAGTTTACAGAATGTAGCGTTCTTAGAATAATTAAACAGAAAATTTTGTACGCTCTTGTAATAATAAATTCACTACTTTATTTTACGCTCGAACAGACTCGTACATGAATGTTATTTGCATGCATCTATAGTACAAGGTTGAGAATAAATCTGACAAAAATTACAATTTACAATAAAAATATTTCTCCATTATATTCTCACGATTGTATTGTGTTTGAATAAATTTGAATTCATTTCTATCAAGAAACATAATCAAAAAAGATTTCTCAAAGCTATTTTCCTCTTCAAGGCTGTAAGTGCGACAATTCTATTATGCGTCAGACAAAGTTAAACACAATTCACTGTCACGCACATAACACGAAGTGCTATTAGATAGATATTTAGATATGATAAGGTAGCCAAAAATATCGGCCACTCGACCCGAATAGCCGAATGTATATGAAAGTGTACGACATAAATGAAAGTATCAAAATCTTGAAACGAAGGCTTAGTATTTCGATGTACGCGAATAAAGGAAGGGCATGAAATTACATTCGTGATTGCAAATGATCTCGTTAGTTGGTTGATCATGCTGATACTTTCGTATCGTGCTGCTATCGTTGTTAAACAAGTTACGCGACCTGATATTAACATTTCGGTGCGTACGTTGTCGTTCAAACCTCATTTACTGCGATTTGCATTACTCTACATGCTCGTGAAGTTTTGCATATAGTAATAATCGATGTTGTAAATATTCATGCGAAGAAATAGAATGTTCTCTCTCCCCCCTTACGTCGTATTTCTTGCGATTATCACATGCATTCTTTGTATTTTTTAACCTTTACTGATTGTTAATAATACCGTTCAATCGTGCACGAAAGCTCAATTAACATAAAATTTAGTGCAAAAGGAAACTTTTTCAAGAAAATTCCCGCTTTTAAATTTATCGCGACGCTGTTTTCTAAACGTGTAGAATATTTAAACGCTCGATAACTCACGCGTAACTTTTACTTGCGCCGTTAACGATTATATGTTTCGTATTGCTGCCCTTTAAAATGTTTCCACCCTATCAGAAACAATCCGTTAAAGTCCAATACATCTTACCCGGTATTCGTATTTTATGCCGCTTTTACAAATAGAAAAACGAACACATGACCGCGCATGTCACGACTCTACTTCCATCGAAACGGGAGAAAAACGTTTCACGGATGCTGCGGTTTCGTTCTTCTGTCAAGAAAAGAACATTTTCCTCGTAAAATATCGGAACATAGCCAAAACTATAATATAACTAAAATAGTTATATTAACTATATAACCGTGTATCTATAATATTAGCTATATATAAATATAATATAACTATATTTGACTTCTACAAAGTCTTCATCAGTTACGTCTTTCCATTATCTTTTACTTTTAGCTACTTTAAATTTGTCCATCTTTAGTCATACAGCATCTTCAAATATAAAAATAGTAATCAATAATGCTAAATAAAAATAACGTATAAATGAGAGCGCCAGAGCTATTCCAGATATTTGATAGTGCGGATAGTATCTGATAAGCACAATGGAAGTGTCCTAAATCAATGTCAAACAACACAAATACTAATCTACGATTCGCCAGTCGCGTGTAGATCTCCGAACGAAATGAGAGTAATTAAGCTAATCGATGTAATTTAGTATGTGAATTACGGTATTCTACTAGATTGTAATTTGAACAAACTCGAAAGATCGATCTACGCTTTATTGCCCCATTGCTTTATTACGCATTGGATTGTTGTACCGATATAGAAGGGTTCCATTACAAGCTTTAACGCGTGACTGTTAATTAAACCTGATTGTATTGTTAATATAGTCCATAAAGAACATGGCATAAAACGCAGACATAATTCTTTGGGTGATAGCACGGAATAAAAATGGTAAAAACGTGTCGTATAGATGTTGGTGTCGCTCAGCTTTGCTCTCGAGTTTCAACTCTTTTTGTGCTTTGCCAGCTTCCTTTTTATATCTGTGCAAGAAGAGCCATTAGTATGTTCTAAAGTTTCTGATTAAAAAGTAGATGGAAACCACTTATCGTACTGGTTTCATAAGTGTTTAGAAATGGCAAGATTTTATGTATCGTAGAAACATTGATTCAGAAACGTTTCACGTAAAACAGAAATATTAATCCTAACGTTTACCATTTATAAGTGTTCGAACGATGTAAGACGAATGTATCTTATTACTAATTTATTATCTTTTCTGGAAGAAACAGTCGTCTAAGTTTCATTGAAATTTTCCTCTGTAATTTTTCTATTATCTCGTGAAACATGTAAGCCGTTTTCTTTATTTTTGAACTGAAATTGCACTAAGAAACACAATCCTTTAAACTTTACTTCTATAATCTCTAAACTTTATACTATTTAAACTTTATCTCGACATAATTCTCTTTTCCATCTACCCTTTTCTATGAAACCCACGCAGCTTAAAGAATGGAAAGAAGATCAAAACTCAGTTTTATTTGATATTAATCTTCGTAGATTTCCAACGAAGTATTGCTTCTTCTTACATGCTCTTTTCTAAATACGCGCAGGTGCCATTTTTACAGTCCCATTTATTACTAAAAAGAATAATTACCATTATAGATTCCCTACAAAAACCGATCAGCAAATATACGATCTACGTAAATAACAGGTAAATTTAACGTTACATAACCACGATACAAGCATCCAAAATATATAAATTATGCAAACGATGGAATCACATACCACCAGCGAAAATCAATCCCATCGATCTCATGACTTCTGCATTTATATATCGGCTTTATAGCAAACAAAAATCAACAGCAAACAGTAAATACTATAGGAAATAAGGCAACTGGGATTTTCAACCAATTTTGAACGATAAATTCAGCTATCTCGGAAAGAAAACTTCTTTCGAAATTGTCTTACATCCGACAAGCGGATCATTTTCTTTAACGAGATCGGGGAACTCGAGATTTCTATCCTCCCTAGCAGAGCTCACTGCCCTTATTGTTTCAACGATATCCCGACGTTCTTCGACAACGCGAAACGACCCTGTAAGAAACCGTAAATCGAACGATCGACTTGAAATTTACGACCAGCAATGGGTCCATTTTTATTATAAACCGATATAGATAAGAACCATCGTGTAGAGTGGTGCGATCAACTATAAAGCCTCGTTCAGATTATTCCAGTCACTTGAATCTAAGCAATTTCACTTCAACTTTGTACTCGTACGAGTTCACATGTGCGAATCCAAGCTTGACTCGATGTCAACGCGACTCGTTCTTAAATAAGTTAATCAATTTGAACGAATCTGTTCCTTTTTGGGTGTCGATCTCCTCGTTAGAGAGACGTGACTGCTGAAAGGTAACAGTTTTCTTTAAAAGTTTCCTTCGGAAGAAGAATTACCCAATCGATAGTTACCGAGGTCCATTGCAAAAAAAGTTTGTAACTTCATTACCGCTGTGAACCGTTTGAACCAAAAAACATCGAAGAAGGGAGAAACTTTGTAGGGAAACTTCAAGCGGGGTTGAGCGTAATTATGTTGATACGGCTGGAACGCTATTGATATTTGTGAAAATTAAAGGTAATGACATATTAAATTGGCTGGAGTTGGGATTTTTTTTCAAAAGTTCAGAAAGTACCATTCATCTTCTTTCAACCTAGAGAATAAAAGAACCTTTAAAAAATTTATTTTCTTTTAAGAGACTACACCTGTTTTACCTTTTCTTCCTGCCTTTGTAGAATACCGTTCCTTGTATCCTTCAAAATACACGAACAAAGCTGCAAATAGATGTAAATAATTTTTCAAGACATCTCCTTCTATTGTAATCTATGAAAAACGAAATAATTTGTTCTGTTTAAGTTGAACTTTAATTAATATCACGAAGTTATTCCCTTACGCATTATAGAATATATAAAGCAAAATGATCTACGACATACGCATCAAATATTAATTAACTTCTCAGAATTACGTCCTTCTAACATAGCGTACATACATATATAGGATGAAGTAATTTGTGGCGTTAAAGTTAAACTCCGATCAATGATGTTAGGTGTTTATAACGTAGCTATAACCGTATAAATTCAATTTCGAATGGCACGTATCAAGAATCAGATAGAGACGGGTTGGTTACATTTGAACCTGTGTAAGATGAATCAGATCTAGATTAGGTATAACTGAACCGAGTGGGGTTTGAACTACATAGAACTATATTGGACTATGTTTCCGGAGTACATCTAAATTAGTTCTTAGTTACATCTGGATAACGAGCAATCCAAGTAGAAGTTCAATAAGAAGGAAATTACTTCCCAAGAATGTGGAACTGCTTCGACGAAACTACTTCCAATGGATTTCATTGACATTGCGTAAAGAAAACATTTCATTTGTAACATCTTTCACGCAAATTACGTATCATATAATTATCCGATTTCCTACAAAATCGTAAAATTATAAAATAGAAGTCTATAACATGTAACTAAATTAACGTGTGCAAGAGAGTGTAGATTTTCAAAAAGAAATATATTGTCAGCCCTTGCTGTCCTAATACTTACGGCGTATAGCGTACGTAAGACAATAAACCAACCGTAGTAACGCTACAATCTCCACCGCACTAAATCCATTAACAATTAGAAAAGGAAGCTACTCCGCCTATTCCTCAAATCCACAATCCACTAACGAAACGCGTATCCTTTTCTAATCCAGGAAAGATCATTCTCCTCGCCATTAAACGGCCCATTCTGTCGCACGAAAGTCCAAGTTCCAGTAGTATAACCCGCGTTATGGCGCGACAGGCCACGGTCTCCGTTATGGCTGCAACGTGAAAAGGAAGGAATGGAAAAAAAGAAAGGTAAAAAGGGAAGAATGGAGGAAAGAGTATGGCGGTTGGCCACGAGTCGTTAAAGTTTCGCAAGATAAACGACAAGTGGCAGCAAGCTAGAGGACGAGTGATATTACGCGCGAAAAGGCGCTCGAGCTTGCACGACCTAGAAATGGTTTACCGTCTACGTCAATGCCGAGCAACGGAGAATAAGGTTTAAACGGGATAGTAGGCAGCCACTTTAAGGCTGGCGATAAAAAAACAGATCGACCGACCGACCCGTCTTCCTGCCTCGAGAGCGGTGGCGAGTGTTATTTTAGAATTAAGGGCAACTGCCGACGCGGCAATCGTACACAAGGCCGATACACAATCGGAAAAACAACGTTTGTTGATGATGAGTCTGGTTCCGAGAGGAAATTATTGTTCCAGGTGTGCGTGGTTCCAAATATCCGCGATGACCGACATTTGGTATCCAGGAATAGTTTAATAGGTTTCCGGGGACGCAAGACGTTGATGATTCATAATTGTTCGTTACAGATAGGACGTTTCGTTGGATTGCTGTCTTGGGGAGAACGCAAAAGAGAAATATGATAAGTACACTTTTATTGATTTTCTGGCTTTAATGTTGGTATATGATTAAACAACTTTAATATGACATAATTGAAAACAACCTGTTCGGTCCAAAGATACGTGTCTTAAAAGTAACTGATAGGTTAATGTTTCGTGGAAGCTAAATAATATAGGTATAATTATTATTACTACGTAACGCGAGGAATAATATTATTATTCGAACGATGAAAGTATAATATAAATGTTCTTGTTTGTACGAGAGAATAAACGATGGCGCTAGGAAATGAATTACAAGAAGACATTTTCCACATGAATTCGTCGCCACCGAAGGAAACAGTCAGCAAAATTGAATTAACGATCGTCGACGGTAAGCACGGAAGACAATTTACAGGGGACTTTTTGCTCCAAGACTTTCGATTTATGGGGTACGAGTTTCACCTCGTTCTCAGAAGGTAATGAGCTGGAATCTTAAAGACGTAACGATAGAATGTTCAAACGAGTGCAAAAGTTTAAGCGAGGCACGATCAATTTTATAGAACTTTACAAGTCAAGCATAAATCGTTCAGATTTTACATTTAAATTGGCTACTGTTTATACAGTTACATGATATAGTTCAACTATGTAGAATGCGATATTACTTGTAATCTAAGCAAAAAGCTTAACCTTTAAACAACAATTCGTTAATGGGTGAAATTTTTGTTATGAAATATTTGTCCCTCTTAGGAAATATTCGTGTAAAAAATATTCGATCTGAATTACATGGGAGATCAAAATTACAAACACGTGATAATAACACCTAGAATAAGCTTAAAAGCATATGCATTGTGTGTCATCATTCCTTACACAAATATTCAAGGTTTTAACCTTCAACTTGTTGACGTGTTCTAAAGGTCATTTTTGTTACACGAAACCTTAAACTAATTTTGGAAGGTACAAAGTCATTAAAAATAATCTATTCGAATCACGTCATGTTTTGGAAAAAAAATGTCATCCGAAGACAATCATTACTATAGAACATAACCATCGTTGAATTAACTGCCATTACCTTTTATACGCGTGATTCAATCGCATTATGCGCACATATTACGAACCAAATTGCCAAAAAAAATTAATTTCGAAAAAGATAATAAAACGAAATTGACATCGTACCTTTGAAACGAAGTATACGTAAATCTGGTGATTTTCTTCCGAAAACAACAATTGGATGTTCTTCTTTGATAATGTTCTTCGAAAGATCTATCTCCGCGACGATCGACATTAACGGTATTAAGCAATTTCGCGACACTTTCTGCGAAATCGTCTCGACCCTTTCTGTGCCGGTAAGCAATTTCCACTGAAACTACTAGCCGCCGGCAAAATTTGAAAATTGCCGATCTTGATTGACGGACTATTCCAGTCGCTTATGAAACGTAATCTGCCAATCAGCTTCTCCCGCGTCCTCCTCTGTACACTGTACACTAATACACGTTATCCACAAGTAATACCGGGCTGCGTTATATTTCCACAAACTACTACGACCTTTAATCTTTATTTAGAACTTTTACTGTCTTGGAAGATTCGATGCATAAATTCCGAAACACAGTTCGTCCGTGAAATTGTTCAAGAAACACTGAATTCCCTCAAACGATACACATGCCGCGAAATAATCCTACTATTTTGATTGGTATACTTTCAAAATTTCCGATGCGTCGATAGTGGCGCCCTAATAAATTTTGACATTTTGTTCTATAATGATCGAACTATGCAACAGATTCTAAAATGCCACGCAATCTTTTATGCGTTGCCAAATTCTTTTCTCAAAATTATTTTAATCCTTTATATTCACAGTTGCTTGAAAATTAAGAAAGAGATTTTCTTCCCTCTGAAAATTTTAAGACTTTTGCAGACATTACGATGGTAACGATGCTCTACACTAGTCCATACATGTATACTTTACATTGTCAAGAGGAGGTTTCAACGAATGGCTTATCTTTGCCAAATATTAACACTGTCAACAGTCGCTACTTTGTTTTCGAGATAAAGTCGTACTAAAAAATCGTAATGCAATTGCTTTCCAAAGAGCCTTAATTGTATTGCATTATTCAAAATGAAATTATGGTTAGAGAAGTCGTAGTTAGTTTAAGGCAATACCTAAAGAACGATTTCTTTTGAAGTCATAGCCTGAAGTAATTTCTTAATAACTAAATGAACTTATAAATAAAATACATGTACAAAATATTACAAAATGGATATTTTATATTTTCTAAATAATCATTACAACAGGAGAGATTGAAGTATTACATGTAATATACATAAAAATATATGATTAAATAGAGGGAAAATTATAAAAGTATTATTTATGATCTTACATACCAAAGTAACTGTTTAATAAGATATATTTTATTTTATTTCAGTTTTTAAAAATAAGAAATAAATACTATTATCATTTCTAAATATAATTTCACACATATTTTACTTTGAAACTAAGTAAATTATATTAATCAAATAATTTATTTAGAGATGTCTTATCGCAATATATTTTATTATATCTTTCCCTACAAGAATTATTTAAATTGAACAATTTTATTAGACATATTTCGAGTGCATATAAGGCACGTAAATTGTGAGATTATTAACATTTAGTAAGAATAGAGTTACTAATTTTTTCAAATACAAAGATGTTTAATAACAAAATGTCAATTTTGTTACAGGACGTGACCGATAAATATTTATTTTACATACCACACAAGAATATTGTATTTGTGTTAGATGAAAGTTACTATAAAAATATAATATGCAAAATTACTATAATACATATATATGTTAAATAACTTTTAATCTATTTAAATATAATCTTCGCCAAGCTTAATATTTTTGTACATTATAAACATAACTGCCTCTCTGAGTATAAGTACAAACTAATGAAATTCATAAAAATTTTTTTGTATATAGGTTCTGTATCCAAAACATTTTATCATTGCATCAGTTAGTTCATAATATAATAATTGCTTATTCTGGATCAAATGAACACTTCTCCCTATTTAATAAATATTCGTTGCTGCGATGGTTACACTTGAATGTCAAATTACATAATTTACTTGATGTCAATAAATCTGAAAATATTTAAAACATTCACCATCACGGTTTTTGCGTATCATCTTGTGTCTCATTTTCAACTTCATCATTACATATGTACATTGAATCTGAAGTATTTGCACCTAGAACAAAATATGTTTGTGAAAATATGTATTAACAATAAGTAATCCCTTTTTCCTTCAAAGTTGACAATATCATATTATTAACATCATCTTAATGTACTTCAAAGTTCATTTTTATCCCTAAGCTAATTTATAATAACATGTGTAACATTGTATAGTATAATAATTTTAGAACAAAAATAGTTGCTTTAATATTTTGTGACTGTTACTTATTTATTATTGCAAAACAAACAAAGTAATCCATTAAATATACTGTTGCTAGAGAAAATATAGAGCCGACCATAAATTCAATCGAACATCAAATATCAGAATGTTTCAAACACAGATACATCTTAAAATAGAACTTAAAGCCAAATATAAAACCAAGGTATTTTCAATGTTATTTCTAGATATTTATTTTAATATTTATTTATGTATTTTTATGTTAGAATCTGAAACATATTTAACACAAAATTCAACAAAAATTTACCTTATTATTTTTCAAATAACAATAAATTTCAATTAGTATGGAATTTGACGTAAAATTTTGATATAATAATTTAAACTTGAAATGATGCGTAATAATCTAATGATTATGATTACACAAACAACAATAAGTGTTAGTATGTTAGATACCATTGCATGCAACCTTTTATCATGCAAAAGTAACAAGACGCATTTATACATATCTGATTATGCAATATACTGTAAAATAACTTTTCTTAGCAGGCAAGCTTCATCAGTTTTTACGTAATGCACAGATTATAATGTTAAATCCATATATTTCCCAATAATTGTTAAAGCATGAATATATCATAAAGCATAAATATAACATAAAGAAAAGACCAATGATAGAATTAAAATAAAAATAGATAGTTGAGAGTGGAGTCCTTGTCGAAATAAAATTAAGCAAAATAATTGAAAAATGTAAGAGAATTATGACTTACAAAAATTAATATAAATGAAAAGATAAGTTCGATAATCAATTTCAATGTTCAACATTGATCAAATTTTTCTATTTTATTAATGATCTAAATCAAAATACAAATGGCCATTGAAAACGTAAGATATAATTANTATCAAATGAAAAAAATTTGAAATCATGAAAATAAATTATGTACCAGATTTACAGCACTCTATCAGGAAAGGCCCAATGATGCCATTTATAAATATGTTGATTCAGCTTGCCCATTATTCTTAGAATCTAGATACTTGTCTGCAAGAAAGATGTATCCATATTATATAAAATTAACTTCATATTGATTTCACATTAGACCTGTTAAAATATTTAGTGATAGGCATTTGAGGCGTTTCACAATTTCGAGGCGATTCGAAATTTCTTAATATTCTGGAAATTCGAATCACTTCGAACATAATTAAATTCTTAAAACTCTTGAAAATCATAATAAATATTAAATCTTAAAGCTTTATAGATGTGGAATCTTTAAGTTTCAATAAATCTTAGAAGTTTCAGAACATAAAATAAGATAGAAACTTTATGAAATAAATTTCAACTTACTGATAGATACTTCAAGGATTCAATCCCTAGCAAATTGTGAAAATATGTTAAAATACAAGACGTATCATGATACTTTCAAGATTTTAAAGCATAAAATCATGTTCGAAATAACTTGAATCCTTCGCTACACGTATATATGTATTCGAAGCGATTCGAAATATTTCGGAGTGCATCACTAAGAATATTACATTAATTTTTCTAATATAGGATTTACTATTTATTATTCACAATTTACTATTTATTTCACAACAAAACATAAAATATAAAAACTAAAATGTTAAAAGCACAAAAACATATAGGATAAATTTACGTTACCTTAAATAATAAATCCCTTTAGTAATATTCAAAATATTTCAAATTTAGCAATGTATCTTACATGATTATTTTAGAAAAATATTTCTGAACAAAAACAAAATTATATTTATTTATTTATGGTACTATATAAATGAAGATGATAACAATGTCTTTTAACGCATTAAGTGCCATAATATTAATAATCAAAGTAAATAAACAAAAGAGGAAAATGTGCTTTTTTTATTGGTGATTTAACAATCACCTGTAACAGTCACCTTCTGATGAAAATAAATCCATAAGTTCGATACTTTCAAGAAACTTTTATTTTAAAAAACTATCAACTTTAACAAGTTAAGCGCCTTTGATTCCTTGAAAAGAGCAGTTATAGAACAAAAAGACAACTTCGTATTATTTCCTTCCATTTTCTTAAACTCTACAGCAATTTAGTTTCAAAAATATTAAGTAGATAAACATCTTGGACATATTTTTATAGTAAGATGTACGACAAGTTTTATAATTATATTAGGTTTAACAATTTCGGGCGCTTAACGTGTTAAAAAAGATGAAGTTATAACATTTTCTTACTTCTTTTCTCAAAAACTGTCCATTTAACTCCAAGCGTGAGAACAATTCATGCACTGTGCAAAAATAATTACATTTTAATCACATCGAGATTATTACTTTCTTTTTATATTTATTCGTAATTTAAAAGACTGATGCAATTTTTAATGACAGTTCGTAACTGAAACAATATTCTAACTTCACGCAACGTTTTCCTCTATAGAATGTAAATCAATGGGTAATAAAAAATATGCCTTTAATCTTATTACTTGGTATTAAAAAATTATTAGCAATTAGTAATTTATTTCATGAATAATTCATAAATCTTGCAACTAATATACTACAAGCAATAATGCATTATTTTTTGATTGGAAATGTCCATATTATTCTTGCAAAAGATGCTCCCAAAACAAGACAATGAAAAACTTCTCAAAAAAATCATAAAACTTGTACCAACTTGTGTATATGTATGTATGTGTACATCATACGTTAAGCTGATTAGTAGCAATTTTCATACGGACATGCAAATATGGTGCTAAGACAGAATTTCGTTTTTATTTTAGATATATGAACACTGTTTCACTTACCTGCGATCATAAGATCGACTAAGGCTTTATCCTTTTGTATGTACAATGCTGTAAGGAAGAAAAATAAGCTGCCAATGACTGCCACAAACATTGTAAGAAACAAAGCATACTGCAAACTGCGAAATTCAAGAAGTGCATTGTCAGCTTGGTCTGTTATGTCTTTTACTTGACCGTCTATACTCAAGTCTGAAAGAAGAACTGTTTTCAGTCCTTCTGATAACTGAAATCAATCAATAAATGTGCCAAAAATTAACACTATAGTGACATAAACAAATATGAAATATATAATTTAATAAAATAAAAATTTAATATATATTCTCAATATATTTAAACTTGCACAGATATTTACCAAACCAATAAGGTAAGGACTTCCTGCATCTCCAAAGGCATGTGCAATAAGTATCTGGAAAGCTTCTGCTGTAGATCTCCTCGTTGGTATTACTACATACTATAAGATTTCAAAAGAACAATCACTGGAAAAGTGAATTTAATTTACAAAATACATAGAACGTAAAAATACAAGTACCGTACCAATAATATATCTGCTACAATAGACCAATTTAAGTTTAATGATAATTGTCCAAAGAATATGAGTATATAACATGCGACAGAGTCTGTATTAGCAGTTATAGTCGCGAAGAACAGTAATGGTACACTAATTAAAAGTCCTATAGCACATATCAGAGGATCAGTTTGCTGCCACCGTACTCTTAATTTTTGAGCTAGAAGTGAACCCAGTGGCACTCCTATTAAACCAGCTACCATTCCTATTAATCCAAATTTGTATGCTACACTGAAATAGTTAAAGTAATTAGAAGCTATGATTTCTGCAAATAGAATAGCTTAAGTCAAATAAATAAAAAACAAAATAGAAACACACTCATCTGGATCAACATTATGCCCGTTAGGATGCAATGCAAATCCTAATTGCAAAAATGTTGGAGCCCACCAAGCTAATGCACCAGCAACAAATGCCACACATGTGAATCCAGCAGTAGAAAGCATAAAACTTCGACTAGAAGATAAAAAAGTAATAGCAATATAAAACACAGATTACATATTTGCTTTAATATTTACTTTTTCAATAATGCCTTGATATCATTTGACCACGCAGTATTTGACAAGTGAACTCCACCTTCTCTCTCTCCTCTAATAGGATCTCTTACTACTGCAAGCAATAAAATAATTGCTATTACACCTAATAATGGAGTAATGCGTAAACCCCATTGCCAAGCACCAGTGGCTCTTGCTGCCTCACCACCTATTATATATCCTAAACCACTAGAAATTAAATTATCTTTAAAATTAACATTAAGTACATTAAAATTATCTTTCTTTATTACTTTTGTATTAAAATTTGAATTTACCTCCCAACAGGAATTGCAAAATAAAATAACGCGAGCATTTTAGAACGCACATCTTTTACGAATAAATCACTAATTATTGTTGGAGCAATTGTGGAGTAACTTGCCTCTCCTATTCCAACAAGTGCCCTGAATAAAAGAAACCATCCAAATGTCTGAAATATAATTTTATTTTATATAGTATAAGGATTCTTTTTTTAATTAAATTATTACAGTTCTTTGATTTTTGTTGATAACATTCCTAATATTACCTTCATATAGGATCCAATAAATGTTGTTAAACACCATAGAAATACGCCACTACTCATAATAACCTTCCTATTGTAACGGTCTCCCAAATACCCAAATAAGGGTGCAAACACCATATAACTTAAAATAAATGCAGTTTGAAGTAACCCAGATTTATCATTAGTGATTTTAAAATCATGTTTTATCTCTGTTAGTACTCCTGCAACGTTGAAAACAGACTTTACATAAATTTTTATTACCTTTGTGCAACACAAATTTTTGAAGCATGACCATAACCTTTAAGATATTATAACGAAATACACACCAGCGACCGTAAAACGATCCATGTAGTTTATTAAATTAACGAAACACAGTACACCGACTGTAATCCAGTCGATCCTACTGATCATTCTCATTTCCGGAAACATTACTCTTTTTTTTATTCGTCTTTCTCTAGAGGTGTTATGAGCATTTTCGGCGTTCACCATACGATACTCGTACGTCGACACATTTGGAGTGACTGCTTCATCAACCATGACTCGAAAAATTTGTATCGATGCCAATTATTATTTACAGTGATACAAATTTAATTGCTTATAAAAATATTTTAACCCTCTTGTATCGTAGCATAACCTTAAGCAGATTTTATTTTACGATACAATGAATTTTCACATACTGAAATGTCATTACCAACGTACCAACACATTTCTGCCACGTATCTGCGAAGCTAACAACAATAATTTATATAATGTACGTTTAAATTATGTTCTACAGTTAAAGATGCATGACAATAGCATATCACAATTCGTGCTGCGCCACAATATGTATGTATGTGCAAGTCTGACAACTATTAAAATCCAACATTTCGTTATAATTTCTCGACAGTACTTACATACATCATATTTTATATAGAATTATATAGATATATTTATATGGAATTAAAATAAATCCTTTTCGCTCGCAATGTTTTTATTTTTACATTTAATTTTATCTTAAGAATATAATTTATGCTGAATAAGGAAAAATGTAGAAATATTCTGAAGTAGTTAAACGACATTCAAATATTTGTATTGTTGTTAAATAATATTCAAATCGCTTTTACTTATGTTCTCGATTTTATTCGTAGTATTTCAATATTCCTTCCATATATAAAAAACTGATATACATTCAAAGTGTTAGTGTTTACTAACCTGCAATCTGCAACTTTCATTTCTTATGCAGCGATATACATACTTACATGTGTGAGATACACAGCATTGCTTGGTATACGTGTACGTAATTGCATACATATAAAATATGTACAATATATAAATGTAATAATAATATGTACAGCTATATAAATATGCATACATATTTAAAACAGGTACTCTTAATTTCAAAGACTGCGATCTTAACATGCTAAAATGGAAAAAAATTAAATACGTAGCAATTTTTCTCCAAAATTACTGTTCCTGTTGCATATAACTATATGTGTACTCAATCTATATAATGATGAACATAAATATTATAGAAGTATGCGATTTTTAATTTCTCTTGCATGTTTTTAATATTGTATTTTTATTGTTGATAGACGCAGTATTACATATATTTCACATGAATTCGCTGATTTGAACACACTCGACTTAATGCCCGGCATCACTTTCTAAAACCCGGCTAAACATTTTCCTACCAATATCAAATTTACAGACAAAAATTCTGTCGCAGAATATTATTCGACTATTGAACATCGTACTGTAAAGTCCGGTTAGAGCATATAATTTTGTGCGAAGTGTGCGACCTATTAATTACGTAGTATCCCCTGCTATTCTCATTGCTATCCCGTTATTCTTTAGGTACTGCTATTAGGTTTGTCTAATGAATACGTGTTCATTTATTCATTTAATGAACATTATTATAAAAAAAATGGAATAACCTTTCATGATCTTCTTGCCTTATTTTTTTTTCGATCATGTATTTGACTGTTAAAGTTACTGATAGGTTATATTATTTTTTTTTGAGATTTAAATACGATTATTGTTTCGTTTTATTACGGTTGATTTTAGTTTTTTTCCATATCTATTACAAATTGTTAGTTCTTTTTGCACAAATTATTGGTTAATGACGAAAAAAATACGAATTCAAATATGGATGACAGGTTGACTGACAGATAATCTGATGCCTTCTCATGGAGATTTGGCAATGTTTCATTTATACTAATGAATGCAGTCTTATGTCTTCTCATTGGATCATTGGTAATGTTTGATGTACAATTATTTATTTCATGATGCATGTTTAATACATTGCGTCAATGAACGACTCCGTTTCTTTAAGAAAAGTTCACAATTCTTTCACTAAGATCATGGAAATACAAATCACCTGATGCAGTTAAAAAGACAGTACGAAGGTGATCATACGTCAGCAGCTTGCAAAATGATTGCAACCTTTCGTTATTAGTCTTGCGTATATTCAAATATGAAGGCATAAATTAACATTTATTAGAGTGTTGTAAACACTGTACTGTGTTGTAAACACGCCTACTATAACGCGTGTGTCTCGAGAATTTTCTATCATTCTTTCCTTTCTTTCTTATTGATTGCGAACTAGTTAGTAATGCAAATTAGTAAAACACTCTTCTAGTTAAAAAATTGAGATTTTACTATTTTATACTTGAATTTGATAAATTACTGTTGCGATATAGGAAGCCTGTTGTGTCATGGTTTATTGTTCGGCTTCATTTTATTTTCAACATCCTATAATCCCAGATAAATAAGCGATAAATAAATAGAAAGCAGCAATAAAAACTATATATTTTCAAATCAAAAATGTAGCCTTTATTTTAAAAGATACTTTTCTAACTCTCTTCTTACTTTTAAAATACAATTATCATATACAAGTATACAATGCTATAATTATAATGAAACACATTTAATCATTTACTTATTACGAGCGCATTTATGACGAAGGAACATGTTTCTTTAAATGTAATTTACCGATTTGCAGTTGTTTAATCGTTTACGTAAAACATGTTTTTACGCGATACAAGCCATATTAATCGCATATCTCATTAATGGTTACTATTCTCAATTACATTGAGATAACTTAATGATCACTAATGTCTTAGATATTTCTTAAGTAATATATATTATGTAACGAGTAGAAGGTGTAAATAATGGAAAACAATAATGCAGAAGAATTCATAATAACATATATTCTATATAACACAATACTTACATAGGTATGTCTATGTATATATTTTTTTGAATTGGTATATATTTATATATATAATATAGGTAATAATTGATCATTATTATATATATATAATATATACGTAATAATTAATAAAATATAATGTTTAATAATATTAGTCGTATATGACTATAATATATTATTATCTCGTTCTTTATCATCGTCATCGTCGTCGTCGTCGATCGATTAACTACTTTCTACCATTTATATTAATTCTTTCTATATATAATAACAATGATCTCAAAAGGCTTATACAATATTCGGCTAGCGTATGGATAGCTTGAGATTTCTTATTTGTCGTTAAATATTTATGTTTTTTCTTATAGTACACATGGTAAATTCATTTTTCGAACCTTACAATGTCATTCTTTTTTTTATTTATCTGTGCTTAATCCTACTTTGCAAATACATTTTCACTGTCGTCACTGCATTATGTTCGATACAATATGAATACAATTTTAAATACAGCTTTTCTGTTTGAAGCGCTCTTTTAACGCACCTATGTCGGTTTTTACGATCATTTTGCTTCTGCAAAGTATCTTTATCGATGTTTTCAAGGATCGATTGTTTCCATTTCGTTACAGACACATTAAGTAGTACAGTCCATGCAACCAATCAGTATGTACTTGGTGTAATAACCGAAATCTTTCCTTTTTTTTCTTTTTTTGGTATTGGAACAATTGTATCCAAGTAATTTTTTCATCCTGAATCATAAATTAAGAAAATACGAAATCCGTAATTAAAGTATAAAATACGGTTTTCCAGTGTAAAATTGATTAAACATGTTATATAATACTTTATGAATTCGAAAGAATCGAACTTCACGATACTGTGTTTAGAGGTTTGATTATACCCTGTCACAAAATTGCGTGTTCGAAATGTCAATGGAAACGAAGATAGAGGGAAGATGAGCGAGAGACAGACACAACGATACATAATTAATTGGTTCAATTCAATTGGAAATAGCGAAATGTAATGATCAGATAATAAGTTAAAATACTTTGTAGTTTGTTGTTTAAATTCTTCATCGTTTTTCTTATCCACCTCAAGATATTAAGTCGTTAATACGTAACGTGTGTCTTCAATAAATACATCGTGAACTTGTAAAGCAACGAGCTTGCATTGTTCACGCAGGTCCACGAATGAACGTTCACTGAATAGAGAGGTAATGACGACGTTAACGATGAAGTTACTGGATGTATGAAATGTAACTCGCTTTCTATACTCGTGATTGCTTCGATAACCACATGGTGATTGCAAAAGTGACAAAAAAGAGGTGTTTTGCGCGTAACATTTTGCTACGCGCGCAATTGTTCCGTAATTTTGGGTTAGGCCCGTTGCTGCAAGAGAAAAAGTTGTATTATCGAAACGAACGTGTTCGTGTGTTTCCAGTGTGTGTTATAATTCGTCGGTAGAGCTTATTATCGACGGAAACACACGGTGCAATCGGTTACTTTAGCCCGGGTAACAAAAACGATTCGTCGAACAATGCATGCCGTAGGTGTTCCAGCAGGCATGAAAGGCCATATCGGGCGATGCGATTTAGCGACGCCAATGCACCGCTGTTCGTCTCTCGTTCTTTGTGCTAGATTTCGTTGACACGCGTCGGAAAGAGGGCGTGTATAAAAACACAGGACACCTATTGCTATATTAGTGTATTGCAAATACAGGTTTTTGACCCCTGTGTATTGTTGGATTGGTCGACTTGTTGCGACGCTGATAATTCGCTATCGTAACAAATATCTACGTGCGATATTTTCACCGTCCGAACGATTCACGAATTATCTTCGTCTTCATTTCTTTTCTTCGTTTTATTATTCTTCAAATTAAACGACCGTGTGTAGAGAACATTTCTTAAAAATGGCTTTGCGTTTAAATATTTGTACAATAGTATCGGGTAGTGTTATTTAAAAAAAACGTCGTAAGACGAGCGTCTGTATACCTCTATATATGTATGTATGTATGTATGTATGTATGTAGGATTATACAAGCACAGGAGTCATTTTGACAACGTACTTTCTACATCGTTATCTACGATCCGCTCAGTTGATCACAACGAACATGTATGTACGTTGAATCGGATCGAGTTATGAGCATTCTCAGTATCGGATCGATGTTCTCTTCGATAATATTCACTATTTTGGAAACGCGTCTCGATCGTGTCGAACGAACATAATTATTGCGCGAAGATGACAATTAGTTTCTGGGTATCGTTTGTACGCCCAGTTTTCGATACCCGATAATCCGATCCTGATATGCTTTATTATCTAATCCCGGGTGTGCAACGTTGAAGACCAAAACAGTCTCAGCGGACACACCGCGAAGATAAAACAGTCTTTGCGTAAAAGGAGTCTTCGTATGCGTGGCGCGCGTCGATGTTACGTATCTTAATATTTATTACCTAATAAAACAAATGAAATTCGCCGCCGTCTATTATCTAATTAGTAACGCGTTGGCAATGTACACTCGAATATGTTCCTTAGTTCCTTGGTATGAACCACGCTTTTTTGGTCTTCGACGCGCGAAGAACGCGGACAAAAATTCTCAAACATAACCTTTTAAAACATTATATATCCTGGAACAGTATGTATGAATTACATAGGGTAGTACATCAGAAATTAGAATACTTTCTTCACTGTTAAAGATACGAAAAAATGTAAAAAGTAAAAATTATGTTCGATCGTTACTCGACACATGTATGATACGAAATACAATATCTTGAATTTATGGTTGTATTACAAAAAAAAATTGTTAAACCTGTGTAATTTGTAAAATAATATGGTACTCTTAAAGAAAAATTGTTATTTATCTCAAAAAATGTCTGAATTTTGATTTCTACATTTTTTCGTATCTGCAATGGAAAAGGAAATACTTGCATAATTAGGTGTGTCATTTCTGACAGATCACCTTGTATACATTACCAGTGCTACCAGCGACAGATATACCACTATCTCGTTATATCACTGATTACGTGATACACGCCGAGAAAAAGCTTCATCCTATACCAATACCAATAATTAATGATTATGTTTTCTTTTCCTAAAGCAATCCATATCACACTGCAGATTCTTACTTTATAGTATGTCTAATAATATCGAAAATTTCGTTGCGTCTCCTATAATTTCTTTCTTCAGATATCTATAAATATTGCTAACGATTACTGCAACTACTTTATCGATACAGCACTACGAATCCAAGAAACTGTTTACGATTAGTAGAAAGTTGGTATTCGAGATTTTTGTTAATTACTAAACACGTTTCTATGATCGTGTATGTGCGTGTTCGTGTATTAAGAGTGGGTATAGTGACGGGTTCGACGGAATATTAAATACAGTCGCGACAAGTAATTAAGAGCAGCATTTTCAGCAAGCACAAACGAATGAAACTTCAATGGACTGTCGATTGATCGATTAGGGGCACTGTACTCTCTGATATTGACCTGTTCGAATCGGTGTACATACTTAATTTGTGCTCGTAGAAAATTCATCGAAGCTTCATCTCTAAACACTTTCCATTATACATATTTTATTTTCTTTCTCTTTTATTAATTTTTTCATTTTATGTACAATGCCTAACGTACAACGAAGTAACCTGAAATTTTATTAAATTTTTATAACATTATTCAGGTAAAATATATATAATTTTGTTAATGTAAAGGATGTTAACTGCTAGTAAATTTATGGAATTAAATAAATCCTTAGAGAAAAGTTTTATAGGATTTAATATTTCTTATTCTTTTTTTCTATCTAGTATATTAATTAATAATCTAACATCGCAGATATCGATCATGCTTAGGATATAGAAAGATCGTTGGACAGAATCACTTTAAAAATTCGATCGATCAAGGATACACGCCTTTAAATTTCGAAAAGAATTTCACAAAGTGGCTTAAAAATTTTATTTGGCCGGGTGAATGTCCGAAGCTGCGATTATGTCTCATTATGGCACGAGTAAAAGCACACAGCGACAAAAATTTTCTCTACACGTATATTCGCCTTCTTTTGTCGTTCTGATAGATTATATATGTATATATGTATATACGCATATTTTTTTGAGCAACAAAATAAAAATTATGCGGTATATAATTGAAAGACCTTGGCCAGTCGAAATAAGAATTAGTGATACTCTAGTCACTAAATTATTTACATTATTATCACAATACAATATTAAAATTAATAATACATAGCTAAATGTTTCAATATATCGTCTCTATTATTGCCGATATAGAAACGAAACTATTTAACAGATAAAATAATCTAGAAAAAACAAAACGCCGACTAAAAATTTGTTAATCTTTTAATACTCTCCGTATATATCAATTATATATATATATATATATCAATTATTAAATTTTTAAAACCTAATGTCAATTATTCATTTCTTTTCATTCATTCAATTATTAATCAATTATTAAAACCTAATAACACGATAATTTTCATTCGTTATTTCTCTTTCTTAATTTACTATTAAATTTACTATTTATTGAAAGAACTGTTAATAATACGTAAAAACAAAGTTCAAACTTTAGAAAGATGATCACTACAATATAATTTATTTAATACCATATATACATACATGTGCATTTTGCACTGTTTACGCGGTCGATGCATAGATTTTTACACGTTACGATTTACTTTAATAAACACGATAACTCTGTTTTTGTCACTTGACTATTCATGTAAACGTATTGTGCGATGGCACGTACCTACGTGTCAACAAAAAAAAAAAGAAATTGAAGCAACTTAATGTTGGAAGTATGGAAAGTATGAATTAATAAGTCAATGCGACTTTTTTACCGGTTAGTTTATTACCGGGAAAGTCCAACAATAAAATTTATACTTCAATGAAATTCCATCTTTCTTGTTGCATCTATGACTCGTTCCACTGATGATATATGTTCGAATCGTTCAGGCGTTGTATAATGTGACATAACCACAGCAGCTTTTACGTTAACTATGACACTATTTTTTTTTTCGCGATAAATAGTAGCTTCTGCAGCGATATACGGATGTAAATATTTGATAAGAGTCGCTGGTTGCACGCCGTGCCAGCCCTCTTTCGGATCTTGTGGTCAGTTGTATAATACGTCTTGGATAGTTGGATAGCCTAATCCATTGTTATACATATTGATGCACGGAGTATTGCATAATACTAACAAGTTGCTTATAACGCGTCGATAAGAATCTCGCGTATCTTTTTCTTCCCTTTCCTTTTTCCTTTCCTCTGACATTCACATGATCGTTACCGTTAGTGATGCTAATTAATAGCTTGTTCTTTTTTTGTTAGAAATAATGATAATGACGATGACGATGGAAATAATAATAATCAAGAAAAATTATTAATTAATAATGGTAATAATATAATATAATATAATTATAATTATAATATAATATAATATATAATAATATATATAATATAATATAATAATATAATATAATATAATATACTATTAATAATATGTCTTTGCTTTGTGCGATCGACCAAGTGCAAACGCTGTCTAAAAGGCGGCCAGTGGCAAAAGGGATTCCACTTTGATTGATTCGAAATCAATTTATAAATACGCCTCGCCTTCTGCCCCGCGTCGGTCAGCGACGATTTTATTAAACAGGTACATGCAATGAATTTTCTTCGCATTTGCGAAGATGTCGCCGCTTTAATATCCAGCATGTGTGTATGTAATGTAATACGTTTACCGTGTTTGTGTGTGTGAACGGCACCCCCGGTCGACCGCACGATCAAAAATTGCATTTCATTAAATCGATATGAGATCGTTTTGGTATGATAACCCCGGCCATTTAATTTCTCTGCGACTTTTGTTGTTCCTTTTCCATCCGAATCTCGGCGATCGTACTGGGACACACCAGAGCCCATGGATTGATTATCCGGGGCGATCGCTGTCTCTGCTGTCATTCAATATAGGATTTTGATCGCCCCTAATTGGCTCGCTTGTCGAATCGATCGAATGTTCGGTTAATACGCGCGCGGACTATGCTCGGCTATCGTGGTCGTACAGTGTTGCCAACAGGGCGATGGGACTCTTTTTACACGACCATTTCAGCTGTCACTGCGCGAGATCTCAACGATACATCGGTCCGTGAGAGACGAATTGCAAGCCTCGTGCGAAGAAAATCCAGCGCAACACCGATTCGATCGGAATCGATCGTCCGATCGAATCACCGTACTTACACGCCCATTCTGGCAACACTGTAGACGCGAGAACGACGTTTTCTTTTTCTCCTAATCATTCATATTGTCGTTGGAGGATAGTCGGCAGAAAATGATCGGGCCCAGGTTTTCGTTCCCGGCGTTTGAACGTTTTCAGGCGATCTATTAAATGCGATTACATATATTTTACAATAATAACGAATCGAGTTCACGACTCGATGCAACGAATTCGACTAAGTAATATTGACGTTTACTTCGCGAGGAGATACGTATGAAATATATTTTCAGTACCTATCGGCTAGCCACTTTGATCGAAACGGGAGAAGGGCAACCAGTGATACGGCAGACGGTGATCGCGAAGATACGTGTCTATCGTTTAAACGAAGTCGTCCCGCTTTTTTTCCGGAACACATTTGCTTCGATCAAAACGGCCTCGCCGTTGTTTCCGTATATGAAATAAACCTGAGGTATCTTTAAGTCTGTAAAGCTTCCGTTACGAAACTTTTAAGTTCTCGTTCTCGTTCCGTTCTCATCGCGTTTAAATGTTTCTCTTTCGCGTTAAATGTCCATCTTTTTTGCTTTTTTCCCTACAAACTCACCTTTGTTATTCTTTGTTATTTTTCGTTTTTTTTTTTCTGTTTTTTTATACTTTTTTTTCTTCGAATTTTTATTTTAAGATAAAAGTACCAGAGAATATTTGGCATTTCAGATGGCACAATCGTTTAACCTTGTACTGTGAGTTTCCACGTTAGTGCCTTTATTTGAATTCCCGCCAAAATTCTCTTTTCGCTTCTGACACTTCTCCACGCAAGAAATGATCTAGCGTCAGTTTGTTCGAACTCCTTTCTCTGTTCAAAGGCATAACGGTAAAATCAAGTTTTTCCTTTCTGGATGATGCTCGTTCGTTTAGGACAATGTTTCCGTTTCTTCTACACGGATACGAGAGAAATTAAAATTTCGTCTGACTTGTGCCGAATAATACTACATACTTGGCTCGTTGTAAAAGATCGATCTATCAAAATTTCTATAAATTTCAAAAGATTGTGGGACCGCGGGGTACGTGTATTTTCTATACATGTATAAGAAATAAAAATAATGCCAAAAACAAAAGAAGAGTAATTATTCTCGTAACGCGCTAAAAATATCGGTATCGCTGCTTAAAATTTGAATAAAAATTAAGATATTAAAGTGTGCAGGCTGTGCCTTAAAAGTGCCTTAACAAAAGGAATACTTAATCACTTTCTTGACATTAAACATACGTAAAAATGTGTTAAATATACACGATATTTGTCTTTGTAAAAACAAAGTTTAAGTTAAAATATTTTTGTCTAAGGTTTTGTGTAAAAAATTCTTAATCGCATAATATATCAATGTTGTACTATTAATAATATTAAGAAAATATTTCGTAGAAAACAAAAGTTTTACAAAATTTTCAATATAATGTTCTAATTTCGTTGCCTCCGATATTTTTCCATTTCTTTTTAACGATAATAATGAAGGCTCTATTTTTTCAAACCACCCCTTGTGTTCCTTCCATTCGTAGCATTATTCGGCGTTCTACTGTGGTTTTCCAGAAAAGTATATCGATTTAAATCGTACGGCCGAGAAACCATTTTGGTTCGGTAATTTTGATTTAAAAGAAGGAACCTATTTGGACGGCAATTACTTTCTATCCTATGCACGCTCGCGGTTTCTTCACGCAAGCTTGCACTCAGTTCGCGACTTTCATTTCCTATTTTTTCTTCACTTATTTGTTCCTTGACATTCATTCCCTAAACCAGTTCACGAGGAATCATTCTCCATTCAGAATGTTCCTACGAAATCCTCCTTTGTAAAATCGTAACGATTCAATGATATTGATCATTTCTTTTTTTCTAGGATCAGCGGGCATAAGTTCTTGCGTTCGATCGAGCACAGTGACATCGACTAATACTTTATACCGTTCTAATTCGTCTATGAAATTCTATTTTCAGGAAATTCACTGGGACTCGATACGAAGACCACGAGTGAAAAACACGATAGCATTTCCCGTATTTTCTGTAGAGTAATTTTTTAATTCGATACAGTGACGATCGAGTCTATATGAGAATTATCTTATCGTTTAATTTTGGAATTAAAAATGTGTTTTATCGTAGTCTTTGACGACATTTTAAGTTGGTATTATTCGTTTAAAAATATTATATAAAATATAAAATATTATGGATATTATAAAAATATTGTGGATTGATCATCTGTTTGCAAAAGGCGAATCTATCCATCCTTCAAACTGCTTCATATCGAAAAGATCAAAGCAAAAGTCAGAAAATTAACAAAGATGTCACCTGTCGTATTTTCGCCGCGCGGTCTTCGTATTGTTATGTCTCCGCTACCAGTCAAACCGATCGAAGAAACAAAAGAAAACAGATTTTTTCTAAGTACGTAGATAATGTATGTAGTATTAAAAAAAGAAGAGAAAAAAATAGAAAAACTATTTCGCAAGATTTATACAATCCTCGTGATACGATAATGACGAACTGTGTTTAAGCGACTTGTTCTCGACGAAGAGAATCCTGAACTCCACAGATCGATTGAAATTCGGTAAACACGATCGGAGATACGACGGCGTCTTTGGTTCGGAAATACATGATTCTATGTGCCTGTATACGTGTGTCGCGAGAAAACGTAATGTATCGCCACGATAATAATATAATTGGTCTGATTTCGTGATTCTTCTTTTTCTCCGCGGAATTTGACACGGTTTTGCACAAAAAAGAACTCCGTAATTGACACTTCTCCTCCCTTTTCTTTCTTCTTTTTTTTTTCCTTTTTTTAATGTTTATTCGCCTGACGAATCTCTTAATCTCAAGTAACGTTAACGTGTTAAAACGGGCATATATATGTATATACTTACAACGTTAATATACATATAACTATTATATATAGATATATATATTAAATATCGATACACGATTCGAGAGTGATATAAACCGTAAAATTATGCGAGCAAACAAAGATAAAACACGTGTGTGAGGAGAAAAAACATCGTCGCGCGATTAAATTGTACTAGAAAAATGAGCATCGACTAATACGATGGAAGTAGTCTTCTCTCCGTAAATACGAATTAAAAGAGAGAGGGAAAGAAACGAACGGACGTTAAATATATACCTACAGTCTTTGAAATACCCTTTGAATTTTTTCGTTTCGGTGCTAAAAAAAAAAAAAAAAAAAAGAGGAACGAGACCCTGGTCTCGGTAACAGAAACGAATAACAACGGTCCTAATAATATCAACAATTACGGATAAATTAATGACAAAGAATCAGTTTAAATTAGTCGACGAAACAACAACAAAATCTATCGCTACGTTTCGAAGCAACCTCTTCCAAAGCGAACATAATATCGTCGTCAAGGGACTTGATGCGTACGAGTTCACCCGTGTATCACGTCGCAAAATTTATGGAGATCAAACGATTTCTTTCTTTTTTCTCTCTACGTGTGTTCCTTTTTTTCTTTTTCTTTTTTACTCTTTATTCTATTATCGTCTTTTTCGATAACCGAAAAAGGTGATTCGTACATAAGGTACGCATGAGTCGTGCGAACGATCGAAAGCGAGAAGGGAGCATATTTGACGATGTTGGTTTAAAGTGGAAGCCTCCCGCGATAGACAGACAAAGAAGTTGCTGAACGTTTGAAATCTGCCTCACAAATTTTATATGTTTCGTTTATCTTTCTCCATTGTTCTACATACACGTATATATATGTATATATATACGCATTTATACACATATGTATATAATCAGAAAGCAAGATCTTGCAAAGAGAACCTCGCTGCTAGAGTACAATCGATCGATCGATTCAACTGCGAAGCCTATCTATATATACCGAAATTTCGTGCATGCAGCTTCATATTCTTATCATTCGTTTTTCTTTTATCGGCGAACACGGTCTTAGGTCGTCGAGAGGAGGCTAGCAAGCAGCCTGAGCCTGACACACACGATGGTATCTTCGTGGTGTGTGTGCGTGTGTGTATTTTTTCGTATACGCAGCTCCAAACGTTAATTTAATCGTTTCCTTCGTCTTTATACCTCCTTTTTTTGTTTTTTTTTTCAGTATAATTTTTTATTCGTTTCATTGAATCACTTTTTAATCTGGCAGTATAACAATTGGTGTATAAAATTTTGCTTCCGCGCGTTTGCCCTTCTTTCGTTTTCTTGCGTTTTTACACCGTTACCTTATTGACACGTCGTATTATTTTCGTCGCTTTTCGTCGACCCATCATCATTCCCGTAAAATTCGTGCCTAATTTGTAGTGATTCGTCTAATTAATTCGATAAAATTTCGAGAAAAAATATCACAATTGCCTCTAGGTTCGCAGCGAATCTTCGTTCTAGACATGCCCGCCTGCGTCCTTCCAGGAAGAACAATCGGTCAAATCGAATATTCGATTTGTTTTCACGGTCTTCCGTTCGTCCGCAACGCGCGTCGCGTACGTCCCCCACGCTATATTACATACGACAGAGGAATTATACTATATCGACCCCCCATGATACGTGCCATTCGCAAACGAATATTTCATGTTTTAGCTAAAGCCACGAAACGCGAGATTTTTTACGAGAGTCGATAAATTGATACGAAACGAACCGCGCGAATATTCGTTTATTGGAAATATACTTAAATGACTCGCAGCGAATACAAAATCCACGAATTTATGATTTATGATGAAAACTTTAAAAGCGACACTCTCGGGTAACGAGAACGGAACGTTCATTATGCCAATAAACATATTCCTTCATACGTATTCATCGAATAAATATTACAAATTTCAAGGCGATCGTTATCCTCTTCCGATTAAATATTTCGATACAAGTTTTTCTGGTTTAAAAAGATTCCGTTTCCAATCATCTTTCTGGACAGGATACGCGTTAATTTCGAATATTCGTTCGTTTCGTCTCGCATCAATTTCAAGACCACGTGAAATCACCTTCCGCGAATATACGTTCGATAATATTTCCGAAGATCAGCGAATATTCGTTGACGAATACGCGTATGCGAGCGCACGCAAGGAGCCACCTTGAGGCAAACGGACGAATAATCGGCCAAACAATCGAACGGCCACGATGTGGGACACGCACGCATGACACACGGACCCACGCGGTCTCTCTTTTTCTGCGAGGATCGCGTGACGACCATCGACATCCCTCGAGAAGGCAAGCCGAGAGAGAGAGAGCCCAGCGAGGAAATGGAGCCTAGACGCTCTCGTCGGATGAAGGAAGACCTATTGTAAAGACCTAAGAGTCGGTTCGGGAACCAGCACGTATTTTCAGAGGCACGCGTGCTCATTCGTACGATTCTGGAGTCGCGTGTTCCTTTTCTTTCTCTTTTTTTTCTTTACCTAACGAATCACGGAAAGATTCTTTTTTTTTTTTTCTAAAATTCTTGTTTTTTGGCGAACCGGAAGCGAGGTCATGTTCCGAGCCCTCTTACATTTCATCAGAGACAGGAAGAGAGGAAAGACTACATAGAGATAACAAAGAGAAAGAATGGAGAAAGAGAGACAGAGAGGGCGCGACAGTCTAAGGACGCCTCGTCCCGTACGCCAATTATTCACTATCTACTGATCAAAACCCCTTATTACGCCTAAAAAGACCCTGACGGAGTTTGCCAAGTGCTAGACGAGAGCGATAAGATATCGTTCGACGATCGGTCAACGATCTATTTCTATTTCTATTTCTTTTTTCCTTCCCTCGAATCTTTTCTTCTCCGCTCTACCATCGCTCGACAACGCAACATATATCTGTGTATTTTAGACCAAGTCAAACACGATTCTTTCCTTTACGATTCTATATCCTTTTCTTACCACGTAGTAAATAAACGCGAGATCGGCCCTTCTAACCACCCGCCATCCGTCATGGGATTGACGTATCTTTCTTGACCCGTGCTCCTCTCATCGCCCCGTTTCCATAAAAGAGGGAAGCGAGGAGAACGGCGAGGAAACACGACGGGTTTAGCGAGAAAAATAAGAAAAACAGGAAGAAGTGGTGTTTCACTGCTCGATATCAGCCGCGCTGAACATCACAGACCATACAGAGATCGTTCTTCGATCTTCGGCGCCTCCTTTTCCTTTTTTTTTTTTTTCGAATCTATTTATATATGGATCAGATGGAACGGTTGTGGAAGATGGTGGACGATACTGCAGGATACGTCTTCGCTGTCTTGTGACCATGATACAACGCGAACCACGCGAGAGAAAAACGCGTTTTCATCGCGCGTGTATCAAGCGAGTGGTCGCCACCGCCGCGACGACAACAACGTCAAAATTGATGACGACGACGACGACGACCGTTCGTAACTTGACTTGTTACAGCTCGTGGCTGTCTGTAACTGTTCGACTGTTGTGGAAATTTGCAATTGTTGTTTGCTGGCAGTTGGCGAGGAGTTTAACGTAGCATTGGCAAACTCTGGGGTCGGCTCGGCGACGGTCTCCGCCCGCGGACATACGAACGGGGCGGCCGCTTGGCCTAGTCGCCGAAACGGCTGCAGGCTTTTTTCCATTTGCATTGTGTGCACCATTGGTCACGATGCTCCATACCGTAGACCTTGCGGCATTTCTTCGTCTCACCGCGGATCCGCCGCGGCGACGACGGCATCTTGCCGGTAGACACCGTCAACAGACCCATGTTCTGCTGATACGCCTGGAACGGCCGAGGCGACAACTTTATGTGCTTGATCGGTGTACCCTGTTTTGTGGAAACAGAAATCAAATTTTAGAAATCGCACGGGGAGGGCTTTTGTAATTTGGTTCTTTCTACGTTTGGACTACGATTGGACTACGTTTATTTAGCTCGTTCGCATTTACTTATTTAACAACTAACGTAATCTTGGTCGATAATACACGGCGTATATTAAAACGAAAAAACTTTCTTTCTTTTTATGGTTTCCAGGCTTTTGGGAAACGAACCAACCGTTCATTCTGCCAAATCATGCTTCTCAAAAATGACTCCATTACAAGATCGTGAACTTATTAGCATGCTCGAACTACCATAATAAACGCGTCCAAGTCCGAATCAACACGGATGTAATGCGACGTACCGGTGATTGCGAAATGGCGAACGCAGTATTCCGTTCTCTGATGCCCACCATCACGTTTTCTGTGCTGGTAGTGGCAGAAGTGGCCTCCAAACGGAGCTGCTTCTGGTATTCCGGATCTTCGTGCGGAGGCCTGGCCATGTCTCGATGTGACATCGTTGGCGGAGGGCTCATGTGATCGACCGTCACCTCTTGATAATAAAATTCTTCCTCGTGGTCAGAGATGTCGTCGTCTTCCTTGTTGCCGTAACTATTCGACTTTTTCGGCCTGAAAAATATGCGTGATCCTCGTTAAACGCGCCTATATCAGCGCGTGCGAAACGCATACGCAATCTGCTCGCGCGTGGACGAAAACGATCTACTCGTCCCGATGTTCACGAAGTCTGGCATTTCCAGTAGTTTTATCTTATCGCTTGGTTCAAGGTTAATGTTTGGATGGCGAAGACTTTGAAAAATTATACTCGCGGCGATAGATACCGGTCCGTTTCAAGTTTGGAAGTAGTAAGTAAGTAATGTAAGTTGGGAAGTAGCGCAGATGTGGTGAATATAGGATTGTTTCAAGTTGACAAATAAGATAGAGATGGCTTATCTAAAGATGATATCGTATCTCTTTTCTGATTGCAATTGGACGAAGATGTTAGAAGAAAAGATAAACAATCAACAGAGTATAGATATAGATATTGCAGATAGTCTGTGAGCATATTCACGAAACGAGGATTAATCGTCGCGCACACGAATTCGTGCAACAGACGCGGTAAAATATAGCGCTGTGTGCCGAGAGCTCGTTAGATTTTCACGAGACTTGTTGCGTCTTACGGTACTACGCTTAAACTTACCCCAAGTGTGATTGACGCACGTGCTCCTCGATAAGCGGCACAGTCGTTTTGATTTCCAGGCAACCTGGCCAAGTGCATTTGAACACTATCGCTGCGTTCGCCTGAAATCAAAACGATCAAATAGATTTATCATCTGTTAGTTTCTACGTTAACATAGTTTATACTGTGTCAGAAGATGGAATAGCAGTGATTGTTTCAAATGTTGGATCGATGATAGGAATGTTGAATTGCTAAATACGAAGATGATTGAACGTTAAAGCGATAGCGTTTTTAGTATCCATCGCGTATCTTCTTCCTCGTAGAGAAAGAATTCGATATCTAGAGCGAAGAGAATTTATTAACACGTCGATTGGCGTTGTTGCGTGCAGTTGCCCGGAGTAGTGAGTTAGTTGCAAATCCGTTCGAAATTCAACACATCATGTCGAAAATGCAACGTTTCGAAAACGTTCGAACCAAGCCAAATTTCACGATTAATTCAGAAATCTATACGGCTGTAAATGCAAAGTTGGAAAAAATTTGAATCCACCTCGGATCCGCGAGCGAAACTCACCAACTCGCGAAACGCGAATTTCAGATAAATTTAGTCGGTGTTAATTCCATATGATTTTCGAACAGCCGAAATATTTGGCGAAGGATTTCAGACGTCCTCTAACGACGTCTCACGGTCCGTCGGCGAGAGCGGCGTAGCGTGAATCGTACGTATATCGCGCGAAGCACAGTGGCGCACGGGCGAAAATCGATGCGCGGCAGTCGGCGCGTACGCTGCGCGCCACGTTTCTTTGTTTATATCGGGCCGGCAGCTCAGTGCCGGCGCGATCACGTGCTATTGATCCAGGAACGATACACCGCTTGGTCGGGCCACGCGGTCGTGCTATGATCGTGCCGCGATCCTCCCTTCAACCGTTTCACGCGGCTGTGTCTGTCGCACGCAACGCAACAGACGCGAGATCATGATTATGCCGCTTTGTTTTCCAGAGAGTTAGCCGTTTCGAGATGCGAGACGATTGGAAATTGACGATGCAAGCACGCGTGGTGATGCGGATGTGGAATTTTTTATATGTCGTGGAACGTATCGTTTTATACTTATGATTTAGGGTTAGGTTTCGGGGAAACGTAGGAATCGCAGGTACACGAGATGTTTAGGTGATTATTTAATTTGTTGGGTTTTGTGGTTTAATCGGTAGGTTTAAGGTTATTGGTTTTACGATTATTCTGTTCGTCTTATGATTAGCCAAATATGCTACCTAACGTTCTTCAAGAATCTCTAAATCTTGCAATTTACGAAAGGCGGTTGTCAGCATGAAATTTCAAATCAATAATTCTTCACAGAATAAATAATAATTACACGCGTTGTGTTTCATACTCGTCTACTTCAATTTCCTATATACTCTTTTATCGAAACCCAGGAATAAAGAGGAACTGCAACTTGTCCAGTAAATAATAAAAAAAGATAATGATACAAGACATTCTAAAGCTACGATCGTTGAATGTATCGATCTCTCCTGCATTTAGTTAAACATAACGTCAGGAATACGAAATCAGAACAGTTCCATTATTTCGAAAACGAATGATTTACGAAGACACGAAACTTCGTGTATATAAATCTTTCGGTTTCAATAATTCAAGTACCAACTTTCTTTCCTTGCGCGTCTTATCTCTTAATTAGACGCTTAAACTATCGGCAATGCGCATTCGAGGTAATGTAGCGAGAAACAATGTTTTGAATGTAAATTAAGAGACTTATTGTTCGCAAGCAAGACTATACCACGGTTGGCAAAAAATGACGGAGCACACGTTTCAATTTGTCTTGCGTAATTACATCTTGAGATGTTAACGAAATACGCTTGACTTTTACAACAAGATATTCATGAGAATGTTCGTATGGAAATGTTCGCCGTGCAAAGGGGAGGATGTTTCATATGTGTGTATGACAGTGTCAGCTGAAAATTTCGACACGATTCGTGTCTGACATTGTCTGCGCCTCCAGGCATACTCAAATCGCGAAAGGTTAAAAGCGAAGGACGCTGCGTGTGGCGACACTTTGAGGAACGCTTTGGACGATTAAAACCATGTTCCACGGTGCGTGGGTCATCGATGATCCACGAATTTCAGTCGGTAAAATATATATCTAACATAAAGGTTCCGCGCTCTTTCCCTTAATATTGCAAGTGTGATTCTATAAAATTAAATATTAAATAACACTGCTGAATATAGATAACATTGCTGAACAGTGACAAGTGTAGCCAGATACGACATTATAGTACACTTGCATTGGAATCGAATAGCGATAAGAGAACATAGCAACATATATCTCCGTGACAGTTACTTCTCAAGGACTCGTTTCTTGTACGCCAAGAAGTACACGTGTATCAAAGACACTTAACAATGGAACTATTAAACTCGTAAATTAATAATCGCACAATCGAAAAATATATTTGCTACGAGTCTGTGCCAGGTTTACAAATTATAACTCTTGATACAAATCTAATACGGTGAACATTGCGAGATTTTATTGCCACATGTAATATGATAGAAGATTGACAGATATCGTCATTGGTGATAAGTGAAATGCTTTTAATTTCACAAACTAGGGATACAGAAAAATAAAAATTAAATTTACGCATAAAATATCTTTACACGTTTCCAAGATGTCTAACTTCAGATTTGCAATAATTCTAGTTACAAATATGTCGCGTGAATTCTACAAAAAAGAATATTATTTGCTCTAACACAGTTGCAATTATCATTTACTGCTATTGTTACTTTTCCCTGAACTAACTCGGAAACTAAACCTTAACAACACGGTGGAAACCCCTACAGTTACACAAAGCTTCAAAGTCAATATCGTCAAGCATAAATGACCGACGCGACAGTTGACGAGTTTGAAACTCGCCATTAATATCGCATTAGAAAAAGGGAGCAAACTTTTTCCATCGTAGAAATTGACATCGTAAAAAATACCGTGAACGCGGTTGAAGCTCGATGACGCGAATCTCCCCTCCGTTTATCCAATGAGTCAGACGGAAAACGCGTTGTACCGGTGTGTCTCGGTTTTCAAAGTTCTATAAAACAGGAAAAGAATCGCTGGCGAAAAGCTGCTCTCGGTTCTTCAAGGACCTTTCTGTTCGTGACATCACCTCTGAAACGGTACACGCGGCCAGCGGCGTATACACGGCGTAGCATAGGCATCGCCGAGGTCACAGACCTTCTATGCCGGTTGGCAGGCAATGTTTTCCCTTTGCTTTGCTTTGCCTTGCCTTGCCTTGCCTTGCCTCGTACCGAAGAAGTTAGCGTCGATTCTTTCCCCTCTTACGCGCGTCGACTTTCAGTTACGTTTGTTAATAATTACGAATAATTACGAATGGCTGTCCATATCGACGAACATGTAGTATCATTACGTCTATGCATACATCTAATGTAGATACGATGTAAACAGACTTTCTAAAATATCCTCCGATCTTTGTATCACATAATCGTTCGACCAGTTTCGTTTCCAAAAGAAGAAACGGTGGTCTGTAAAGCGTGTACTGTAATACGCGGTAGTATACGCTATATATACACACGAGGCTGTGTTAACAGGTTGCATCGAGTGCAACGCGATGCACAATACGACCGATGTAATTGGTCACGGTCCGTTCCATTGGCGAGATGATCCAAAAGGAGCACCGTGAGTCGAAGAGAGAGAGAGAGATGTAAATCTCGCCAGTCGAAGAGAAAGACGATCTTCTTCGGTGTTGCTCTGGATGGTGTGGCGGTCTTTTCAGTGAGCCAGGGATAAGTAAGCGAGCTGGCAGGGTTGCCGAGTTCGCTAGGCGAGTGGTCTTGTCCGTGGGTGCATCGCGCGCCGCGATACCATGTTGCCGGTAGTATAGATAGATAGATGGGGATGCACGCGGCTCCGCTCGGATCGGACCACGCCGGGGCCATCTACCCTAGGGCTTCAGGCTCGTTTACGCGACGATCTCCTCTCCTTCCCTTCTTTCCCTGCATCGTGCACACGCACAAGTATGCACGCCCTCTGGAATCCATCTGCTAATGTCACGCACGCATAGCGTCCGTTTCGTATCGTGGCGTACGAATTGCTTATAATTGGACCGTGCATGCGATTATACATACAGCGTCCTCCACGAATGAAAATTCCAAGCAAGGTCTCTGTTCGCGGTGCAGCCGCGTGTTTATTTCGCGTCCATCACGAGAGTACTTGGTGCGTATATCGTGGAGTAGTGTACGCGTATAGGTGCACCGCGGGATAGCAGCGAATCAAACGTTCACCACGTTCGAGGTGAACGTAACAAACACGACGAGACACGGGATATGAAAATCGATCCGAAACTACTTGCACCGCAACAACTTGCTTTCCACGCAGCTCTCGCTTTCTCCGCGCGTCACACTCGCCATGCTCACTGTCTCGGAAACAACGCCGTGCCTCTTTTCAATCCTTTACCGCTTCGACCTTTCGATAACTTGCATTTAGCACCGTTCTTTATCTATTCGTTTTGTTTCGAAACAACTACATCGTTGCTTTTCCTAGCGAGCTATCGAAGTATAGCAATGCTCAGTTCATTCGAAACTCAAATTGCTGAAATGCATCGATATACAGATATGTCTCCTTTTTCTGGTATTTCATCGTCGGGTGGCATTACATAGTCATCGTGTACGTTCGTTGACGTCACGCTAATTCGATGTCAATTCCCATTTTGAGATCGCGTCGTCACCGTATAACGCGCCGATATACCTTCCACTAGCGTCGGACGTATCGTGCGCGCGGGAAGAGAAAGAACGAGATGACTATATGGTCGGCGCGGGTAAGAAAGGGAGAAAGAAAGAGAGAGGAGTCAGTTGCGAAGAAGTGGGGAGGCAAGGGTAATGCCCGGGAAACCAAAACAAACCAGGCTTCTGTGTGTTGGCGCGTCGATCCGTGGCGTGTGGTGAGGGTCGGACGTTGACCCTTCTTAACACACGAATGCTTTACGCACGAACATGGAGTATACAGGGTGACGAGAAATCTATGGGTTTGTTATGGGGTACCTCATCATGGTCGAAGTTAGGCCCGCAAGTTACGTCGATATGAACACACCGAGATTAGAAAGTTTTAGCGTAAGTGCGGGGCATGATAAGACGATATCGCTTGAAAACTCTGGAAACGACACAATGGCGCACGAAAAACAGTACAAAGTCCTTTCTGACATCCATTTCTTTTATTTTACGAATAGATAGTCAGAAACGAGTGGATATTCAAAAAGATTTAAGCGTTTTCGTTTGGTTTTGAATTCGTGTATTGTTTGTACGCTGCGTACACGCGCGCCTCGAAGCGTGCTATTGTTTACTAAAGCGTGTTTGGAGCGGCATCGGCGATAATAGATGCGCACAAAGAGCAAGAAGTTAGCCTGAGGTCTGTCATTGTTCGGCGTCGCCAATGTGTAGCAATTTGAGCGGTAAAAAAATGCACGAAGCACAGAAACACGCTGGAACGGCAGATTCGGCGCAATTTCCAAGCAAGAACAGAGGTCGACGACACAGGGAACACAGAAAGAGAATCGTTCCTAGCACGTGAGAGGGAGGGAGGAGAGCGTTGAACATCCGTGAGTCACGATGAAACTGCATCAGGATATTCAACTGTTTACAATGTGCGCCTGGCCAACGAGAAATATGGTATAAAGAGACCGATTCGCAAATGGAGTAATTTTTTCAGGATCCATCCTTGCTCCGTTATTAACGTTTGTTTGTTTTTTTTTTTTTTTTCTTTAACGATCGGGATTCATTGGAAAAATTTGCGATAAATCTCGATTTACCGGTGAGATCGTCGCCATTATGAAGGTCAGCGCCACCATCGAGAACACTGTGAAACGGCAGTTGCTTGGCCCGTAAGAGCAAGAGAGAACAATATACGAAGGAAGTAGGACGGAAAAAGTGAAAGACTCAAGAGCAAGAGCGCAGGGGGGAAGTACGGCGCATGCGCAGTCGCGTTGTTTACGTCGCCGAACGGCGTGCGTCTTTGACCAGCGTCTACCCGAAACGATAGAGGACGCTAGCACATCGAAGTAGCGGCAAATCATCAGGCATGATACGTATGTACTTCCTTGCGTCGAGTCTCGATCGAATGTGTCACTTTGTCGTTTGGGTAGACAAACGCGAGCCGACGGCAAGCGGTCGAGATAACGAGCGAACGAGAATGATAACGAGATGGGATAAAGACGAGCGACGTGACGCGCGAATTGTCGGTCATTCCCTCCATGCTTATCGTCTTATCGTTGACTTTGACTTTGACACGGGGTACATTCCAGCCATGTTGTAAAAATCCGCCGGTTACCTTGTTCGTGCTTCCGCGATAAAAATACGCGCGCGTTGTTGGTTTGCGCGCGGAGCAGCTGAATTCAAGACGGAAACGAGGCGAGGCTGATTAATCATGGCCGACTCTACTTTGCGTTAGCGGTATACCGGTCGCGGCGTTTGTTTTCTTCGCGTATGTGGGAAACAGCGCGCAGATTAGCATAATAATTTGGGATTCTACTTTCCAACGAAGATTAATTAACTCGATGATTATCTTAATTAGTTTGGCTCTGTTGTACTTTCGCATTGTTCCGATTCGCTCGATCGAAAGTAACTAAGCTAATACTCTGTTACCAACGGAATAATTGAGATCGTAATTAGGACATTAATCATTCATACGATTTATACGATACACAATAAAATTATATTTCGAAGATATCTTTTAATTAACCGCGTAAATAGGCGACGTAGAAAGCGAGAGTACTGTTACCGTTTCGCTACAACTGATTTTTTGCAGTTTTTTTTTTTCAATTTTGCATTACGATTAACCTTCCCCATTTCTACTATTCTTATAAACTATACTTTTATTTTTATAAATTTGAAATCGTATCGTCGCGAGACTATTCCACGTATAAAGCATCAGACGTTCTAATCTAATTTCCCGACTTTACTTTAAAACACAACCGAAACTCGGAGCTTTCTCACCAGAACGAGTATCAATTCCACTGAAACCACGAACGCTTAAGAATTCCTCAGTCGAGCGACCAGTGAACTCGCTGAAATCTCAGCATGTCCGTTCGGCTGTTCCTTTCTACCTCGTTTTTCGTGGCCACATTCCACACAATTACGTTTCGTTAAGGAACAAGCATCGCTGCGAACCAACAGCCAAAACTGGTAGATACCGTTACTACGGGTAGGAAACATGGTTTTCGTCGACCATGCCTCGTCGTAATTCATTCTTAATTGCTGTACGCCGAGCAACGTTAACGATAGAGATACTCGTGGCCCGTGGACCGCGTACAAGCGTGTACAAGCATGCACAAGCGTTGGAACGCATTCGGTTGGTCACGTATGAGCATTTTTCTGGCCGAGAGATACGCGGATTGAATCATGGCGAGCAAACGGGCGCACGTTACGCTTTTAAGGCGGTTGTCAGCCTGACAGGCGACGAGTTGTTACCGTTCACTGCGCCTCGAACTCGCGCCAGTCGGCGATTGTTCGGATAGGGACGCTTTTTCAAGGCCAGTGCCGGCTTGCACCGCAACGAGAAATATTTATTCGCGCTCTTATCGCGACAGGCTCACTTGTTATTGCCAAACTGGACGACAATGCTCGTCTGCGCGGCCGCTATCGGACGAGAAAGGTTCAAAATCCAATCTGAGGTCGCGAAACGTACGCTCGATACGACACCAGGAAATTCGATCGATGTCGCGATTTGTCTTATTCGGCGCAACGAAACTTTTAGCGTCCTTGAGATAGTTTCTCGCTTCGCCGCAACTATTTTGCTCATTTTCTTCCGTAAAAACGTCTAGCTACATTCGATGATTCACAGCTATCCATATGCCTAATTTCACGAGGGTACAGACGATGTCCGTTGATATTTGTGCAACTTATTTGTAAGTTTTCGTCTGGTTGCATGGATCTCATTGGAGGACTCTTTTTCATCAATATTTATGGAGCATCATCGTCGGGCTAATGTTAATCTGTTAATCCCGGTTACAAAATTTTACGAATCGGTGTTAACACATTTCATGATTTTAGGGCTATCAGATGGAAATCAGTTCGATGAAATTGTAAAGCGCAGGAATAAAACGATTTCACTGCTAAAATTCAATAGTATCTTCATTTCGTACTCGATCTGTGATAAAAATTCACAGACCCAAGTGTTCAACTATCGTGTCACGTCGAATTATATATAGATACTCGAAATCTAAATCTATTAAAGGAAAACATGTGAATAAGAAAATAAATAAAAAGAAATTGGAAACACCAACGTTTATAGAATCCGTTTGCACTTTAAACTTTGCGTCGATAAAAATTCGCAAATACAGTGGCTGACAGAAGCTTCCGGCCACAGTGCGGTATCGTTGCGCTGTCGAGATAACACGTTTTTCAAAGTCTATTGCACAATTATACAGTGCATACTTAACACACAGAATACGATGTTTTGAAATTTTTTGCCGAAAGAATTCTATTTTATAATATTAGATAATGAAGTAATCTAACTGAAACCTAATTTCGTATTCATTTACGAAAACAGTCTATAATTAATCAAAGCGTCTTATTAAAAGAAACGCGAATAATTCAAATCGAAACAGTGAACTACGATCTAGCCGGAAATTATTGGCAGCCATTTTCAACAAATCTTCTGTTCAGTTCACATTTGCCACAGCATTTTTAGCACATTTTTAGTACATTTCTAGTGCATAGCTCGCGGAACTATCATTCACGTGGTCATCGGTTCACGTTTCTATAATTGCAACGAGACTGCGCATGGTTCTTGGAAGAGGCGCGAAAAACAAGTCTGATCGGCTTGCACAAGGTAAATCGCGCCGGGTCACGCCACTTGTAAAAATAAAATTCGGTTGTACGTCTGCCTGTTAAACTGTATTTGTCTGTGCGCTGCGCTGCAAATCGTTTTGCAAATAAAACAAGATCGCGAAAGAATGATCTCTGTGCTCGAATTCATGGATGATAAGACCAACGATGTGGTTCATTATCAGTAAATAATATTTGTTGTTTAGGCTGTGAGTATATAGTAGATTTGATTGCATATCGAAAAGATATTGCTACGAGCATGTAGAAAAAAAGGAAATTTCCACAATCAGCTTTTTCGAATGGAGACATTGATTCGTTACAGGAGATTATGTTGTAATTAGTTTGTAAACAGTGTTGTAAATCAGCTGCGTAAATATAAACAAGAACAAATTTGATCGCGAATTATATTCAATGAATCGAATAATTAATATCTTACGAGTGTTTTTCGTTGGTCTCGAGCGTAATGAAAGACAAATATTTTTTTCCATATATAAGGTCAATGATACTTGGTAGTCTGACAAAGAGTAACGCGATTAGCGATAAGATTATCATGAATTTCCATGTAGATAAATGTGTTTATCGAGTATATTTTAATTTATGATCATTAACTCTGCACCTATGCATATTGCTACAATAAATTTCTTAAAATCAGGAATAATTATGCGATTCTCGGAATTTTGCAGAAAATAGTTCGAATCACGTAAAGAAATGAAAGAGCGTCGTTTCCCTTGGCCATAGTTTTTAATGATTCACTAGGTGAAAGAAACGAATTAAGCACCAAGGTCATGTTCTGAAACGTTAGAACAGGTGATAATAGAACGAGTTGTCGACTCGTTAATGGCTAGCGTAAAATCGTTGAACAAACGATCAGAAAGAATACGTAAACGTATTTGGAGGATAATATTACCCTAGGTCATGGTTACTTTCCAATTTGATTGGTAAGAGGCGTTCTTTCTTCAAATATGACGCGCAATCGATAACTCTGTTCGACTCGTTCACGAGTTCTATTATTTGATACCATCGAATCTTCATTCATCTTTATCATGCCGTTTAATTTTAACCTTAGTCCACCGTTATTTCTAGAGAGTAGTTCTTCCTTATTTAATAGGCGACTCTTTTTAATCTTCAGACTCCATGCTCGAGGAATCACAAAAGGTTCAGGAACATCATTGGTCAACGTCAGTGTCCCCCAACCAGACAGATTCACCATATTCTTCTTTCTATGTTTGACAAATTTAAATATACCTTCAATCTCATATGACGTAGAACGATATTTCTCGACAGACAAATTATCTAGCTTTAACCCTTTGCACTCCGAATTTTATTTCAATTTCGTTACCAGCAGCTCCCAACGCTTTGAAGCGTTTTATTTGAAATTTACTTGAACTAAAAAGTAAGACAATTTAAATAAATAAAGGAAGAAAGAAATTCACTTAAATACCAGTTTTATTCACACTATTGTTGCATTTTGTAATTTTGAAGTATACGATATACGTTGAAACAATTTCCAGGATACAATCCTGGTTTTCTTTCGCACGTTCCAGAAAAAAAGGTGGGACTCGACAAAGATAAAACTGAGATAAAAACTGATGTCGAGTCACACTCGACACAGGAGTGCAAGGGGTTAAAGGATATTTACAGTCGATGACATTGGAAAGATTATCGTCTTAACGATCACAAGCTTTGCCAGGAAACTCTCTTTCTACGTTCGCACCCAAGTGAACGTGCATTAGCATCGCCGATTTCGCTTTCGATGTCTGCATGCTTCGACCACACAGAAACGTTTCGAAACGATCGAATCGTCTCCCTGCGTTTAGTTCGAAGTAAACCGCGACTAAATCGAAACGAAAAAAGAGAATGCTTGGCACGACGAACGAGCAAAACGATCGGTTGGCCGTTCTGATCCTTTCTCGGCGGATCAGCTGTCCAGGCAGCGCAACGGTCGCGGATTTTGCTTGCCAAGCGTGACAACCATCGATTCTCTATCGCTGTCAACGGCCTTGCCGCGTACCGAACACACCGGTTCTCCTCGGCTTACCGAAGTTGAGCAACTCTCTGGGCGCGGCCCGTCTTAGGACCAGTTTACAGTTAGCCGGGCTCTAAGGAAATCGCCAGTCCTCCAACTGTATGAAAATTCCCATTCTTTGAATTCTGGACGTTTAACGCCATTAAGTTAACCCTTACATGAGTGATTTCCTCTATGTTTCCTATATATTTTACGTTTGGAAGTAGCTAAAAAAACACAAGAACATACGTAACGACTAAAAAATTCATAGATCCTAGGAAAAACGAGGCCTTATAGTTCTTCTTTGGAATTTTATATATCTGAAGATCGTAAATTCGTATTTTTCCATCGATCTAATTTGCACACAGTCGATTTATATGCAACCTTCGTGTGGAATTTCCTTGATTTCAAGATCGTGAAAGTGCTTCTATATGGAACTATGCCTTTTTGTAGCGCAGCGGATAGCCGCTCTATTCAGCCATTGTATTTTCCATAAATAACTGATCCACTGATTGCTTCTGCTCTGTTTGAAATCGTTTTTGCCGACGCGAGGATATATAATTTAGGTGTTTAGCGTATGTTAAAGTACGAAGCGGACTCGTGCATCTCGATTTTCGTAATCACGATGTCGAAAGGTCGAGTTCGATTACATAAATCGGAAAGAAGGATCGCGAGCGAAATCTTAAGCTAATGGCATTAACGGATTAAGCGCAGTGTTTTAACACGTGTGCCAAGTAGGAAATGCAAAACGACCGAATGCTCGTGGATAAATTTCACGCAGGTTAACCGACTACGACGGCGGCGTCGAGTAAAAGGGAAAACGCATTTCTGCCCGTGCCACGAACGATCGTCGTCGTCGTCGTACTTTCCCCTTTCGCGCGAGCATTCCTCTTTCATAAGTTCGTTTCACGGACGAACAAGTCCTCGCTGGATATGTGACTTTCCGACCCGAGATCGATACGAGAGAAAGTTGGTCGATTGCGATTCGATCGATGTCGAAAGTACGCTTACGTAAAACGCGTTGACGATTGGGAATCGCGCGCGATTTTCTGCGTCCGCGCGTCACGCATTTCGCGCACACTTTTTGTCAAGGAAGTATTTATTGGATCGTTAACCTGCCGTACTTGGTTCTCTTCAACGAAGCTCGTTCACGGCTCGCGTATATCGCGAGGGGAAACTTTCAAGCGTTTTATGAAATTTGACGTGGTCTGGGTGGTTTTTAATTTTCCCCTTAAAGAGCGAAATTGAACTTGATATTGACTTTGAAAGCTCGATATTCACGACACATACTTGAGATCTGAAATTGGAGATTCAGAAGGCGATTTGAAATTCGAATTCTTAAACGAGAGTGTTAAAGTGATCTTAAATTCGAAGCGATATTTTAAATAAAACGTTCCAAGTGGGAACATTCGAATTGAAAATGTGAAACTTGAAATTTCAAATTCACTACGCGATTTTTTATCATAGATGTGTCGTTTAACAGAATATTTCGAATGTACGTTAATAACGCGTAATACAACGTGACATGTATCTATGCGAACGTTATCACGCATTATACGCGTGGTAGCGATCTCACAGAAACGCCCCACCACGCATACCAAAGCTTCTTAACGCATCGCCACTGATCAGGAACATACACTTGCATGCTTTCGTTAATTTTCCCAAAAATCTCCTCTTCCATTCAAATTTCAATCGCTCGAAAGCCATCCCGACCTTCGAACGTATTTCTAGCACCCGCACCTTTTTCATAAAACTCAGTCTTTCGATTATCTGTCAATAAAAATGCAAGAGCCGAACCGCTCGAAATCGAAGCGCGATGAACTACCGTCCCCTCGCATCGATCGCTGTGGCGTTAATCAGGCGAATCGATTCGTCCAGCCAAGGCCCTTAAGAGCTTTAATTACTCGCCTTCGTCGTTCGAGGTCAAGGTAGAGTCCACGGGGACGATCGATAGCACGCCTGCGCGCGATCAAGCCGCGTTTCGCGCGCGCCGCACGAGATAAGAAGCTGTCCCGACGCGGATCGCACAGAAGAACACGTGATATTTTCCTTGGGCAAGGTTTACCACACGATCGCGAAGGGAAACTATCTTTCAACGAGTGTGGTTCGATAGAGTAAAAGTGTCTCTACGCTGGAGTAAATAACGCGACAATTTTTCGAAACGTATCGATACCAATATCCGCGAGCTCGTTTCGTTCGCTTCGCGGACGTTCGTTTAACACTTTGATTGCCACGTTGGTCATATACGACCGGCCACGGTTTCTTCTGTGTCGCCACGGTGGTCATTGGTGATCGGAGCGCTTTAAATTCTTACAAGCGTAAAAATTGAATGAAAATTGACAGTTGGTGGATTTTGAATATAACCGATAAATAGAAGATACTTTGAAATAAAAAGTGCCCCATCGAGCAATTAAACGTTTTTAGTAGAACATCGATAAAAAAAAAGAAAATGAGAGCAAATCTTGCATCTATGCACTGTGTTTGCATCCATATCTTTGGGGGTGATCTACGAATATTATTATAAACCCAGCTTAGAAAATAATCGTAAATGCTGCTTTATAATCATATAATTTACACGTTTCAACAATACATTCTGCGCGTTTTCCTTACGACGAAACGACGAACGCGAATGGTTTGTTGAAACAAACGAAACCTTGTTATGGCGCCACGGTGGTCGCCTGTGACCACCAATAAGATGAACGATCCATTGGGGAAGAATGTTGTCTTACATCGTCAATTTATTATTATTTTGCCATTATATGTTTCGAATAATAAAAATACTCCCGTGGCGTTCTGAATGAAACGTGTGATTTCGGCGTGGCAGTCAAAGCGTTATGGAAATAGACAAAAGTCAAAGGCAAAGGGAGAGTCGTTGAGGCAAATGGGATGGCGTATCGGTGCAGCGCTTCGTGATCGCTCGTTAAGGAAGCCCGGGGCCGGACCGACACGTACGTTCGGCGCGCGCGTAAAAAAACACCAGGCCAGGACCTAGGACAACTCGACGGAACCGTATCTCATCCCCACCAGGGGACCAGCTGTTCGGTAACCAGCTGAAATTCGCGATGGTGCGGCGCTTCGGCCTTGACTTGTCTCTGCCTCTCGCTGCCTCGACAGAAAATGTCTAACGAGGTCCTCCTGCGAAATAAGACACGAAGTAGAAGAAAAGAGAGAGAGGAGAGTCATTCCGAGGCCTCTTTGGTTAGTCGATCGACTTGCCAGTCCAACTACGTACGCACCTGCATACACGTGACATCGTTTGTCATACGCGTAAAAGTCGTACCTGTCAAGAAGGGGACCGGTTAGACGCGTTCGCGGCCCGAATGTTAATCTCGTGCCTGGACTTGCGTCCTTTATGTTTTCGTTTATACAGGGTGTTCTATTAACCTTTCGGTAATATGGTAATACGTACTCGTTGATAGGGCGAGAGATAGATTTGCGGGTTCTAGAGGCCAACGTTGCGTTAACGCAACGTTTCATTTGCCATTTTTGCGATAGATTTATGTTATGCAATTCTGTTTCTTGACATTGTGAATGTAAAAGGGCACTTGAAAGATTCCTTGAATATCTTTTCCTTTTTTTCCCCAATACTTTCTCACCCCGACTCTACAATTTGATCAAATTCAAGCGGATCGAAGTGTTTGTAAAATTATGATAAACAATTTTTGGTTTGTACTATGGAAATAAAATCTGGGAAAAGAATTACTATAAATAGGCAGTTGAATGGAAAGGAAACGGTACAATAATAGAAAGCGATAGTAGAGTGATAAGGAAATAAGATAAGACCTAAGTCACAGGTGCACGCATAACGTTATGTAGAACCGCATAAATCTCAGACTTGTAATATATAATTAGTAAATACGATAATATCGATGATTACGAAGGATATATGCGTATGAATGTCTTGTAAAATGTGTATAAATTTCTTGAAAATCCTGACGAACCTTTACGTATAAGCATCTGTTATGAAATACCAGTTATCTAAACTAGTAAGAAGATTCATTGCAGATCGTAACTCTTACACAATCAATTATGTAACGTGCAATTTTGATGTTGATAAAAGATTACGAACCATAAAGCCAGATACGTCTGACTGAATATGTTGATAAGAATTATTAAGTGTATTAGCAGTACTAAAAAACTTATGACTTCGTCTTACTGCTGTTCAACGAGAGAATTTACCAATTTAATCGTTTATCTGTTCATAATTTGATCTGTCATCAAGGAATAAACGAATGCCAGCGACTCCAAAACATATCGATTCGATTTCGTCTACCTACGAACATTTCTTCAACGACGAAAGAAACACTTACGTAGAGACATACGTATCGATCAACGATATTTACGATGTAATTGATAGAGTTTTTCGATAAACGTAAGTCGTACCGATTAGATGCCTCGCCACATACAGCTGGCAATTCATATAATAAACACATATATCGCTGTGGTAAAAAGAAAAGCAAATAGTATATTTATCGCTCGCGTACAAAGCGCAATGAGAAGGTTAAATGCCGCAAAACTATGTCAATTTATCACAGATTGGTCATTAGACGTATAAACGCTGCCTTTCTTTGCGCATAAGTAAATAATTGGGTCGGGCTGTTCTTAACGGTAAGCGAAACGAGTTCGAGTAGTATAAGTCGGCGCTTGGTCGGACAGACGCGACGACGGAAGAAAAGACGGTTGGCGTACGGAAAGAAGCGAGTCGGCGAGTTTCACGCGCCAACGCGAGATTAAAATGAATTCCACGATGGAAAATAACGTCACGTTGCGGCGTTCTTGTTCCTTCCGGCCCGGCCGGCTACCAGTTTTCTAATGCTTTGGTACATATACCACGTGCACGCGGCACTCCCTACTTCTTCTTTTGCTCATTAACTCGCTACGTCAAACCTGGCAAGGCCGACCAAGCTATAGTTTCCAAGGAGATGATCTACTGTATATACATATACATAGGCATCACACGGCCTTCCCAGAAACTTGCACGCATTGTGTCTTCGCCGTTCGCATTCCTCCTTCCTTTGCAACTAACGCTGACGTTAGGATCGAGACGATCGAGAAGCCAATTGGCATGCCAAACGCTGTCAGAAGATAAATCAGCGATCTATGGATTTTCTATTGTATTCTGTTAGATCTGATTCGGTGACGTACTTGTTACGTTATAAACGAGCGTTTGTTTCTTGGAAAGGGAGTTCCGATCTTCCTCGGCTTACAGGAATATTCGTGTTTGTCTCAGTGGTAAAACGAATAGACCGGTAAATACTAGAACATGGAAATGGAAGTTGAAGTGTCCAGTGATTATGTCGTGTATTAACGATACATCGCGGTGATCATCAGCCAGTGCACTTTTATCGTAATATTTTAGAATAAAATTATTCATTTTAATGGAACAGAAATATGATAAGTTTCGATTAAGGTAGATGAGAAATATTTGATATCTATTCTGGGGACAAAATTGCCACGACTATTTTTTATTCTACAAAAATAAAATTATCGATTTCTACGATATAAAAGCTATGCTTTTTTCCTATCGTGTTATATTCCATATCGTATCACGCTTATTATATCAAGGTGGATGAGAAAATTTGCTTTGACGTTGTGATTTATGAGATTAGGATATTCTATTAGACTTTGAAGTTAAATGGTATAAATTAACACAAATATAGCGGAAGATCATTAAACATTTAAATTGCTTGCATAAATAATTGTTATATAGGGAAAACGTGTTTTTTTTTTTTTTTAAATTCACTCTTGTTTTGATCGTCGATAGACGATCATACGTACGCTAGTTATAACAATATAAGTTTTCCAATTCAAGTGAAAATCACGACATTAATTGCACTAATCTCAGATAAAACTTCCAATTAAAAAGATAAACATCAAACACGAATTAACATGTCTAGATCGGTAGACCGTCATTATTGATTTTATTAAAAACTGACAGTATTATTTTTGTCGTTCGATATTGATCCATCGGAACAATTAGATTAAATTCTAATTCTACAACGATCTATCGCTTCCCCCCAGATTTCATAAATTCTAAAAGATTCTTTCCTCTCTATTTTCATCCCATCTTTATCCAACCTATGACTTTACACGCAGAAATTTTACTGAAACAAAAAAAGACGACCGATTCGACGTGAATTTAAGGAGGTCGAAACGACATTCTCCTACGAAATGAACGCATATGCAGCGATATAATTCAGAATCTATGTCCAAACACTACTTCGAAAAAGACAAAGATCTTTCAACGAATCAACGCTATCTGTCCTCGTGTACGAGTCAAGAATACATTATCTTTAATCGAATCTAAAAGGAAACATTATAATCACAAACATATACCGCGTCTAACAGTACTATCCACGTGATATAACTGAGTAAAGTGCCAAACATAGAAACGATTTAACAAGCGGAATCTGATCGACAATCAAATCGCGTCGTCTAATTTTGAACGTGCTAATTTTAGAATTGATCATTCATTAGCATCGCTTTAAATACACGTTGACATTAAGAACGTTGAACGCGTGGCTCCGTGAGTCGTTTGACGATCGCAAACGATATATCGGAGGATATGTAGCACAGGCAAAAGTCGTCCAAGCGTTTCGATCATGCAATACAGAACTCGTTTTACGTGGTTGTATTTTCAAGCAGCTGATAGAATATGCAATAGAAGGAATCGAATGGCTCGTCGAAGCTCGAAAGCATTGAAACAAAAGAGAATCGAGCGTGTTTCCTAGTCGCTTCTAATGTCGGTGTCATGGTCACCGACACTTATGTCACGCGACGTCAGCACCTTGTGTGTATTAGCAATATAGTCATTTCAGATTTTAAATAATTACTCGTAATAAGGAAATTTAGAATCACATCAAAAAATTATATCGTAATCTTACATTAGGAAAGTTCCTATCAAAAACGTTACCTGTTACACTTTGACAAGCTTTCAACTTGAATTCGATACAGGAGCGATAGAACGTTCTTGCAAACTCGATGAAAGTTGGCCACGAAAAATTCAAGCGAAAGATGCAAAGTCTGGCGAAATAATCGGATGTGTACACCGAGATTCAAAGGAAACAAAACAAAGGAGTTGAAAAGAAAAATAAATTGATTAAATAGCTTCGATTCTAGTTTTTAGATAACGCTTTACCGCGAAACTGCCACTTTCCTCATACCTGCATTCGCTGAAAACAAATAATAAGCAACAAGCGTTTGGACGAGCGCAACTATTGCGTAATTCGTTAAGAAGAAGAAAATCATTCGGTGAATCGATTTACCCATACGTTTACAAACACCACTGTTATTGTAAAATCAAGAACGTTGTACACAGTTCCGCGTATAAATTCGCTGCGGAAGAATTACTACGTTTTTTATCCGCTTCGACGCAATCGTTTCATCGGCGACGAAGCAATTTCGATCCTTCCGATGAAACATTTACGACGACTCTATTTAACACGATCGCAAAATATCTCGATACAATCGATGTATCAAGCGATACAAAGAAAATGTTCGTTCGTATAATCAATGTCGAATTCCTTTCATTCTCCTCATAAACGAAGAATACATCGTCTACTTCCTGCCCTAGTTAGGTTCGTCGTTACGAATAAATGTAAAATTAAAGAATAATTTGGAAGAAAGGTGATCACGGAATCAACGTCGTATCGTATATTATTATATAATGTGATACACTGGTGGCGTCCGAAAAAGGAACGAAACAAGGAAGAGAATTAGAATGTACGATTACACGTCGGGCGCGATTCTAATCGGCTCATCGTTGTTGCTGGGCGCGCGGAAATATGTACGACAGACATTACGGTGAACGTCAAGTTTACGCAATGTTATTACGTAAGACGGATGGACGTGTCACAATACGACCCGACGTCCCAGAGCTTCAGCCGTATGTACGCATACCTATGTACGCCGTTGGCAATGAATCGGGCCATCCACATCTGTGTTCGTTGGGGTACGTCTATCGAATTTTTACCAGGTTTGTGGCATATTTGTTCAAATACAAACAGGAACATCGCAAATAGGGTGGTATATACTGTTAATTACGATTCGCTTCCTTCGACCGACGGTTCATTAATTTCTGTTATTTTTCGACAAATACAAATTATCTGGTCTGGTAAACGTTTAACCGAAGGATTGAATCGGGTTCGTACAAGGCGGAAGTGTTCAGAATCGCCTTTGACCGTCGATATTCGCAACAACACCGTTCCGCCGGAACTTTGGTTGCGAAACGCGATACAAAAAGCGAATTCGCGTAATTTTTCTTTTGCTCGAGTTATGCAAACGGCAGGTGGAATTACGTAATTGAGTGACAGGCGAGTTGGGCTTTCTACAGAGATTTTACAGGCAAATGTTGCGAGGCGAGAAGCGAGCTTAGCGCAACGACGTAATTTCGTCGCGTTAGATATATTTTTGGATTCACCGGGGAAGATGCAGTTGACCTTGAATCAGCCACGGCACTGACTTATCGAATCTAACTACGCGTCGAATTTATGGGGGGATACTCGCTCGTACGACACGTTCGCCGAACAGCTTGGCTCTGAAATTAACGTCATTCGCGACGGCCACGATACGTCGCATATGCTGCTATTTTTGCGTCAAGCTGTCTGCGATTCTCGTCAACTGAAATTTCCTCTATCCTTCGTGAATTGCTATTCTCATACATCGCGAAAACTTGAAGACGTTAATTCTGAAATACCATGTCTATATATCGTATGATCTTTCTAACCCTTTGTTATTACGAGAATTATGTTATTTAAGCCTTTATGAGAATTTATTACGCTACTATATGTATTTTGCTATACTATACTATACTATACTATACTATACTATACTATACTATACTATCAAAGGGAAATTATTGTCATTATTACTATAGTAGAAACTCGTAACTTATATAACTTTGAAAATTGTACTAGTAATATTTATTCGTGAATATCAGAAAGCGTGGAAATAACTGAAACAAAAACGGGTGGAAAACGTAGTAATCCACCAGGGTAATCCACGGTTAAATAGAAACTTGCTGGGTTCACACCGCGCATTCTGTAAAGGGATAGAGGCGTTTACGTGCGTGGAATCACGCGCACGATCGTTTAATTCCAATGAAAAGTGAGCAGAATACCGTTGTACGCGTACATAAACACTCCGGCCTTTTGCTCTTTAAAACGAATTGAATCGAGTGGAACGTTTATCCTACGCTTTCGTTTCGGCGCAACGTCAACGCTGACCCATGGCTTAATTTTAATTGCAACGGTACACAGAGGCATTGAACAGGTATCAGGGTTTAGTAGCCAAACATTGCGGTCGCTGTTTTAAAATATAACAGCCGTTTAGCGTGGCACAAACCCCAGTAGAAAAACAGAGTTAAATCCTGCTACACCCGGTACACTGTCTCGTGTCGCATTCGAACCCCAGCAGAAACTGGCATATAAAACCAGCACGAGAAACCAATCATCGTCCACATACGCACGTCTATTTGGATCGTGCAATAGCCCGTTAAACGATTCTCATCCATCCGCTATCATTCATGGATCGGCGCGCACCGTCTCGGAAGTCGAAACGTTCAACGTCCAAAAACGTTGCAGCGGCGTGGCACGCGCGGCTCCAGCGAAGCCCACGCGCAACGTTCTAGGTTCTAGGTCATTTCGTGGCCCTCTACCTCTGCCGGCCTAGGAACCAAAGGGTGGCCGGCGAGTGGGTGGAAAGGAAGGAAGGTTGGCCGTCGGGGCTCGCGGGCCTTGACCATCGCACGCCACGAATTCACTTGGAATACGTGTAATGGCGACCTCCCTCTTTCTAAGTCATCGTGGTCGTGGTCGTGGTCGTGGTCGTGGTCGTGGTCCGATCAGAGAAGAAGAGCGTGCAGCGAAAGAACAGGGAACCGCAGCGCGCAACTAGAAATAAATCTTCCACTGGTGCACTCTATGCGTTCGTGCGCGCGCGCGTTTGCTCACGTGACCGCGAGAGCAGGAGCGCGCACACAGTTGCATTCGGCCTGCACACGGATATTGTTTCGCGCGCGTGCAGTCAGGGCCACGGTGACCTTAACTACCTTCCCCCATCCTCGCCCGCCTGACCCCGCTCCTCCGCGCGTCCCACGCCGCTGCGACGCCGTTGGCAGCGAGTGGTGGTGAGGAGGGGAGCGGCGGGAGGAGAGGCACGTGCCGTCAGTGACGTCACGCGGTGTGCACTGCAACGCGGTGCAATGCCGGCGCCGGTTCTCGCTGCTTCGCCGAGATCTAGGTCCATGCGGAGGCGTGCGTCGCGTTGGCGATGTTGGTCCGCGCAGACGCGCCCTTTTCCATACAGAGAATGCGGGTGGGGGAAGGTATTATCACGGGATTGGAATTGATCCGGTGAAATGGAAATCACGAAAGTTTTGGCAATAAGTATCGGCGGATGGAGAAAAGAGCCAGGCAGAACGATCGATGAACGAGTGAGCGTGCTAAGGTGAATGAAAGTTATTCGTGGAGCATGGCGACTGGAATAGCTTCTAGACCTTCGCTGTAGGAATTGCGGTGCAGAACATGGGATTGCGAGATATGGTGGGATAGAGACGTTCTTGGAAGCGTTTCACGAGGGATGCTGAGTCGGGGAACGTTGGATTGTGTGAATGAAGCGTGTTTGGGTTAGATAGAGAATGATGCGATTACAGAGAGTGTGAGACTATTTCGGTTTTTTCTTAAGATAATCGAGGAATTGTTGGTGGTAGGAGTACTCCTGCGCAGTTTATTTTTCGCATTTTTATATCTCCATCGAATCGTCGATCAACGTCGTATTTCTAGATTGCCAGGATGCATGATTATTTACGTGGTCCTAACGAGCAGCGGATTTTGCGTCTCTTCTATTTCTGCTTCCGGTGGCTCTTTTCGCGAATAAATGTCGACTAAATGTGCAAGATTATGGTCCGATGCTCCGCGATAACGTCAATGTCATGCAATCGTTATCTGTCGAGACATTAGCGCCATCACGGCGAACGTGATTAGAGCGAATGATTTCCAGGCAAACAGATACACAGTGTCCCCGGTGATATCCTTTCTACACACAATGCAACGTTTGAATAAATTAGAAGTAGCTCTATACCACAGAGAATATGCCACGGGGAATACCAGAAAAAGGTTTTATAAATGTTTAAATACTTCCGTGAATTACATTATATATATATAATATATGAAATTAATATATATGTATATTATTATTATTATTTTCGAACAAGCGTAAAATAGTTATTCAGGTATTTGTTTTGATAAAATATGCAGTGGAGGAGGTTTAACCTGGACGAACTGGAACTAGCGCTTGAATTTGGAAAATCTATTTCCGATGTTCAGTTACAAATGGCCATTGCCCTTGCTGCATTATAATCTGGGTGACACAATTCGTAAACTTCATCGCATCTTAAAAATAACACTAACGAATTTCATTCGCTTTACTCGTTTTCAAGTAACTTCGACAAGGATCGTACAACTAAAAGAATTGCCAGTCGTGAAACGCACGACGATAGACGATTCGTCAAACTCTTGCATTTATTTACCTAAAGTCCTAACAAAACGTCGATGTCAAACCTGAATGCTAAATCCAATGCTGCAAACAAATTCAACCTAACAAAACCTGAAACGGTTTCATACTCGAAACATCGACTTGTAGTAACTATAGTTGTCGACGTTCGTAGAGGTCGAGGGGAGCACGAGGAGGAACATCGTGACATGGTCGCAATAGTTGCAGCACGGATCGACTGCAACCGGCACTTCCTGGCCGTCCCCTGCCCCTATACCTATTCCATCGAGAGCTTTCCTGCTCATGGACGCCAATATGGGAACGGTACATGGTCGGAACGAACGCGAGTCTAGCTTAGTCGTAGAGAAGGGAGAAGCCTAGCCCGACGACCTTGATCGCCGACTACGCGGATATCTCTGTTCTCGAGTCAGTCAACTGGGTCAGGTGCGCGGTCCGGAGAAGCACGCTTCTACACACTACAGGTGGTAGCCAGTGAAAGTAGTCGAAAATTATGCGCTCGATCGCGGATCTGCCACGCGAACGAACTCGAACGGTACTTGGGCCAGGTCGACGGTTCCTCCTCCTACTCCGAGGCCAGTTGAATGGACAGAAGTCGACTTTGCGGTCGGTGAAAGTAGCAGGAACCTTCGGCTAACTGGGTTACGAACGCTCTCCGTGATTGCAGAGATATATCGGCCTCTTGGCATTTGCCGAGACGGCCTCGTAAAAGGACGGGACGTGATCGAAAGCTGAACAGCTTGGCAGTCAGGGTATGTGAGCGATGTGGACGGTGAGCGTTCGTTGAAAGTAAGGGGAGTCCCGAGTGTTTAGATTGCGTGGGAAGAAGCTTCGAGTATTAATATTGAGACGGATGAAGGTTTGAGCAGACAGAGAAGCGAGTAAGGGGATGATTTGGATATTGAGATGGTGTAGGAATACTTTTGAATATTAATGTGGAATGGGAGAAAGCTTCGAGTGTGAAATTGTCTGAGATTCGCGTAGTAGAGAAACGATTTTGGATATTTAAATCGAACGAGGCGAAAGTTACGGGTGTGGAAACCGAGTAGAAGAAAGCTCCACCAAGTAGCAAAATGTAATGGAAGAAAAATTTGAACGCTGATTAGATGGAAACTTGGAGTGTCGATATCGCGTAGGAAGAAACGAAAGCTGAAAACAAGACTCACCTGTTCGGGTTCGTAGATAGCGGTGTTAATTGGTCCATTCTCGATCGGGTCGCGGCTTACTTTCGCTCGAATCTGAAAAAGCACGAAGGAATCGAATTAAGGCGAGAGAAGCGACAAAAGGTCTTTCCGTTTAATCGAGGCTCGACCCGGTTATTTTCAGACCCGGTCGGACCCATTTTCCGCCGGCAACCGCGTAACGACGCGTGCCTAAGTTTAGACCACGGCGATAATACCTCAAGGTTCAACTTGTTAGCCATCTTACGAAATTATCGAAAATCGCCGCGCGTGTTTACATCCTTGGCTCTTGGTCGAGGATTATGTCATCGGCGTGGACTTGGCAAAGGACTCAGTCGTCCAAGCCGATGCATCTGTTTCTTTCGCCGACCATTAGTTTCGATACAACGTTCGTTGCAATTCTTTAAATGACAAAAAGCTGTTTCGAGTAGAAGTTAGCACTGAATCGATAACAGACCACGATATAGGAAATTTCCGAAAAGTTCATTTTTCACGATAATGATGCAACCTCTGCTGCAGATAAGAGTTAGGGAAGTAAAGATTTTTTAACGACGTGCGAACAAAACAGGTTTGGCCTATCGGTATTCTATATTCGATCCTAGTCTTGTTACTACCTACATATCGTGTTACATCAAACAGTTCTCTACTTTTACTTCTTTTCATTCTCTTCGTTCAACCTTGTTAGCATTCCGTGTACACGGAGCCTGTTCTTAATAATCGGAGAATTCGAATTTCCTCATCAAATATCGTCGTTCGGAATCACGATCAGGATTTAATCCACTCCATTCCGTTCACTCGGCATTCCGACACATACTTCCTCCGGTTCTGCACGCCTCTACAATCTACACTCGTTAATGGAAAAATCTTGAATTTTAATATCAGGTATCTTTTATCAAAAATGTTGATCGCGATTTAATTTATTCCCACCCAATCGGTAATCCTGTATGTTCTTCCTTTGAATCTATGTTATATATTGTATATATATATATATATATATATATATATATATATATATAATACAAATATTTACGTTTTTCAGTTATTAATTTTATAGCTATTTAATACTACATTTATGCCATTATTATTATATTATTAGATAAGTAGCTAAATATTTTGTTGATTGTGTGTCAGGTTCTAACCGCGGAGTATTAATAATTGAGCAAACATACAAATGCTCTTTCGTTGCCTATTCTACACACGAGAGAACAATCATGATCTCGATTCGCTGATAATCCACAATTTTAATATATCAAAAAATCCTTACCATGAATCACTTGTATATTAATTAATCTCTGCTTAAATTTGTAGAATTAATTCCTCGTTTGTCTTTCATCTTATCTATTAACGACGTAAGCTGTAGAAAATTACTTGCGGTTGGGAATTTATTTGGTCAGTATTTAAAAATGTTGATCAACGATATAGATAGTCTCATTACTATCATGAATCAGATTCTTTCTATTTTTAGCTATTTTACATTACCATATTCCTCTTTACTTGTAAAGCGACATTAAGGTAAAACGATCGACAAAAGTGTATTTATCGTGTTTCCTTGTGATCGTCGAATAAAAAGAACTAATATAGGAAACTCAAAATACACGTTACGACATTCAGGAAATTAAAAGCAAAATACGCGTTACGGAATTCAGGAATTAACGACATTTTATCCAAGTTTTATTCCTTTACGATTGTCTACGAATACATAAATTTCCATAAATATTTATATCAAGCGTTTCTCACGATATGTAACGATTCCAGAGGGACTCTTTCCGGATTCTCGACTCGTAAAAATTCAACCGCATCGTTCGGCGAGTTAACGGTGCGATTCGATCGTTAGATCGCAGGTGGAGGCCGCGATGGATCTAAATGAAAATCTAAGCGCGAGATTCTCAATCGTTCGAGCGTGGCCAGACCGTTATCGCCGTGCTCTGCATTCAGACGTTCCCAGTGCTTTCCTCCTTTTTCTTTCTCTTTTCTTCCTTTGACGCCGCGGTGAAAACGACGCGTCTCCGCGACTTTCGTCGTTTCGTAACGGTACGTCGCGTCGATCGCGATTCCAAAGAACGAAACAAAATAAACAAAAGCGGTTGATCGATCGACGATTTTTCGTTTACTCGTCGGCTAATCGGGAATAAATCTCGATATTTTTGTGTTTAGTCGTTTCTAATTTTTATTCTTCTCTTCTCGAATATTATTTGAATTTTATTACCTTAATTGTTCTTCCTACTCTACCTAAACTTTCTATTTAACTATTCTTCCTTCAATGACACTGACAAGTAACGTAAAAATGATATTGGAAAATCGTGTCAGAGCATATATTCGTTTATTAAGATAACCGATAATATGTGACACACAGTTACGTAACAAAAGGTTAGACAACAAAATCTAGATATCCGTTTAAAACTTCTACAGAGATATTTTGCTCTGTTGCACTGGAAAATGCAAACAGACATGAAATAAAAATTGTTCACAAATATGTTCAAGTCATTCGAAGCACATATGTCTGGCGTCATCAAAAACGCAATCGCTATTTCAGAAAAGCGATAATAACTTGTTTTATGCCGTGGTGCAGCTGTTCGATAAACATTCGAGATCCCCGTAAAAGACATCGCAAACAGATGCTGCGTAATCCACCAGAGATAAGTAATCCCTGTAAAGGAATTGCGATATGCAACGAATTTTCTCCTCATTTATTTGACGATCGATGCTCTCGATTATCGATGAACGATGAAAAACAATTTCGCAAACGTGTATGTTATGGACATTGATCTGTGGAACCCACTATTCGATTCCAGATATATGAAAAGCAAAAACGATATATATATATATATATATATATATATATATATATATATATATCTTGTTAAGTATTCTAAAATTTGCATAATTAGTTCCAAAAAAATCTCAAAAACTTAATTGAAGAAATTGGCAAATAATACGAACTTTTACACTGTGTATCGAGTTTGTTTATTTTTAATTGCAGGTTCGGCTATGTCTTTGAATCTCCAGCTCATATACAGGGTATCAACCTTCGAACTGAATGTATTTTCCACGAGGATTTTATTTGTTTCTACAGAAACAAGATAGAAAGTTAACCGAGAGAAGAGTTGCGTTTCGCTTTGGAAAATCATCTCGAGGTCATGGATCACGCATACTCGCACACGCGAGTAGCTTCGTTATGTATTATGCAAGTACCTACAGCTTTATCTTGTCTCGTTGATGTTAATTAAATGTAAGCTGTGAAACGCGGAAGGGGCTAAGTTCGGGGAGATAAATCCGCCACGCCTTATGAGCGAATTAATCGTGCGTTCCAACCTCGTTGCATGCTGATAACCCTCGGCTGAGTTTCAACAGAATGTCCGTGATTTACGAAAACGATAAACCCAGCATCGCGGTCCGAAGCGACCAAACAGTACGAGTATCGATGTTCCCGCGAGAGTTAGATTTCACGAAACTCGCTTTTTGTTCGATAGAACGACACAGCGTGGTTTCGTTGACAATGGCAGACGAGTGGGATTAAGGCCAATGAAATCTTTCGAAGACGAGCCGCGCGAAACAAAGTTGAGAATTATTTAAATAAAATATCGTTTAACGCGTTCGCTACCAGCGTTATAGACGAGTCGTTCAGGAATTAAGAACGTAATCTTTCAATAAATGCTTCTTCTTCGAATTACTATTTCCATTGCAAAGGAACACGCGACGCGATAAGTGAGTTTGCTACTTATTAAGCATTGATGAGAGAATTATGTGCGTTAATTTTCTTTTTTTCCTCTTTCTTCTCTTTTTCAATATACAGATATACTTAATCCTTAAATCGCTTCACCTAATTAAAAATTATCGTAAGTTTTTGAATCAAGCGTGACATTAATTCCATATAATCGAAGATTATATTAAATTTAAACGATATACAAAATAATTAACTAATAGATCTCGTAGCAATTTTCAGATAATGATATAGCAATTTCATATAATTTAGCCTGATACGTATGATTTACTCGCGTCATCGCGTGATGTTTCCTCTTTTTATTTGTAATAATGCTTTAAGACGATACAATTTTCGTTTATTGATGCGACGAGAAAGAAAGAAATATTTCCATCAATGTCCAATTCGATATTGACGATAATAGAAATTACAAATATTGGTGTAACAGCGAAAGAAACTGTTTCGATTTCGAATGGTATTCGAAATATTCGATTCGCCGCTCAACGACAGAAGCTTTCTCCAGCCCGCGTAAGTGTCCAAATACATCCAGGACGATCAGAGGTGACTAATCATCCACGTCATCTCATGATGACGAAACAAAAAATTATCCGGCTACGTAAGGAAAAAGGGAGGAACTCACCTTCTCGACGATAAAACGACAGATAATTGTCTAAGTCATACGAAGGCCAAGTTCATCAGCGCTGTGACAGTGTGCCGGGTTGACGAATTGCAACAGAATATATCCGGTGCGCTTGAATTTATCAGATAAGCGAAGCGCTCGTGCCCATTTATCGATCGATCGATAAAACGGATACGCATGATATTGCATTTACCTTCTTTTTGCGTGGGTGCTGTTCCTCGAGGTAATCGAGCACTATACCCTCGTCCAGGGTGGTTGTCGAGCCAGGGGTGCTACTCGACGACGAGCCAGACGCATTGTAAGGGTAGTGTTGTTGATTGTGCGAAGGATGAGCGGATGTGGGCCACAGAGAACCGGTGGTAGGTGCCCCCTCGTCGCTGAGAGGCGGACTCGGTGTGCCGCTACGCCATGAAGCCCCGCTGCTGCTGCTGCTGCTATTCGACGTGCCACCGACTCCTGGTGAGCCAACGACCATGCCACCAACTCCGCCACCTCGACCTCCCCAGGAACCTTATTCGCGAAAAACATAAAAATACTCGGTTAGTTTATCTCGATTGAGCTCCGATTCGAGTAGCGTGTAATTTTTGGGAATTTTGTTTGCGTAATTTTCGAAGAGCCTTCGATCTCCAAAATTAAATGTCCAATTTGCTATGGTATTTGTATAGCAATTATATGGGCTGTAAGTATATTTCGTACCTTTACGTCTCGTCTATCGTATTGAAAAATATCTTAGAACAGCTGTAGGTGGTGTTATAAAATGTTTGACGCAAACAAGTATCTCTTGTATCTTGTTATATATTTCGCAGGTTCGGAGTCGCAGAAATGCTTGAATTGATAGATCGTTGCAAATTGACATGCGATTGAGTGTAATCTCTGTGTGGAATTGAGATTAGATAGAACCGCTGTCAGACATAATGGCAAGCTTGAATTTACGATCATGTAGCTCGGATATGCGATTTCGATCGCTAGTAATTGCATAGACACTTAGAGTAATACATTGCGGAGAAAGACAGATGACCGGTATACATGTATATGTACATGTATATACACGTATCACATAATAAATCAAACGTGTAAAGCGTATGTGTTAACAGTAGCAATTCTTAGCCCCTACAATACGGCTAAAGTAAAATACAAAATGTGCATCGTTCAAATAATTATGGCCGATACTACACAGCGGCATGCAGTTTTCTACGATCGAAACGAATTCATCTCGAACTAAAACTTTGTTTTCGAGATTTCATTCCTTCTATCAAATATCTAGCAATTTGCTCGTTTCTAATGTAAACTTTGTAAACTTTGACTAGCTTGAACCTAACGAAGTCTGCGATGTCGTTAGAACACGAAGGCTATTCGCAGCGTGATACTGACCGTAATTGTGTTGGCAGTGCAGCGGCAGGGGATTGTGAGGGCTGTGTGGCGAACATGAGAGAGACATGAGGACAAGAGCGGCGGTGCATTCGTCCATGCAATCGCCGCGTTCGTTGGTACGACAACCCTCGCGGCCGCATCCGTGGGGTATTCTGTCGCTCCAACCACTGTACGATCGCTCGGAGTCATTACTCGAGCTGGGTCGCCGTTTTCTGGATCTGAAACACGAATGGTACATATTCCTAGATTAATTACGATCCACGAGGTTCGCTCGTATTGCAATTTTCAGCTCGTCGCACGAACAACAGCCGTAAGACGCTGGTTAATATCGCGTGCAAGATCGCAGAATCACGATCACTGTCGTCATTTACGTTCATTCACGGCCGTGATCCTGACTTTTTTATCTCGGGCGAATTTACTCGCTGTGATCGTAATTCTTTTCTACATCATTCTTATAACACGATTCATTTTTTACACACTAAATCGATATAACTTGCATAAAAGTATCTGCACGTAAGGTAAATTGAAAATTACGTTACGTTTTCCTCGTATAACGTACATTTACCTTATCCGAGATTCAAAATAGAAGATAACTCAATTTTCTTTTTCTTCGTCCGGTATTATTATTATCGATACTTTAAGCACTAGAATATTAATTCTTCCTGTCGAATTCAAAATCGTAACGTTCGTTCGATGTCTTTGATAGAAAATATACAGGTTTTGCGAGAGGGAACGGTTAAACCAGAAGCGATCACGAAAAATCACAAGCTACTGCGAACAATCATCGTGATTGGGATCGAACGTGATCGAATCGTTTGTGATTCGCAAGTAGTGTTTCGTGCCATCTGTGGTGCATACGTGACTATTATCTAATTAATTAATGAAATTATTAAAATTATTTAAATTATCTAAAGACCGTCGAACACGAGTGTTCGCTTTACAATCGCCGGTTATTTCATTATTACAGTAATCGGTAATTCGTAACAACTCGTACAATGTAACTTTGATTAGAAAGTGAACAACACGGTGAATTTCAAATACTTCAACGAGTATATGTTGAAAAAGGACAAGTGCTAGATGGAACATTTCAGTTAAGAGTAAAATTATTCGAAACTGTTGAGGTTTATCTGGGAATAGAAAGAGTAAATGCGTGAATGAATGTACAATAGAAATAAGTACAGTGTCTGCTAGTCCAGGTCCGAAGGCACCGTTGCTTTACAATAGATCCAGGAAGCCATGGACCTATGGGCATTTATATAATTATGAAAACTGGCCTGTCTATACTCCGGTGCACCATCTGTGCATGGCATGTTCCTAGAAAAGGCCAGGAGGTAGAGAGACCATTCAAACTGATTTGGAGCTAAACAATACTCAAAGGCTTCAAGGACTAAAAAAACTAACTCCTACAGAAGATATAGAGTTTTCCTAAAAGTGAAAATCCCTTCAACAGAAATAATAGATTAATGGGTAATTTCAAACAAACGACTACGTGACAAAGTAAAAAGCCCAACGAATCGTCAAACTGCATCGCAACGTAACGTTGTAAGGCGTAAGTAACGTAGCGCAACGAGATTAGTGGATGAACAGGCAGGTTTCGTAACGGAAGAAGTTTCGTTTTCCAACTTCCTAACGTTTTCCATCTCTTTCCACCTCTTTCCATCATCCGCCTTTTTCTTCTTCTTTTTTTCTTTTTGTTCATAGAAACACGTCTTTGCGTACGTACGATCGCGCGGCCTATCCTGACAATAGGAGGCTGTCGTAACAACCAATCGTTTGCCAGCTTTTTCACGGAATTTCGCGCTTCTGCAATTACGTAAAATAATGTTTTTCCAGTCTATATTCCATAGGCACTGCGATGGCCAGCATGGTCGTTGTACCGTAATGTCCCGGCGGACGACGTGCTGTAAATTACAGTTTTCCAAGAACAGCCGTAAAGATGCCACGATAACACGCCACGAACTTTGGTCTACGCTTTCCTTCAGATCGGTAGCCTGGTCATTTTCGACCGTGTACCCGCTACTGCCATCTTTGTCCACGTGGAACTTTGCGCGGGTCGTTAATCGCCGTGTCGATTATCGCGATATTAGATTGTTTCGTAAGTTTGTCAGTAATTGTTCAGAGTGTGATCGTAAACCGATGGAAAATGATTTTGATACAGCATTGGATGTTAACGTCTTGCAATTTACCAGGTTTACGATGTATGGAAAAGTAAGGGTGGAGGTAAGTTGCTCGGGGAAGTCCAAGAGATCGCCGGTAGATCGAACGGTTGGACAACTGACACCTGCTGATCGATAGAAACCCCGACTTTCCAGGAAATTACAGGGCAAATTTTCCTCGTTATCTTCGCCTATCAGGTGTCGAGTCGGCCTTGTGAAATAATAAAATCGACGTGGTCGTCTTGAAAAAGTTTTCCTACAGACTGAATCGGTAAAATTATAACCAATCTATATTTGTTCAAAGTCTAAGGCTTCACGAACTTGAACAAGTTATCAAGGATATCATCGAGGAATCAACCGATTCGATAGAAAAACAACGAAACTACCAAGGAGGAAATACAGGAAAGAGAAAACGAAGGAAGAGAAAAAATCGGAGGAAAATCACGAAAGCAAGAGCCATCCGGCTCGGTGCACTTTCTACGATCCAATCCACCAAGTTTCACCTCCCCGCGCCATTCTATCTCCGTGTTCCGTAGGACTTTCATACAAGAAGCCTTAGAACTCTCGGTCAAGCCTGGAAGCAATAGTCGTCGATGGTAACGTCGATGGAAGAGATACGGAGAGATCGTAAAATCGATAAGTAACTATACGATCGAAATTCGGGAATCGGAATTTCAGGCAGCGTCGTATCTCGCGATATCTCTTATTTTCAGCGAACAGCATGCGAAATAACCGACGTCCTCCAAAGACAAATTGGTCGGTTCCACTGTTTGTGAATTTTTTCAATTTCGTTATCGGCGGGTAATACCGATACTCAATGGGAAAGAAAAAATAATCCTGACCGTTTAACGCTCGACTACCGTATCTCCTACAGCGAGTATAGACGTACGCGAAGGACACGAGAGCGTGATATCTCTAGCGTTGGAAGTGGGAGACACGAAACGACGTAGTCAAGGCCGCCGCTTAGCCGTTCCGCTCGGAGCGGTACATCGAGAGTCGAAAGTGAAACGTCGCCGGTACCGGCGGAATGACGCACGATTTTCTCTGTCTTTCTCTCTCCGATACGATTGAAATACACGAACGAACAGTCGTGACTGTCCCGTTTTCGTGATCGCTTTCGCACACGCCGCTCAGGATACCGAACGCGTTAAACGCGTGAAAGTTAAGCAAAGATAAGTATGCTCGAGGGGTCGATAATTGCCGTACAATTGCAACAGGTATGCAAGCGGAAAGTAAACGGAAGGGAAGTAACAGGGAGTTGTACCGCGCGTGAGAGGGATGAAGGTGAAAGAAGAGTGGACCAGACAAACCTACCGCTACAAACGACACAGTATACAGTCGAGGATTCGTTGTATGGTAATTGCGGACGCTACCTTGGATTTCCAAACCAGAGACTTTGCTCGGATTAGCCACATGGACAATAAGAGAGGATAACGAATTTTAGTTTCAGTCGCTTATTTCGTGTCAAGTCAATATTAATATTACTCGATGCACGATAAAATGCGACTGCTTGGGTTTGCGACGCAGACATACGCCGGCTGTTCGACACAATAAGATGATCAATCAATTATTCGCCATGGTGCAAATTCGTAAAAAGTTCGAACGCGATTCTCACAGCCGCGAGGATTAATAAGATTGCCACGTGCGGAAGCGTGGCACAGCCGCGAAATACCTGGAGCGTCCCGTTTCACAGCTCGGCCAATTTCCGATGTCGAAAAACTGTTTATCCGCGCCGCTGTCGTTTTAATTAAAGAGACGCTGCGCGTTCGACTAGCTCGCAAAGACGCCGCGCCGCTGCAAAAACGAAAGAGAAAGTAAATTGCCCCGATAGCTTGCGCTCCGAATAACTCGCCGGCTGCCTTGTACTTGGAAAGCCGATCGACGCCGCAGTCAAGGTAGACGGCGAATAATCTTCATCCTCGTCGACGAGCTTTTTTCCCTTCTTCTTTCTTTCGCGTTGCGTGCTAATTACGCGGCGAGCCGGCAGCGTTTACCAGCCGAAACTGAAATTGGGTCGTGGGAAACCCACGCATCGATTTCATCTCTTTCTTTCTTTCTTTCTTTCTTTCTTTCTTTCTGCGATGCCACACCGTGTCGTGCGCTCTTCTCATTTACTCTATTTCCCTTTGCACGGCTCTTTTCGCGGCTTTCAACCGCCCTCTCTTTTTATACGCGGTTCAATGCCGAGTCCGGGTCGTTTGAAAAATCCGCGAAATAAAGCGGAAAGACAGATAAGATTTGTCGGCGATTATTTCCGCGCTGTTTTGTAAACGTAAGAGAGATTTTAATATTCCTTTGCCGCTCTTCAAAATATTCCACGAGAAAGAGAATTCTTCGTGCTCTTCAGGGGGTTGCTGCAATAATTAAATTCCTACTATGTGTGGCGTTAAGAAAAGGCAGGAAACGCATAGCGGTTGCGTGTGCACCGTACGCGCTCGCGTGTTACTGAAGCGTTTCGCCGCATTATCATCTCTCGCGATGACGTAACGTTATGTAACTATTTCGAACGAAGGACACGCTCGTTGGTGCACTCTCGATACGTTGAATCGATGAACCGAAGGATAGCAAACGTACCGTCGAAATTTTTCAACCGTCGCTTTTACGACATTAAGGGAAATTGCTAGGACGAATAGATCGATAGTTGACCGATTCGTCGGTAAAGGAGCTTAATGACGGTCGTTGGACCTTTTTCAAATAGCATTGTTGAAGGATTATGGTTGTCGTTTATAATTATACCAAGTGTAAAGAATTTCCATGTCAACGGTACTGTACAGTTATCTTTCGGTTAAAGAGCTTTTTTGTTGGCAATCGAATACGCTTTACAGAAATTATAGAACGTAATTTTGCATTCTTCTTTGAACGAGGATAGTGGACATAGCAGGACATTGGATATTGGTCCGGGTTGAACACAATGATTTTTCAAAGATTTTCCAAGTATCCTGTAATTTAGTTTGCTTTGTAACAGATAGAACGATCTTTTAAATAAACCAAAACACAAAATCGCTCTCCGGACTGTTATTCGCTTTAGTAAGAGAAGACTAAAAAGAAAACACCTCCCTGACCTCACTAAAGAAATAAAATGGTCAAACTCAAAGATGGTATCCTGCCGAGGGTAGCCAACCACATGTTATTTAGCAATTAAGTTAGAAAAATTTGTCAAATATCTAATTGGACAAATTGTAAAGTACAAATTAAATGGTAAAAAAAAACTTTAGTAAGACACCGAAGTATATATATAACAGAGCAAAAATGTCATTTGAAACTAAAGAATGAGTAACTTTTGTTATACATATATTAATCTTTTCTGCTGATCATCGTAAACGAATAAATTTCGAATGAAAGTCAAATTCGTGCGAACCGTTGATTTATGCGAAATCTTTCTTCGATCGTCGATGTATATACGTCAGTCTGTGAAGTTGAAGAAACTTACCTAAGACTGTCCGCGAGTTTATAGGAGACGGTTAAAAAATTCTGCTCGTGCCACAAATAATTTAACGCAAAAATGCTCTCTGAAAAACCTTTGGAAATAAATTGTCTGGAAAAATAAAACTCGCACGAAGAGAAACCTTTTTCATGCACCCTTTTAAAATCGAAATACAAAGATCCAACAAGGCCAGCGGCAGAATTAATTCTGACATCGATTCTAAAGCACCATTTACATACATATGTATACGAAAGCAACCACTAACGACAACGCGTGTGTACGAGAGAAGCGTTTTACGTACAGTATGCGTCGATTCATCTTCGATCTAATTTTCCCCCGAGCAGGCACGCCGATCGGACTTATACTGGGTGAGGCGGATGTAAAGGGGAGAGGCTGTTCCGTGTTCTGGCTCCGGTTGCACGCTCGTGGTTGCCCCAGAAACCGTAATACACTTCTCGTTATATGGGTCAGGGAACACGTTGATCCATATTCGGGACGGCATCCCCCCGTGATCGGGGAACTAGGTCAGCGACTCGTGTGTGCCGCGCCGGGCCACGCGAAACCGTGTGTTGCTAGCTGGCTGCCGCGATCCTGTTCCGGGCTGAGCACGCTTTTCCGGGAGGATCAAACCACCGTATCGAACCGCGTGGTCTACCGTTTTATGTACCGAATTCGTATAGGAATTTTCTTTCTCGTTTCTTTTTAAACGTGGCATTAATTCAGTACTGTTTGTATGAAATAGACGTTGAACTGAAATTATTGCCGTAACATTATCGAATACGTATGTAGATTTTTCATCGTCTAAAATTCCAAGCGAAACATCTATTCTTCAAAATTGCGTCGCTTAAAACGTGGGGGTCACCGGTGACCAGCGCACCAAGATTAGTAGAAATACATAATTTGAACAAATTTCAATAGTTATAAATTTTGTATTATTACCATCGTTACTACAATGGTGTGATGAAATTCTGTGAAACGTGGGAAAAATCCGCTTTTTCCGTGTTTTATCTTAATGAGCAATAACCCTAAGGAAAGTTTCTACCTGAAAGATGTTCGATGGTAATTAAGGGCCTTGACAGTAAAGTAAAACATGCTAAATCTTAAGGACGGTTTTTCAGGATTACTACGAGTCTGAATAAGTATGACCGAGGGATGGATGATGGTTTATGGTAGGTCACGAAACGTAAATAACGTGGCCTGGTATTCAACGTGTTAAGTATTTCTTAAAGAGAATACCGGTACTCGCACAAGAATATAGCATACTATTAACAAAAGTATATACCAAAAATGCACCTAAACGAACAAGCCTATGTCTGAGTCGACAGAACTGTCCCTTGCAATTAATTTATTGTAATTCCTTCAACAACAGTTACCTGGCGTAAATCCCAGATTCGTAATAAAGCCTGGACGTACCTAATGGCATATTGCAGGCCTAAAAAGCCCAAGAAGAAAGAAAGGAATAATTTTTGACTAAACAAAGAACAACCCATAAAATGTGTCCAAAATTATCCGTACACTTATATTTCAGTTTGAAGTCAGGTACAGTAATAAACGCACATATACACAGAGGTATCTGAAGGAGGATTATCCTTGAGAAGATAACGGAAATAAACAAAGAGAAGGAAACGTACATTAACAGGGTCTAGAATCTTGGTACATCGGGGACAAGCATTCACACCCCATAAGGACAGTGCATCGATCCGGTACCAAACGATATCCGGGTTACGAAGTCGAACAGCGGGGTCAGTTCGCCGGATACAGGAACGCGATAGCCGGCTGGCCTCTATCGAGCGACCTGATTCCGCGGCAGGACAACCCGGACAACCTGATTTCGACTATGTCGACCTTATTCGCTGACCTAATTCCCTCGATCGCAGGGGCTGCTTGGAATTTACGACTGCGAAAATGGGGCTGTATCGCGCTCACATCAAATTCCCAGAATCCATAGCCTGTTTCGCTAGGAGGTTCGTTCCACGTTGATCCATACAACTATTCTCCAACTATCTAAGAGTTGAAAACGTTTGTCTTTGATTCTGTTATCTGTTACTATTTCAACGCTTACCATAGAAAACTTTTATGCACGTGTATATTGCGTGCGCGATGTTAAACATTCTGAGATTTTATTAGCGATGCGAAATTATTTATTTCACTATGAGAATTATTCTTCGATTTACGCTTCCCGAAGATTAATATGCCGCAAGGAATCTTGACGAGTTTTTAACTCGTACAAGAAATTAACGAGGAAGTAACAGAAAAGTCTACCGCAAGCAACTATTTCCTCATAGTTATCGGAGAAAATTCTATTGTTCGAGAAAAAAAAATGTGAACACGATAGGCTTGTCTTTTGATTGATATTCTATCGCGTGGATCGTTAATCAAACGCGTCGTTTTGTCAAGGTGCGCACCTAACTCTTCTAACTCAATTTGTCTCTGAATAATTAGCAGATAGGCGGAACTTGTTTAGATAAAACGAACACCTTTCTTCGAACCAGAGAACACTGCCTTTCAACACGGATGAATTAAATTGAAGTTTCATGCTAATTCCTGCTGAAAAAGTAAGTTATACTTAAAAGGGAAAGTTTGTTGATCTCTCGATTAACATCTCAAGACGGCTATTAATCAAACACGTCGCTTTATCAAACCTGCAAGCCACTGTCCTTCCATTTCATTTCCATTCTCGAATAATGGGAGAAATTGCGTTTTCATCTTTCTTCGAGGACGTTATCTCGCGTATATCGAAAGTTCCAATCTCGCAACTTCCTCGCAACTTTATAACTAATTTTATCTACATCTTGTAATACGATTATCTACATTTTTCACATAGCCGATAGATATATTCCCTTAATATGTCGCGTAATAAATTTTCTTTAAATTCAAAACGGTCGTCGAGCGAAACCCAAAGTCCTCTTTAGCTCTACGAACGCAAAACCTCAACATCCAAGAATACGATCCACCGCTGCAACTCTACCTGTCGATTTAACTCGAGCAAAGTCGTCTAATTAGTCGGGTTATTATCGTCCATGAGCAAGGCTCATGTCCCTGAAGCGAGCATTCGATGGAACAAAAGCTTCATCCAAGTGCGAGCGACGAGTCCCTCGTCGGAAAAGTTCTCTCTAGCAAGGTCTCGGAATTTTGCACGACGAAACATTCTCGTGTTGGCTTCGACACACAAAGCGCCGAGAAGGGTATATAAACCCGCGGGAGGGTGTCTCGGTGTTGCACACGATGCGACTCGGGTCGATGTATTGGTGCACGTGTACTGCTCCGGTTTCATTGTCCCAGATTTACCAGTGGGATAGAGAGTGACCCACCCCTTGACCAGTCGAAGCGAGAGAAGGGCCAAGAGCGTCGCCACGGAACCCTCTCCTTCCCTTTCTCTTTTTCTTTTCGCTCTTCTTCTTATTCTTCTCCATGCCCCTTGGCTCTTCTACCTCAACAAGTAGCAGCGGTTGCCAAGTACTACAACAGGTACGAGCCGCGTTGTATGCGCTGGCACGTGCAGACCCACGTCGGCCAACAAAAGAGGAAAGCTCGTAGTGCGCGAGAAAAGGGGCAGAGGGGACTCGCGAGACTCGAGCGCATTCGAAGGGTGCAGTAAGAGAGGATTTTCGGGGGAATGGGGAAAACAGGAAGGATGAAAACGACGCGTGGCTCCGTGTACCTGACCCATTTATGCGACGCGACTCCGCACCGCTAGGTACGTAGCTCTATCGATCGGCCTAGATCCGTGGCCCCAGCCTGGCACGACCTACTATTTGTTAGGCCACCTTAACCACCCTCGTGTACCATCGGCCGCCCCGGACGCCTCTCCGTCTCACTCACCTCGTCGAGCAGGCACGGCGGCTACCCTCGCGATCCGTGTGGTATCAACTTTAGACGAGCCATCGGCGTCTCGCTCGCAACCCTTGCACAATCGGAGCCTTGGCGGGCGAGCGAAGGTCGCGCAACCGATTCGGCTGTGCCGTAACGCTTTGCTAAATAGATGCTACGGCGAGACAATTCACAGGAGGATTTTGACGACTATCGAGATAATTTTTCATACAGAATTACAGCGATTCTTGGATTAGGATTGGATGAGAGTAGATATAACGGCGACTGCTAATTTCCAGAATGAAACTGACGACGAAGGAGGGAAGAAAAGAGGAGAATAGACGAAAATAAACGACTTTGCCAAAGAGCGAAGATACTCGGAACCCGAAAATTGCTGCAACGTTCCGACAGTCTAAATAAATCAGCTTCGGAAATTGCACTTATGTCGTCGAACCAACTTTACCCACTCGACAAAACAAATATAGGAAAAATTCCTAAATACTGCTCGATACACGGAGATTCCGCAAATCACGTGTGTTTACATAGTGTACACGCGATCCTAGTTCTAATTTGCAAACAGTGAATAGAGTCGAAATGCCTCGCTGATTGCGTCATTTCGTTCGTCGTTAGCGCTGTCTGAACACACGAGGAATGCGTTTAAAACTATTACTACTGTGTTTTGTCATCAAAAAAAGAAAACGAAGGATCGTGAGAAAAGAAGAGATATTCGGAGCTCGGATGTAAATTGCGAAGAGAAGAAGGTTTCGCGAGACAAAAATGACATCTGCCAGTTGCTCGTTGCTCTATAGGTCAAGATCACGCTTGTTGGCATATTTTGTCGTTCAAGACCTTGGCTACTCGCTCGTGTGCTCTCTATCTTTTGTCTTGCATATACCTAAGTTACACACGTTACACGCTAGGATCGTAGTTTCGTACTCTAACTTCGTTCTAGCTTCTGCTAGCTGCGTCCTGTTCGAGCTTTAGCAACTTCCTTTGGAAGTCCAATGAAGATCGCGTCGTTTTAGGTCAGTGAACCTCGGAAATTCGAACGATGATCCTGGAGAACATTGGAAAGGCAAAGTAAATTTTACGTCAAGATCTTTGAAGAGTTAAGAACTTTTCTTTATCCGCAATAACGTACAAATTAGATACTTGGGTAATCAAGATTATCAAGTTGAAAAATCGAAATGCAACTGAAATTTCAAATGAAATTCGTTACAATTTTGTCCGCAAAGTTGTAATTGACGAGACAGCCGGTTCTTAATGTATTCTGTAGTAATATGAATTTATTATTTTCTAGGATAAATTTTCAAATTGTTTCGAGCAACGTATATCCGAATTTTATACTTGTACCTTGAATAAATATGCGAATACTCTATTTCTTGTAGCTTAGAACGTTTGGAATAGAGAAAGAAACTTCTTAATTCGTTTGGTGGTCGCACGATAGAAATAACATCGAGTCTTAGCACGTGGCGTACGGTTCCCAGAGGACGTGACATAGATACAGACGCTTCTTCCAAACGAGACAAATCGAAATAATAAAAGCTAATTAAGAGGCTGAAGTAACGTGATCCCACCGAAGAGAAGCAGTTAAAAAAGACGTTTTTCGACGAATCTATCGAACGTGATCAACCTGAAATTTTGCAACGTTATTGAACCACGTTTCAATCATATGTTAAATATATTTCGAGTAAAGATAACGAATTTATTAAAAGAACGTTAGCTAGAGTGCCCGCGAAGAAATTTTCTGCCATCGTGTGGACCAGAATATATTGGTGTTAACAAGCAATTCAGTATGTTTACAGCGTGGAACCTTCTTCTATGATATTCTTAGATCAGTCCGACAGCCGAAACTCATTTATTTTCAATTAGCGTGGCTTCACAGCGTGGTCTTGTCTTTACGAACAACACGAAACAGCATTCATTAGCGGAAAGTGACTCGATAATGGAATCTTGCAATCGCAAAGATGAGTCGAGTTTATTCCAGTGCTATCGTAGAACCTGCGAGAACTCTTACTTCTTTATTTTATCCAGCTATGGACACAAAAGATTAATCTCATAACTAAAAACATACTTGTAAACAAAAAAGATGTAACAATATCATTTATTACGATAAAACTTCGTATATGATCCCGAATATGTTATTTAAACATACGACCAAAGTAATACGATCGATTCGCTGTATAATGATCGTAAAATACGATAATCGCGAAATAACGCGAAAGTCATAGGCAAAAGAATTAAATCGACCTGACAAACGTATAAGAAAAGTCCAATGAATACTTCGACCCCTTTCTGCGCGTATAATACGCTCCTCGACGATAATAATCTCTGAACCGAGGCACAGAATGACCGATCCAGAGACCACCCAGTTTGACTGTGAGTAGAAGACGGATCGAGATCGACGCTGATTGAACTCAATTAACGCGTTAACGCGCGACCAACGAACAGATCAAAGGGACAACGGACCGCGAACTCGAAGGGAACTGGAAATGGGCCGATCGAAACGGGACATGCAGTAGTCCTGTGGGATGGGAGGGGTTGCTAGGTACCGGTAAGGCTAGCATATACGAGTACAGAACGTGGTAGTGCACCTGACCCATATAGCGACGCGGTATTGATCGACCTAATTCTGTAAAGCCGGCCGCCTCCCCGCCCGCAGAGATTGCCGCCCGAAATTACGTAAGCTAACCTACTGACTCACTGCACCCGTTGCCGCAGCAGAAACTTTCAGTTGTTACGCCCGTGTCTTCCGACTACCAAACTCTAACACACCCTCTTTGCTATTCTCGAGTTTGAATCACGTTCGATGGAAAATCCACGAGTCATCGAGAAGCACGTGTGTAAGGCGAAAAAGAGTAGGAGAATCTTTAGGGAATGTTGGAGAATTTCCGAGTTTCTGCTATACAATGGGGTTGTCGAGGGGAATCGAACGCCTCTAATACGCCCTGTTCGTTGAATCTGTCGAAAGATTAAGTTACTAAATGACGGAATAGTCTCTTACTACGTATCATTCGCCTATTTAACGAAATAAATACTTTTGATAATAAGGAGCGTGTTTCGGTGGAACATTCGTCAGGGATCGAGACTTAAAAAGTTGGCGGTGATTTCATTCGCTTTTGTTGTCAGAAGCTATAAATTCTGCTACGTGGGTGCAAAGAAAATAGATACACCGTTCGGTATAATTAGATGATCAGCTGGTCGAAACATCCATTGCTTCGAACATTCCAGCACGCTAACCCATTACTATTTATCACCACTAATACTACTATTTCCATTCATTCGTTCAAGAAGGCAATTACAATCGCGACGCGGGTGAACATTTTTCCATACTGTCGTCGGTATGACATTAAAGAATCGTACTAGTTAGGCATTACAAACGTACCGAACTAGTTTACGTACTTGGTCAAATCACTTGTTTCCGTTGTATAGAAATATCATCGTGTTAAATTGTTCCAATTACTTGTACACGAGATACTCCATACGAATAGAGTAGATGCTCGAAAAGTTGACTTGAAACACTTTCAATCGCGGAATAACTTGGCTAAGAACGAGAACGCTGTGGCGGGCAATCAGGAAACAATAAAATTCGATTAGTGAAATATTCATTGGCGAGCGTTCACTAGGAAGCAGACAACGTGCATAAGCGTCGAATAATCTAATCTCGTTTGCGCTAAAAACCGCGATTGCGGGCGAAACGTGGCCGTCGAACGAGAATCAACGCGAACGGATTGCCTTCGGAGAGGCGAGCTCGTGAAGTTCATGAATTAAAAGCCGGGCAATCGATAGCCGTGGAATAATTGAATCTCATTGTACGCCGAAGACGATGATAATCGCCGCGAATACAGAACGATCCATCGTGAAAAAAGATCGGGTATCTGTATTACGTTTTTAATAAGCTTGGACGCGTTAATGATGGCTTCACAGTGAAAAAAAAAATCAGCTACCATTTATTCTCGAGTATAATTAAAACGGAGCTTCGAGCGGTATTTGCAAATTGTATCTGTGCCTTAATCAACTGCCATGCAGTTTTTTATTTGTTCTTGCTAATTTGTTAATTCTTTTTCTCGTGTTGGATTACCAGTGTTTCTTTCGGCGTTCGTTGTTTACTATTCCCTTTCGCTACTAACGTACTGCGCTCTTACTTTAAGAAAGGAAAGTAAAAAAAGAATATTAGCTTTTAAAAAAATGTGAACAGCCGAACACAGAACGTTCCATCGAAAAGATCTCCAACGTCTCCATTTTCGTCATAAAAATCATAATTTATCCCTGTCACATTGTTATTCCCCTCCTACATCGTGCTGTCAGAACAGGAAATTAAAAACCGCCTGTGTGCGCTAAACAAATGTAAAAGCGAACTAGAAATAAAATTTCAACTACGGCGATGGAAAATTCCGCGAAATTCGATGGAGACTCGACATTTACAGAAAAATCAAGATCTATTCGTACGTGCCACTATGATTCCTCCGTTTCGACGTTTCCCTTGATAAAAAATTCTAAAACTTCTATTCGCCAACCAGAGGATAAAATGCGAAAAAGAAACCTAAACTACGCGAAACTAAAATTAAAGCTTCGACGATCACCTGCAAACCACGTGACCAAAGAAAGCATAATAAGTAGTTGCCATTGGAAGAAAATCGCTTGCAGTTTCGTTACGAGAGGAAAGCATGATCTTGCTCAATTTACGAACGTCGAGTTGCAGTTGCAATTGCGCTACAGAGTAGCAGAATGCCCTCGCGTGCATGATTGCGTGTGAAAGGCCAAACAGGGCCATCGTTCGTTCTACGAAACGAGGCTACACGGTGAAAGAAGAAGAAGAAGAAGAAGAAGAAGAAGAAGAAGAAGAAGCTTCGGATGAGTCGGGTTATTCGTCTTCCATGAGCAATCTTCGTTGTAATTCGAAAATTTTATCGATGAGAAGCCATGCATCATAAAGTTGCTTCTTGTTAGGAATAGTTCGAGTGAAAGGAATTTTCGAGGATGACGCTATTGTGAACGGAGAAGGGTAGGTCGGTCTACGGGGAATTTCAATTCAGTCACGGAATATTTTCATTGCATTCTACTACACTTTCTCGATGAAAGAAACGATTAACAGGAATTAATCTGTTTCGAAGTTTATAAATGCGGTTACGACGATGGACTTTTTCAAAATCATCCTCGTTTCTAAAGAAATACCAAGAAACGCTAGTACTGGAGGAAAATATCGAGTATTTGAGCCAAGATAGAATGTCGGAAGAGCGTGGAAAATTTCACCTAAATCGAAGACCTAATAACCTAATAACCTGATAACCTCATAACCTCTGCTAGTGGTTATCCCTTTGATCCGTTAAGTACATGTACATTCTCATAAATCGTTCTCTCCAAACTTGAATACGATATCGCAATCTATAAAACGATGACAGTTAGCTTGGCGAAATTGTTAGTTCGTTTAAAGAATTAAGCGAAAAGCCTAGATCGACTAGAAACATCATCGCTATGTTGATGCGTCAGGCCCAATGTTCTTGTACGCACGTCGAACAGCGAGCAGCAAAACAAAAGCAACGAGAATCAGCTCGAAGGAGCCCGGTCGGTTCAGCCTCGAGAGGCCAGTCACCGGTGATGAATTTCGCGCGAGATCCTTGGCCGCGACGCAAGGTCTCGTTAAAGCCGGTAGCCGAGGGGCCCCGCGTGCGCTTTCGTCATCGATACACCATCGAGACTGGAAAGGCATTCGATTTCTCTCGCGAGAGAAGCCGTGGTGTGTGTGACCTCTCCTTTCACGTGGGGCAGGTCGTGCCAGGGCCAGGTGCGACAACCTCGGCCGAAAACACCGACGCAGGCCGTCTACCTGCGTGGCTTCGCCCTCAGCTACCGGACGTTGCACCTTCACCCCTCTTCCCTTCTCGGTATCCCTCCTCCGGTCGAAGTCGTCCTTTGTGAGGAGGATGTTCGAGGCCTCGGTCGTGCACGACTTCGTCCAATGGGGGGAAGAAAAAAAGGTAAAAGAAGGAAAAGTCGACACCGAGGTCGTTGGCATCGTGAAACTGCCGTACCACCCTTCTCGCTGAAGGGAGACGATTATGGCGGTGAAGAAAGAGAGAGAGAGAGAGAGAGAGAGAAAGAGGCAGACAGACAGACAGGCAGACAGACAAACAGAGCGAGAGAGAGAGAAACTGTGCGGTCGAAAAAGATGAGAGATCTCGAGACACGGGTGGGTGGAAAGACGCGAATTTTGAAACTTCTTGACGAGAGGCTACTTTTCGAGGGAGTACGTCGCTTCCTATTTTTTTTGATTGGATACGGTTGATGGGTTCTTACGAGAATGTTAATGGGATTCGATGCGATAATAACCTGCGCTGTGACAGACAGTTCAAACTCGGGCTGCTGTTGTCATTTGAAAGCGCGATAGGTGTACCAACATTGGCTTCGTTTTATGATTCGAAGATGATGATTGCGTCATGGAATAAAGTACCGTTATTGTTAATATCGTGTTACCAAAATGTACCGCGTGTAAATTATTATGATGAAAGTTGTTTGAAGGCGAAAATGAAACGAAGGTGCGTAGTCGTGTTTCAATCTCGATAGAAGTCGACATTAACTGTTCTAATAACATCTATGTATAACCGGGCATAGCGTGGAATGTGGAACGTCAAAGCCTACGTGCATCACGGCAGGAACTCAATCAGTCAACCATTTCCGGGATATCGATCAAATACAAGAGGACCATGAGACGTTTCCGCAACATTGTACCGAGCACACGTACATGCATCGTTCTTTATTATAAAATAGAATATCGCAAGTAAATTACCATGAGGGAAGACGACCGCCGCAACGATATGTAAGTATAATTTTTTTTCAAGCATCCGTTTCAACTTTTTTCCATCGTTCAGCCTATTTTTTATCTGGAGAGGAGAGCTTATCTAAAGGACCCACGAGTGCATTAATATTCAACCCCTTGTGTTGCAGACAAACTCTTCTTAGCTTGGAGCATGCGTCGCGTCGTGAAGTTCCACGGGCAAGGAAACAATTCAACGTTCATTATTCAGTCTTTAAAAGTCTTGCCGGACAGATATATCCCCCTACGAAGTGCAGTCAAAGAGGTTTCAACGAACAAAGTTGTCTCATGGCGGTCGTACCACGCCATAAAAATGAAATTACGGTTTTGTAACGCTGCAACGCCACTTGTTATTTCACAGTTCTCGGTCCTAAATCATAAAATCTACCGCTACACTTCTAACTAAGTAACTGTACAGTTTCGGCTACCTTCGTATACCGCACGACACCTGCAAGGCTACACGGTTTAATAGCCTTGAGTCTCTTAAGGGTCGAAAAACATTGTTAAAAAGAATTTGCTTTGTACCGTCGTCTGTCGTTTTCGGTAGCTTTCCTTCATGAAGCCATATATTTATTTTATTTCCATCTTTATGGCGGCATAAAAACTTAAGTCTAGGTTCATCGGTGACCTATAACAGCAGCCAGAAATAAAGTTTTCATTAGCTTGGTATAAATACTCGCTGATTTACCGCTTGGCAAGGGACGCGAAGGAAAGTAACATTTTCAAGAATTTGTCACGCTTGCTATTTGTTTACGATGAAATAATCTGAAGTCTCTCCTTAAGATTCCTAAGCACGTTTCTAAATACATTTAAGAAATTTAATCGAATCATCGAAATGTCCAAAGATATTTGGCTGGTTAACATCAGTTCCTAAAAATCTTTATTTCAAAAGCGTCTATTTGACAGAAACAAAATTTTCACCAATACCAGTTCCGTGTCGCTCGGATTTTTAAAATCATCGTTCGATCCCTCGAGTCATCGACCGCATAACTTCTCGAAATCATTGAACAGGAAAATCCTACAACTGAGCAGTTGCTCGAGTCCTCGAAATCATCGAACGAATGAACTTAAAAACAGGACAACAGCAGCCGCTTAGGTGATACCCTGCTAGACAAAATCCCCGCCCCTCGTAAAGGTCAAAGCTCTCGCCCGCCTCCGTAGAAATTCCGCGCTCGTCGATCCTACGAAACGCGTTCCCCTCTGGCCAAATCGCGACGGTTGGATCGGATTCCGGGACGTTTCACGAGGGTGAGAGACGAAAGCACTTGGACGACTGCGTGCGGTGGAAAGGCGAGGGACAGGTGTCCGGCGAGGGTGCGTTCACGGTCTAACGATTGGCAACCAGACGCCTTTTAACGCTCCCCTGGTGCAACGTGTGGGTGCGCGCAGCCTTTTTCGAACTAGGAGAGATACCTTCGATTTTTAGGCGGAACACGCACACACAGATGGAATATGGGGACGTGCACGCTCGTATACAGGGTGAAGCACGCAAAGCACGACGATAGAATCTTTCAGAGAATATTAAAAACGCCGGAAAGTGTTATTAGACCAGGTTGAAACCTATTAGGCGATTGATCTTTATTTAAAGTTTATTCTCGACAACATGAATGCACGATATAAAAAATCGTTTGCTAGTAAAGCTGAGGTGTTTTACGAAGCCTGATATTTCTACGCTATGTGAAAACATTCGGAAGATTTTAAAAACGCTGATTCTTCCGCGAACCTTTTTGTACAGTCTTAAATATGCATAAGCATAATGTATTAGGTTGTCGCAAAAGTTTCTTTCGTTTCATAAGTGAAATAATAGATGCGCGACATTTTTTATTTTATGGATTTATGTATGATCCATTTTGTAGTAATAGAATAAAATGGATCAAACGTAATACAATAAAATAATATAAAACAAAAAATGTTGTGCATTTACTACTTCCTTATAAAACGAAAGGGACGAACTAATATATTCTAAATGTAATTGAACGACTGCAATTTCTCTTAAATATCAGCATAATCGAAAATATACGAAGAACATGTGAATTGGAAATATACATGTACTTTTTGATTGCTTTTTTCTCATCTGTATTCTTAAATGATTCCGAATATTTCATTGAATTCGTTCACATACACATTCACGCGGTTTCTAACATGGTTGTCGCTGTGTATTTTCGTGATCAATTTTTTAAGACAACAATCTTGAAATCTTCTTCACCTTAAAAAATTGTTCTCATAAAGAACTTTAATTTCGTTTGCAGATATTTCTCCACGTTACCGATACCACCAAAAATGTCTAACCGTTGCTCTTTGCACGACTCACCCTGTATATTCGTATGTATGGGTGTGGTACGTGTCTACGTGTGCGTGCACGCAGGCTCACACGAGCTCACGCTAAATCTAGCGTGGAAGGGTCCGAACGAACATCCAGAATTTTTCGAAGGGAGAATGAAATTGCGTTCGGTTACGACAATAGACGTATATCGTCTTCACGATCTTCTCGCGGTCACACTGCAATTTCGGCATTTTTGCTTTAAAAGAAAATTTTTCGAAATTCCTGAATGATAGTCGATCACTTTGTACTTTTACTTCCAAAAATACCAATGATGCTTGAAGCGTGTCAATTGGTAAAATTAAAGCAAAGCAAATGAATCTTATGTCGTATCTCGTTCGATAAGATTTAGTTGAATTAAGGTCGATGGATTGCAAGAGTTGAATTATACTTACGATTTGACGGTTAATGTTCTAACGGAAGGGTGTAGCTAGCGATGATCCATTGGATTTTGGGAATGGGAATTGCGCGCAGCATTTGGAAAATCTTTGGAATTCTTGAGAGTGATAGGAGATCTACAGATATTGGTTTTGAGTTAGTTGGCTCGCGAAAGGATCGTTGCGAAGATGAAGGGAACAGAAGAATAGAAGTGCAAGGGTTTTGTGAGAGAGGAAATTTCTGGTCAAAATATTAAGAAGATTATAAGACATCTTTTCTGTGAATTACCGTTACCCGAATGACTGTTCTAACTCAGTTTATGACTCGAATTTGATATTAGCAGGCACTGTTCGTGTGATATGAAATTGATATAAATGAAGTGAATAAATGGGACTAATTAGAGACTTACCCAATCACGTGTGGTACATCGATGGAGTGGGAAGACGCCCGCTTACGATCACCAGCCATATCGGCCAGTCTCGCGAAATCTGTATCTTGATCAGCCAGTCGGGCGCTCTTACGTGACTCGAGCAACCTGACCTCGTCTATACGTTTAGTCAGCCTCATCGTCTGCAACAAGATCAACGTACTCCCATAAGATGAAATGTCATACTCAAAATTTACACGTATTATAAAATTACCGGATTTTAGAAAGCAAACACTCTTTTTTCAATCTACGTAAATATAGCTTGACTCTCGTTACCAACAATACATCGTAATCTATCATATTATAATAATTCTTAGCACTGACAACCGGATTGTCATATTCGATTCTCGGGAGAAAGTTGGGATTTTTGAGCGGCACGCGATTCCCACTTTCCCCCGATTCACCTGCGCCGGCCGGTTAATCGCGCCACGCCGGTGATTACTTCCTCGTAATTACTCGGCTCGCGAGCAGCATTCCTGACCAAGGAGCGAACTAGCCCCAAGAGATACGCGTTATTCATGCGCGAGTTACGTCAGCCTGTGTTTCCCGCATTTTATTTGCGTTTTCCTTCGCTTCCTCTTTGATACGACTCGACTTGTCTTCATCCACCAGAACAATCTGATATAATTATCAAACGAAACGTCGAACATTATCCACGAGTTCTCGTGCGAACGATCTTGCGCGTTAAGCTTTATGGATATTCCAGACACTTTTCCACGATTCGCGTGGCTCGTTGATAGCTCGCGATATTTGGCAAAATTTCCATTCGATGATATATGACGTAGGAGATATTAGGTTGTCGGAAAAGTTTCTTTTGTTTCATGAGATGATAATAGATGAACAACAATTTCTGTTTTATATTATTTCATTGAATTAGGTATGATCTATTGCGTTATATTTCTATTATTATGTTCGTGCATAATTCAATGAACTGATATAAAACAAAAAACATTGCGCGTTTATTATTTTCTTATAAAACGAAAGAAATTTTTTCGGCAACCTAATATTACTGTTCAAGTATGGGTGAATAAGATGTTAAGGAAATCCTTGGAATCAACTTTTACTCGATTGAACAATGCGAATTAACTAGAGAAAAAAAGGGAATTGCAAAGGAAATAATATCTTAACGCAATTTCGAGTAACAGGTCGACTGATTTAATAAATTAACGCAATTGCAAAATTGATGACGATCCAATGCACGTGCAAAACGAAAAGGTAATAAATCGAGCAAGTTACGCAAACGACGTAACCCATATGTTACCTTTCTAATCGCAATAAAACAAACAGAGGCCGGATATCATTTGAATAATTGCCAAGTTCGCGATTCCACTCGACTTAAAAATCTAGAAACTCGATAATAAGAGATAAAATGTACAGCCGTATTGCCAATCGCAAATTCCTCCGTAGACCGTTTAGATGAAAAATGGACGATGAAGGATGACCGACTGAGGCATGATTCACATCCAACTTCTGTTGCGCTATCGCAGAACGAAGCTAATTTAAGCGATTTGGACGAACAAATTTATTAAACATAATCTTAGGTAGTTTTACTCTTCTTATTATTTCTTCTTTCACTATACGCGGCAGTGGACAAGAGCAAGTTCAAAGGATAAGCGGTAAGTGGAAATACCATAATCTTAGAAAGAAAAAGCAAGATTGTATTTGGATAAAAACAATGGAGAAGTGCAAATATATTGACCATTGTTGGGCGGGTGGTGGTTAACCGAAGCGAGTTCCAATTAACGCGTCGAACGCATGGGAAACGCAAGCTAATTGATTGGTATTAGACGTCGTAATAATAGATGAACAGGTACACGGACACGATTTAACTCTACACGCGGACCGGGAAACGAGATCGCCGGAACGATCAGCTCGTTTTTCCTCGAGGAAATGTATCAGTTGAAAAATACCAGTACTGTTAGGCGCATGATGGATACTCTCTTAATGAGAGCTCGCTTACTCGGAAATGTTTTCCATTCCTTTGGTTGCTCGGCAGGCGAGAAATTTGTATAAATGCTTTCTTGTATAATTACCTGGTAATTTTATCGATGATATTAATGACTTCACAAGTTTCGTAAAATATACATTTTTGTTGCAGTAATTTCCTCTACGCGCGCACACACACACACACACACACAGGGTTTATTATATTATTATTTTCTAATCTTTCTTATCAGTGATTTTTTTCAAATTTTTGCGCTAACCGTTCCTTCGGTCAACGTCCTATCGCAGAATATGAAAATTAAAGGAAAGAGAAACAATATGTTACGATAAAATAGCCAGGTAACCGTAGTTTAACTATGCAAGAACACGGAATTTAAAGGAAACTTGGTCAAAGTAATCGAACCACGACCACGAATGATCCAATGCTTAATGCGCCATAATAAAAAGCGCATCTAAAGAGAAGAAGCAACGCAATGAATGTGTAGAACGATCTGAAAATCCGAACACAGCGAGGAAATGGCTGCTCCATCTGTCGCGCAAAAGGAAGAAAGGGTCCGCGTATCCGGAAACGTTGAACTCCGCGCACGTATACGCGGCCACGCAGAAAACGATCGGAACCGAGCCAGCAAACAGTTTACCCGTGGCAACGTCGTCATTATATTCGCATTATCGTGCCTCTGGCCGGGCGACTTGCACAAATGCATCCACCGTACGAGCTGTCGAGCCCTTGGAAAAAGCATTCACCGGGTTTACAACCGATTCAAACGCGTGTATCTCGAACTTATTCGCTCGCACGCACTGTACGCGCTTCTAATTGTACGGAACGCGTGATACAGAGGCTGTGCAACTACCATGCGATCAGCAGCCTCTCGTTACCGACCCACGACTATCTTCTCAAAAAATCGAAGCCGCGAATTTCAAAACACCGCAAGTAACGACCGATGTTTCGAATCGGAAGATCAGTTTCTTTGTTATTCTTAGTCAGCTTATTCAAAAAATGATATTTAAAAATAAATTCTCTGTAAGAAGAATGGGTGAATTTTGAGAACGTTTGAGAATTGGAATGAACTCGTGGGCAACCATGTTGGCGTTCCTCGAGTTCGTAGGCACGCAGATTTCTGTGCTTATACTCGAGTGATAATATATCGAGAAGAAATCAGGGTAAATATATTTTCATTGTATCTTTGGTTAACCTAAACGCGATACTGTATACAGTGGCTACAAAAGATATTGGCACATATGCGTATTTTTCACCAAATTTCCAATTATATTTACTTTGGATAAATATAACCGAGGATAAACACGGTTGATCTTCAACCTTTTTGCCAGATATTATAATGCAGCGTTTCTTGCGCGAAAGTGCTGTGTGTTAGTGGCGTTTAACCTTGTTCCAGAGAATTAGATTTGGTCTCGTGTCGATAGGTGCATTAACCGGTTAATGGCATACTAAATACTATGTGTATACAAATACAGGAAATTAATATCCGCGTTCGGTGTTGGCCGTGCGGCTACATTTACATCTTGGCTACTTTAAAATTCATCGACGATACGATTATCCCTTGGTTTCGAATGAAATTTAATGACCGGCCTGCCTGTTCAATGAAACCAACGATTTCAATTATCTTTTTTCTGCATTCTCCTGTAATCTCGTTTAAGCGTATAAAATTTTCCGCTTTTCTATTAAGGCGAACATATTTTTTAACTCAACATACAGATAAATACGGATATTACGCTTTAACTCTAACGATAGTATTCTTAAATAGTCATGGTATCCTTAGAAAGAAGAAAGAAGCTTATTTACGAGGATATATACATATATTCAAGAAAGTAGAACAATACTAAATCTATACAGCCATAAACTTAGCATCGAGCATCCTAGAAATTCAACAAACTGTTGTGCGAAGACCCTTAAGGTACATAGTAGTTTTCCTTTAACAACTGTGTGCCAACCCAACAGATCCAAAATCTTCAAGCGAAACAGCCATCGAAAGTTTTGACTGGTTCTAATTCAAAGATCAAGCGTTCTATTTTTCTTGTAAACGACGAGCCACGTCTTTCGAACATCTTTCGGACTTCAATCGTGCGCGAGAGAAGTTAGCCCGAGCAAAGTGTTTAAATAGCAACTAAGAAGATAAGTTACAAGGCAAAAGGTCAATCATCCTCCAAATAAGAAAAACCGCCTTCTAATTTCCTCGATCCCTCGATCTATCAGCCAGTTGATGAAATCCCGCCCATAAACGGTAGCAAAGTATAATAATTCTAGGTTTTATCAGGGTTTGCGGGATCCATACGGGGTCTACTACCGGCCACATCGATATTTCCAGTCTGAAATCGGCCGATCCACCTCTGCGGAAGCCTCTTATATAATTTTAATCCGGCCGGTGACCGGCAATGGGACGAGATAGGAATCACGCGCCGCTGAATTCGGCATGTAAATACGCCATGTAACGAATGTTATGCATGCCACCACGTTCCCACTCGAAATTCTCACTGTCGCGTTACCTCACGCACACCGACTACCGTTAGAAATCAATTTCGAGCGTAAATTTGGACGGGTTGCTGTAATACACAGCCAGCTCCATTCTGTATATATTTTTAGTAGAATATTCTATTTCGAAGAAAATACGTTTGTTATAAAAAGAAGCAACAGAAAACGATAGATAGCTCAAGATATAAAACTCTCTAATGGTTCGTTTCTGTAAGAGTGAAGAAAATGTGCACGATGCAAAGCTCCCTATTTCTTAAACAAATTTTAAATTCAGTAAACTGATAACAACTCTCTCTCTCTCTCTCTCTTTTTCTCTCTGATTTCACGTGTCACCGTATTTCATATAAAAATACAAATTTGCTTGTCACACTGGCGTTTCTCGGTTTTAGTAAAAAAAATAAAAGTTCAGCGAACAGAAACCGTACAACCCGTAAGATAACAGCGTGTCAATTACAGATCATCGAAGCAAAGGTTGCGTAAATTCAGAATCAATGACGAAGGTTAGTAGACAGAAATAAAATCGTAAAGAGTAAAATGAGAGAGGAGAAAGGGAAGCTTGTACGTGAGGAAGACATTTTCCAAGTTGCAAGTACCAACTACCCTCGACTGTCAAAATACGTCTATACGTCTGTATACGCAACTGGCTTTTTCCAAGCTAATCTAAATGTAATCGCAGTTCGTTAATCGTTCCATCGTTCTACGGGCCTCCTCGTGAATGGAATCTCTTTTCGCGAACGCGTGGTGGGAATCGACTGAAAGTTCGAGCTTTTAGGTGAACCAAACGGTCTACTGTGCAAGCGACATTGAGTTTCGCGCGCTGGCCAAGGATAGCGACAATTCCTGGAGGATTTAATGCTCGGATCTGTGAATTAGGAGCTTCGTACACGTGTATATTGGGTGTTAAAAAAATACGATCCAAGATGTTTCGATCAAGAAGATATAAAATGAACGTATAATTACCTACAAAAGCTCTTCGTACAAGTGATAAAAATTGCCATTTTTCGATATTTCCAAACGAAATTAGGAAGACGTAGAAACAAGAAGTAGAAACAATGTGAAATTTCAACTCGATCGAACCCTTATATAATCGCGTATAACTGTACTGCGCAGACGAATTTCGCGAGCATAAATCAGCAATCGTGAGCGTCGCGACACGCTCATGGGACCGCAACTACCGCGTTTCCCTACGCAGATTTAAGATTCCGCGTAATTGCAAAAGACTTCAACGTTTGATAACGAGCTGTTCCCTCGACCCGCGTCCCCTCAAACATGTTCACGCGGCATGGAACGTGTGCGTACATGCGAGAGAGGCGTTCAAGGCCGACCAGGCTGACACCGATTAAACATTAGGAAAGCGGAACGCGACGACGTCAGAGGCGAAGAAAATCTACGTCTATGAGGTTCTCGAGACTAGTTTCATTGGTTTAAAGCCTCCAGCTGAGTAAAATGTTTGCAAAAGTTGGCTAACGTGAATTTCAATCGGTGGAGATACGAAGTGTAGGAAGGATTGTGAACACTTGTGAATTGTGAACGTTCGAAGCAATGTTGTTGCAAGACGCAAGATTGCAAAATGGAGTAAATAAAAATTGCGGATACATAGGAATATTTTAAAAAATCGTAGGTAGAATTTAAAGTTGTTAGAAATTGTCGTTCGATAGTAGTATCAGTAGTAACAGTAGTAGATCTAGTAGTAAATCGTGAATGGCATGAGGAATTTAAATATATGGAGATGCGTATAATGGACGTGATTGCAAAACATGCAAAGCAGTTAATATAATACTTAAAGGGTGGAACAAAATATTTTTAGTTGCATCGGCGAAAATGTCAATTTCCACGGACCTCTCCTACTGTCTTTTAATGATATTAATGTTGCTAACCGTTGCTACAAATTGTTCAAAACTTTCACATTTCTCTTGGCGGTATCGCAAGTAAATTCAGTCAGCAATCAAGAGTCGTTTAATAGAGCAGTATTTAAAAGTGTCATTGCAATAGACAGAATGCTACTACGTTCATTCGTTGCAGTCTATTTCAGTTTCGACGAAAACTTTTGCGAACGTTTCGGAGCACAGAAATACGGGTTTGGTGGGTAGCCGCTTTAACACGGCCGATCTCTCGTTATCGAAAGTCGATATGCAAGGAGGAGGAGGCCGGTCGGTCGGTTGCGGCCTTTTTTCCGCTTGAACTCTATCACCTTCGTAGCGGTGGCTTAAAGGCCAGCAGGAGGACGGAAGAACGTTCAAAGGTCATACGCAGACGACGATCAAAGGGGTCTGCCGTATGAGAACAGAAAGAAGCGTATCGAGGTGTACCGGGAAAACGTGGGAGCAGACAGGGAGGAAGAAAACCGAAGGAAAGGAGGAAATCTATTGAAAACGAGGAACGGTAGTGGGGACAGCCGGCTGCAAGAGGAAGTACGCTCGAGGTCGCCATGCTCTCTGGCCGTGAGCCACGTGCGCTGCACTCGACCGCACTTTCACCGTCCACTTTCAAATTTCTCCCCCTCTTGTGCCCGCGATTTTTCTCCTCCACGCGTTCCACGGCTCTATCCAGGCTTATCTGAAACAGGATAGAAGACAGTCTACCGCCCTATCTCTTTCCATTCATCGCAGTTTTGCCTCCACGCGACGCGACCACGGGATTTCGACGTCGTCCTGTAAGAGGTCTTCGACCTTTTCACGGTTCCAAGACCGAATTCTTACGCGAAGTATCGTCGCCTTCCTCCTGCATGCATACCACGATGTGACGCATTTGTTGTATATACAGGGCGTTTCACAATTTGGGGATACATTTTCAAGGAAAGAAAAATGTTTGATACGATGTACACAGGCTCGCGAAAGTACTCGAACGCTTGCGAATAACTTGTACGGAGATGTATACGTTTCATATTCAAACGAACAAGTTTATTATCGCGGATATTAGCCGAGCATGAATTTTTATTGTCTCTTTTCAAGCTAAGTACGTCAGCGTCTTTCAGAAGAAATCGTAGTTTACTGCATCAAGAGGCTCGCCGTACGACCTTTGGCCGATTTAACTGCCGTAATCGCGTAGTAGTAAACGCCAATTAATTTTGCAATTTTTACCGTTTACAATCCTCCTTCGGGTACGATATTAATAGACAGCATCCTCATCATCGCGAACGATATTAACCGAATTGCATACTAAATGGTTATATACCCACGAATAATAACAAGAACAGCAACAGTGACAATAGTAATAACGATAATAATTTTATTTTATTAATGATTTTATTTAAGTTGCTAAAAAGTGGAATTTCTTTTTGTTTTGATACACAAGGTCTGTATGCCAATTGTTCTACAATACTCCAATATCCAAATGTTTGAAGGGATCTGAATACGCGTGCGAGCATCGGTTGCCGGCTTTGAAAACACAGTTGCGTAACAATTCGTTAGATAACTAGACACGAAACTCGTGGCTCGTGACGTCGCGAGACTCGATTCGCAGCGAAAAATTTCTCGAACACGGTACGGGGCAAGTGTGCCTGATAGAGGAGGAATTCTGAATTAAAACTTCGCAGCAGGTCGGTTTGAAGCGTGCGTTTGATATTGACATTGATTCTCTTCCTGTGACAAGAATTCTGAATACTTCGATTTAATGCACGAGCGTGCGTATAATGTGTTTAGTGAAATATCTTCACTCAGATTTATTGGAATCGACGTTTCTCGATTCTTCTTATCGTGCATTGTGTTTGTATTATATACCGCGATGATTGATATTATTTCTTCCGGAATATAAAATGACGACCGGAAGGAAAGACGAGCACCCTTTCGTCAGACAATTCCCTTATTCGAGCAACTTTACCTTCTTCTTAAATCGGACACTGAAAGTTCCACTGTACTACGTTACATTGTATATGACGTAGTGTTAGTAGTAATGCAAAACAACAAATTTTTCAACATACACTCAAGACACGATAGTAACAGGTTTCACCTGTTATTCACAACTTCTATACTCTACTGCAACCAATTACACGCTTCATAAAATAAGAAATCCTGTTTCTAGTTAAGAAGCAATGGCTGCTAATTCGTATCGAACAAATGCAAAACGAAACTCTTTCCAAGCAAAACGACGTTCTAACGTATACACTCCTGTTCATAAATATGAAAATATGTACAGTTGATGTGAGGGGAAATGAGGCAAATCTGGTAAATTATAGTAAATTATTAGCAAGTTTGATTCAATATGCTCGATATTGAATCCATGTCCATTGCATTTTACGATTACTTGAAATTTTTGTATTCCATAGAAAAGTAACCCACGTTGAGCCAACCCAAACTCAATCAGATTTCCTCGAAACTACGGTAAAACACCAGCGATCGACATCGACCACTCGGCAATCGGAAAGAGAAATCACGCTTTTTATCCAGCTTGAAATTAATGAAATTAGGTGCAGTGAGCAGCGCGGAGAAATTTTTTTCCAGAATTTTATTCTCCCGGATCTCGCTCTACATCCCCACCTTCCTTCTTTCCATTTGCCACGTTTTTTCCCCTTTTCTTTTTTCTTTTTCTTCTTTTAACTGTATCACGTCAATCCGTTTCAGATATACGAAGCAACGTGGATACAATCGAAACGAAATATTCTCGAAACGTTCTCGAGGGAACGACGCTCGTCGAACAACGAGCAGGACACGGTGGCTTGCACGGTTTATGTTCACCGCGAAGTGGGAGGTTGCGAAACGCAATGTCGGGTGAAAGTGCATTAGCTTCATTTCACAAGGTACTCTGGTGCCGCGCCGCGGACGCCGAATTGCTTGCCGGCAAAGAGTTTCGCGAACGAACGAACGAACGATCGTGTTGCAACCACGCGAACCGTTTTTGTTAGGCAACGAAATTCACTTGTGCAATGGAAAACGCGATCGGGATGGGTTTAGTAGGCTCGCTCGCTCGGCAGACTCGTTGCTACTCGCCACCGCCGCCGCTTTGAAATCTGTTACGTCGGTATAAACCCGTAATTCGTGGTTCGTTACTGTTCAATGGAATTTCCAGAAACGGTGGATGTCGTAAATGGAAGGGTAACGATGAATGGAAAAGTGAGAGGGATCGGGGAGAAAGGCAGAATGAAACGAACGGGAGCACGGTGATTTGGTGAAGTTTAGCGAGTATGATGATACATACTGCTCTCGTTAGCTAGGTTTTCATTTGAGCATGTCAGAAAGCAAACTGACAGTTGGTTCGATAAGCTCACTCGTTGCAGGAAAATGGCAAATAATAGTAAATTTTGAGATAACAAGAATATAGGATTTATAACATCGTAACTTTCATTCTGGTTGTTAATTTATGGACTTGATCAATGTAGCTTCTGAACAATGGTACGGCATTTAGCCGTGCTATTTTTTTGTTTCTTCTATATGTCAGTTTTGTTACATTTGGAAATTTGCAAATTTGAAAATGTGAAGGCTACGTATAACGAATATCTGGCGGGTATACTTTAAAATCAAATTATTCCTTTCACGATTACTTTATTGCAGCATTCGTTCGATGATTCCAGATCGATTTGATTACTGAGAAATGATTTGTTTAGAGACAAGTCACGTATGGAATTTCGCGGAAGTCGATTAATCGCGAGGCACGAATGTGCGACAAGATATATTCATGAATCACTATAGATGAGTTATTAACAGAAGGCGAATTGTATGTGGAAGTTGGATGTTACTACGTTAATAAACATTGTCACTCTTAAACGAGCTCAACACGAACATCTGTTGCACCACGAAACTGGTATTACATCAACGCATATTTACGTGAAACACACGAGTCATCGAAGTTCGATCGTGTTAGATCTTTAGATAATTACCAACAGATAATTACCAATTTCGAAGAGAAACAATTCGAACGAATTCTTTGCGTCATCGAACTGTCGTGTTGTGTAACTATGGGCATAATTACTTGTCATTTATTTCTTTGCAGAAACTGGTAACGCTGATCGAGACCTGCGTATATTAGAGATTAAATGGGTTCAGCTTGATTCAGAAGAGGAAATAGTTGATCAGTTTAGAAAATTTCGCCAAATACCATGGGTGAAATGCATGCCAACAATATATATATATCTATTTTTGCATGATGACATTTTCAGCAAATGCTCGATGACCTTTAAGTGACATGTTAACATACTAAGCTAATGAGCAAAATGTATGAATATGAAATGTTTCCAATGATCAAAGTATTTAGCACGGATATTCAAAGTTACAGATATTTTATGAATAAAATCATAAGCCTCTTGGTAAGTAAGTTAACAGGATCGAAAAGAAAAATAAATCACAATTAAAACATGCTCGTCCCAATTCCTCAGCAGTCTACTCATCTGTAATCACCAGTTACTCCTTTTCCATTCGAAAAGTTTTCAGAAGTCCAAAATTTGTCGTATAATACAAATGACGTTGATAAATGAGAAAACATCGTTCAACTCGATGACATAGAATTTAGTTTTTATTCTTATTGTTATTCCTAACATAGTCAATGTGGTCAAACAATCTTTTTAAAAGATTTTTTAAATTCTTCCCGTTATATATGCTTTACAATGCTTTCTCTGCTCTCTCTCTCTCTCTCTCTCTCTCTCTCTTGCAATTTTTTCAAAAGAATTAATCACGAAGAGAAGCATACGCAACCGCACGAAGAAGCGCAATTATTGCAAACATGTGGTCGCAACGCGGTGGTCCTACCCGATGTCCGAATGTTTCGAAATCCGCATGATTGCGTACAACAGAGCCACTGTATTAGGTCGCTTTATCGAGTCACGGAATTCGCAATCGACTAGCGAGCGAAACGTCTCAAATGAAAACACACCTGTGTACGCGGTCGTCTCCATGCCTATATATAACATTTTTTCCTCGCTGACCTCTCGTTATGTATAACGCGGCGTCGGTACCATTTTCGACGAGCTGTTAATCGCGATGGAACGCGAAATCGACGTGTCGGACGTGCCGGCCAAGGCCTTTCCGGGTTTAGACGCGTATTCTGCAAGTGCTGGCCTCGTCGCGAAAACAGGAAAGGAAGGTCGCGTTCCATCAAACAATGATAACTGTAAACGCGACTCCGACGAATAAAACGATACTCCCAGCAGATTATTTTGGTCGTTTTTGAGAGGCCTTAAGACTCTACGTGTCGAGTATGGTAATTTCAGGAACTGCAGTCTGGTTTCACGATGGGATACCTACGTCCGTAAGGTATTACGTTTATGCAATTTTCTTAGTGCTTCATAGACTGCGGATTTTTATACACTGATAGGAAATTGAACTGTGCAAAAATATTCAAAATTCGTATAATATGCGAAAATGTACAGGGGTCGTCCGAGTAACACGTGGACGAGCGGGCACAACGTGATTGCTTTTGGTAAAATAGGAGAAAAATATAGAGTAAAATTTGTTCATTCTCGACTTAATTTTGGAGAAAACCGAATTTGAAAATTTACCAAGTATACGTGAACACGACTAATTCCAGATTGGGCAGGAATAAATAATCGACAGGAAGTCACTCTATGTGTGAAAATAAGTGGAAAATGTACAATACAATTTTTCCATTTAGGGCTCCATTGACAAGAAAATGGACTTTGAACGTGTTTAGTTAAGAATTGGCTTCGTAGGTGCGTACGATAAATTTTCAAATTTATTTTTCTCGCGAACGTTTTGTGAAAAGATTTTATTCTATGCCTTTCTCTTATTTTCCCACAAGAAATCACGACGTTCCAGCGTTTACGCGTTACTCGGTCGAATCCTGTATACAGTAACAAAATTAAGATACTTTGCAGCAGCCAATTTATAAATATTATAATAAATAGGAACTTGAATTTTCATAAATATTCACCGTCTACTGACTTATTTCATTGGGAACGTCGATGGTACTACTGGGGAAACCAAAATTCTCTATAAAATATGAACACAGAAAATTAAAATTTCATTCGGACAACATCATTCGACAATCAGATGCGCAAGTATTCTCGAATTCAACTAGCTGGTCAAGCCATAAATTAAACGTCAAGCAACGAGCTGGACATTCCTTAACAGTTGAGCCGTCGATAGCACGTAAGCCGCGATAAATCACCAATTAAACGTGGACACAACGATCAACGCCAATTAGCAGGGAGAAAGAAACAGGAATAGGTTGGTCCAGGTGGTACAATTTTCAGAATTTATCTCATAGATGATTCACGGACAACAAGTTGCTTGGTAGACCGTATCGCCTCGACTATTTATTCAGCACACGATTCATCAAAGATCCCACGCGTTTTCTGAAACGTAGGCGAAACCACTGAGCATTTTCTCAAGTAGCGTTGCGACGCGGTCTGTGGAAATAATTATCGAACACAGAGAATTCGCGGCAATAGAAGCGATTGAATAGAAGTGAATTCGTAGGAGCAACCGCTTCGACTCGTGTCGTCATTGTTACGCTAAGGCTGTTATTCATAATCGCGCATAGTTTGAACACCTGCACGAACACCCTGGCTGCAATCACGAAAGGTCAACGCGAAACTAGTGTACACCTGTTTCTCGATAACCGTGAACGTTTCCACTCGAATCTCCAGTGAAGCGAGCGTCGACAGCTTCGTGATTGACTTCTTGAATTATCGTGCGCTGTATGATTACAATTGCGAAATGTTACTATGTTGCGCTGCATAGCAATTGCCATTCTTTTCGCTGTAAATGGCATATATAAATTGTTTGGAAAATCAGTTGGAAAATTTTCGTTATCGTACAAATGCATTAATATCCCCATTTTCTGAAAGTTTGATGTGGCATACATGAAGAAAATTTACATTCATGAAGGATAATGGTACGAAAGTCAACGAATTAAGCCAAAAATATCAACGTTTGTTTAACGAAAATACGCAAACAAAAACAATTCTCGAATGTCTCGTGATTTTAAAATGACTGGAACCAGATCGCGTCGATAAGTTTAGTATCTCGAGTATTGGCATCTGAATATCAGTACTGCAAGAATTGTATGTTTTTCGTTGCACAGCTTTGTTTGCATCTGCTTATTTTTACGTGTACATTTACTACTCGAATGATTGACGTTATGTTATGGCTACATTCTCTATATAGTCATTCATAATTTGATAACTACTTAGAGTCGAGAAATTAATAGCGATCTAACAACAAAATCCGACAGAAATTGTTTTTAAATCTTCGTTTCAAAATCTAAATACATTTTCTGTTTTATTCGAAATTAAACTATGGATTGATTATCGAAATTGAAATTGTCTTTCATCTTTCCGATTATATATTCATAAAAGTATCTTCATAAAAATATACATATATTATATATATAAATAAAACATATAATTAATCTCCCATCGTCTCGATTAACCAGCACAGCAGCTACAAAAGCGAGTACAAAAGCGGCTTTTTCACGATTTTTTTCATCGATCTCTGGCGAGACTAACGCGAAATTAAAGCCTGCTACGTAAGTTCAACGACTGCGAATCGAGCCGGCAACCACCGTTTAGTAGTTTTTGGTGTTCCATTCGCCGATTTGGGCAATCTTAGTCGCGGACACAGCAGGAGAACAAGTTCCGCAGCAATTGGCCACGTTCGCGAAGCCGTGACCTCGATCGAAGAATGCGACGAGATTCGGTCCGTCTAACGGGATACGTAAAATTCAATCGAGGGCCAAGCTTAGCACCATGCTACTTAACGTATTTCATTCGGTAACTGGCTGAAAAAAAAAAAGAAAATACCGAAGAAAAAGAAACGAGAAGGAAGAAAGAAACGGCGTTGGATGTCTCGAGACTGCGCATTTTCGAGGGTTCCGTTAAGCAACAGAAAATTCGAGAAATCGCGCTCGACGTGCAATAGCCTTCGCGAGAAAAGCAAATCTGGATGAAGGACAGCTGGAATATGTGGGTTCGATGGGGGAAAACGATGTTCTATCCTCGAATGAGACAACGGCAGAAGCTCCACGAGGCTCGCTGTAATCTCGTTAGTTATGCGTCACTCAATGTCAAGCTTAACCCTGAAATGCTAACCTTCGATGAGTTTTTCTTTTTGGGCGATAAGATTTAGCATGACGATCGAATATCGTCGAGCGTGTTCAAACGGGCAGAAAAATTCCAATGACAAGATCAAGATAATTTTTTTCTGTGGATTAGAATTGTTGTATTTTCATTAGAGAATATACGATAATCGTCATATGGTATTGTACAAAAAATGACCGACGTCGGCTCACAGACAAAAATCAAAAGTTCAATAAAAAAAAAGTTCATAGAGCCTCGCGATAATGAACGACCAATTTCATTCTTCCCCGATCAAACTCATCATCCATAAAAAACGTGACTAATGAAAAATATTAAAAACACCGCTTTGAGATAACAGGGTCAGAGCTAAATTCCTTGCAAAACGACGTCCAGGGATTGATCAACGTGTGAGTGAGTGAAAAATTGGAACGGTGAATTTATCCCTGTGGTTGTGGACCTTTCGCAAGATCCGGGAACGTTACGACTGATAATTTATCCCTGACGTCAGTTCTCGCAAGCGCCCTACCCCGAGCCAACGCGAGAAACTTCCAAGGAAATGTTGGGAAAGGTTCGTTCCGTCTGATGTCATCCATAATCGCTTCAATTTTGGAAATTACAATTGTCGATACAAATGACACAGACGTAGACCAAAAAGTACTTGTACCGTCCACTATGCCTAAACTATTGAACTACTACACTACAGTACACTACTATAAATAAATATTTGTATATGTAAAATATTAGATACAGTAAAATTGGGTAAAAATATGAGAAAAAGTAAAATATGAAAAATACAATAAAATTGTGAAGTTTTCCAAAAAATATGATAGGTAGATAGGTGTTGCAATACCGATGGTAATATACCGTTTACTATTTCTAGAAAGAACTTCAAAAGAGCAGTATGAGAGGCAAAAGGATGGAATCCCGGACGAAAAACGATAGGAATAAGTTTAACCTTAGATCCATCGATAAGGATTTGCATCACAGAAGACGCCTGATCATTATGATGAGTTATACCGGCAGGCATTAGAAAAACAAGCGTTACGTCATACGAGGAAGGCTCCTTGGTTATTTTCGCGCGGCGTACACAGTATCTGTTTTCATATGGTGACGTGGATGTAACTTATTCTATCGTAAGATGGTTTTCGGTGCCAATGCACGAAATTTGCACGTCCGATTCATAAGAATCTGTCCATCTTTTTTCTTTCGTTTTTCCTTTCTTATTCCTTATTATTCCTTACACCCACGGTGTTCCATCGATTCGATCGATCCACGAAACTCGATCGATTTGATCGATCAAAAGCGAAAGTCAACAATGTCCTTTATTATGACCATCACGAAAAATTACGGGTCGGTGATTCAGTTCATCCGACATGCGCGTACCTTGCTACCAATGACAGCACCTTTTCCCACTTGGGATAACTCATGCTTTGTTTTCGTGTCGTACAACCACTTCGCATCGCATTCCAATCGTCATTTTATGCTAACACGTTTCGATGCGGTATGACGAAAGTACCAACTAATTTAATTACACCCGTGATTTAATTACCCACTTTTAACTCCAGAATAATTGCAACGGTTATCGTTGACTTTATGTGCTTTTCTTTCTGATTTAAAATAAACGATAAATTAAAGAAGTGATATAACATGGAAAAAGTTGATGTACTTCTATCTACTACTGATAGCAAAAAAGAGAAAACCACTTGTTGAACTATGAAGAAAGAAGATTAGTTGTTGAATCAAGGATATTTATACGTCGAACATCCTTTGTCATCAGCTTTATCTTTCGAAGATAATGCAGCAATGCAACGCGTAAACTCTAGATTATAGCCAGTGAAGTGGCGTAAATCACGTGTCGTTCAATTGTCGTCTAATTTTGAAATTAGAAGAATACAACGTTATGATCATTCGTTTATAATTTGCCAGAATATAGCGTAAACTAGCATTACATCTATTATAATGGTTGCAAATATAATCGGTATTATGATCATCGATTACGAAATCGTTGCTTTAATCGACTTGAAAGAATAATATCTCGTACAAGAACGTGTTAATATTCATTAAATACCAGGATTATAGTACCATAAACATTCATTAGAAGTCGATCAATTTCCTCATCGGCATAAAGAAATATTATTGCAACAGTGATAAATAATAAAGAAATTTTTCGTATAATTCATTCAAGTTTTTATTTATAATAAGTACGTCAATTACAATAAGCAAAAAATTGTTTCTCGTTATGTGTTCTAAGAAATACTGTAATTTTCATAGATGAATAAGATAGCGAAATAAGTAGTAAAATATATTGCTGATACGTCTTTAATTCTTCATTAATTTATGCTTTTTAATAGAATTCACATGGTATTGCTACAAATCGATCAAAATCACCGGCTATTTATAAATAGTACTTGCCGTGTACCCAATGAACCAGAAAATTACTAAAAAATTCCCCATAGATAAGCGCGATGAAAGAAACGATTTGAAGCCTAACCGGACCACAAAACAGAAACATCAGCGTACAACGTTCACCGATTGCAAAACCGTTAGCTCGCTCAACCTTAAAAATAAATGCACCTCGGCTACGGTCTAAGCGCCTGCATCTTCCATCATAAAACGTGTGCAGCGAGCTACGAGTTTCCTGTGAAACACCCGTAGTACTACGTCCATCGCATCAGCCTCGAAACGTTACGCAAGTGACGTCGAACAAGTGCAATCAGTTCCAGTAAACCGAGCTGCACCTTGGATGCCGTTCGAATCATCCACAGCTTATCTAAAGGGGGCACGGAATCATCGTTCATCTGGCCGCTATCTTTCGTGACGGCACGCGTATTCCGCGATTCCTTTGTTTCGAACCGGCTGATTTATCCGCGATCCTTCGTCATCGACCGTTCTTTCTAATGGCGCAACCGCGTAATCACGGTTCCACGTGCAGCCTGCACCTGAATGTGAGTAACGAACGTCTGCTGGGTAACCGGGCATGTAGGAATCTAGAAACGACCGGCTCGAGGAACACGGGAAAGGACAAAGTCTGGTATTCGTTGAACGAGAGGGGATCGAGGTAATTTGCAGATACTCGAAAATCGTTGTATGATTTTAGAATCTTTTAGGTTTATGCTCAAAACGTTACCTGTAGTACGTAAGGTCCACTTAAAAGTGGTAGATGAATTTACGAGTGAAGATGTATGTGTAATATTAACTCGACTGCTATACGAGATTTATATTTTATCTATGTGTCACGATATTTTATAGAGATCTAGCACGCGTTATTCAAAGTTTTTTAGTCGATGGTATTGGTCTTATTGTAGCTATTATAGAATCTCTGATTACGAAAGAATAGTGATCGTGTCGAATTGTTTGCAGTTTTGGTATCTAATTTCATATTCTTTTCCATCTAATTTGCTTTACTTTGCGATGTGTATTTTAGAATCATGACAGGACCAATGTATACTTAATCGAATTGCGTTAAAACTGAATTATAGAATTATAGTCCTCGGAGGGTTGTTTTTGGTAATAATAGCCTCGTACCAGGCAACAAATTAAATTACACATAGTCCGTGCTGTTGATTAAATCTCAACATAAGTGGTTAGTTGTAACCCTTTACACAGAATCGAAATTAACGAGCAATTACACTCTCATTGGAAAACGAGTAGATGCTCTGAAGCTTAAGGACTCCTCTTCTATTGATTTCAAGTAAAAGATTAGACATTGGCAAATTACAAAATTGAAGCAATCGAGACAAAACGAAGGAAATATTTGGAATCATTTGCGCAAACATACTCAATTCTCCTTACAAGCTTACTTTCAATTTGAAACACGTTCGTTCCTCTATTTGTCCTCGGTCTATCTAAAGATATGGTCAACAGGATAAGTCTAGACAAAGTTCGTCCGGTTTTCGTCAATGTCTTTGGGTTCAAAGTCAACTCAAAAATCCACACAATATAAATATAGGACAAAAGAGACACTCATCGCGATAATTCGAGTCTCCAAGTGAAGAGCCGAGCAAACTCGACTCGTTGTTTAAAACTGCGTGGGTTGCATCAGCTTTTTACGCGGCAACTGAATACAGAATCTCGAACTGAAGGAAATTAATATCGCCCCGACGTTAACGACCATAAATGAGAATCGATAGCGTTCCCATTAGCAAGATTTTTAAAGAGTTCTTTTCATTAAGAGAAGACCTAAAGACAAAGATCAATTCTCCGTCTTTCTGTTTTTCTTTTCTTTTTTCTTTGTAAGGAAATGATGCTCCAAATCAATTACATATATTAAGAGCAACAAACTACGTATTTACCCGGCCATGTTGAGAATAGAAAAAGAAAGAAGAAGAAACAGAGAAGATGAGCGCACATCGCGATGATGCAAAGTTCACGTAGATAATTCCTGTTTGTTCCGAGATCAAGGAAATGTTAGATAATTATATCGACTGTAGTAACATGCTTCTGCGTGCTCCCTCGAACACAATGCCACGAGTACGTGCACATGAAAATGGCCCCATGAAAACTGATTCTATGGAATATTCACAGTATACCGAATCCATGTTAACTTCGCGTTACAACTTTCGAGTCTCTATCTGTCTCAGTCAACGAATTTTTATTTACCGTGGCCTTTCACAAAACTGATTCGAGATGCATAGACGAATTAAAGACGACATAGAGGAATTAAATACGACAGCTATCCGAAGGAATTCATTACGGAAAAAGACGAATTTGTCAAAAATTGGTCTCGTGACACTAAGTGAAAAAACTCGCAAAAGATCTAAACCCAATTCTCTAGTTAGATCTTTCTTAACTTTTATCAGGAATTTTCCGAACAATGTAATACATGATTGAACGTATTCGTGTAAGTCGAAATAAAGCTTCATTGAAGATTCTAAATGCTTAATAAAAAGGAAATAGCCTCCCTTGCGTCTGTAGACCGTGCCCCAGACTCTGCCTTTACGATTAGTTCAACTGCTAGGCAACCTTTACGCGTCTGCTCATTGACTGGCTGCAAAGTAAGCGTTCGTGTTCTGACACCGCGGGAATTCAGGACTATGCCCCCGGTCAAATTTAGTCTTGCCGAAATCTTAGTCAGCGACTCGGTCACAGGCTTCTCGCGCGACCGTTTTACGACTACCATCTTTTTGTCTCTCTCTTTCTCTCTATCTTTCTCTCTCTGCTCCTCCTCAAATAGAGAAGGAAGCTTTTGTCGACCGAGCATAAACGTTATACGAGAATATGGGTTTATTCATGAAAGGGAACAGCCTGTCTGTCAGAGACACGAACGGCGAGATGGATATACGATAATAATAAAAATAATGATAATTTTTCCAATTTTTTAAATTACTTGTTATTTTCTATAAGAAAATACGGATTTGAAAAGCAAGAGAGATTTGCTAAATTCTGTTCATTCTGAATTCTTTGTTATTTTATTACACTGTCAAAGAATTAAGCCTACTTATAGCATAAGGAATTTGAAATTACAAGTACCCGTTTAATAGATAAACATATTAAATTTTTACCTGATTTTTTTCGATCAGAGGCACTTTTTAATTAACTATAGTAAGCTGATACGAATAAATCACGAGTTGATACGTTCTATCCAAAGCAAACGTGACTATACTTTGACATTCCTGTTACACGTATAATGATAAAATTGAAGGTAAGAAGCTTCACTACAGATAAACGATGTGTTCTTGGAAACAGATACATGTTAATTAACTAGTTCACATTAACGTTAAAACGATAATTTCTCCTCTTTGATTGCAGAAAATAGAAATTTTTACATTCTTATTAATGTTGAAGATAATTGAGCACGTTATGAAATCATGCTAACGTAAAAGTGTAAAGAGTGTTAATATTATACTAAGCGCACTGGTGAAACGGTTCTTAAATAATAATGACAACACGTCTGCGGAACCAAATTTGCTTTAAGCGTGAAACATTTCTCAGGCTATAAATAGATAGACGAAAACTTTTTACACGTAAAGACAAATTTAAGGCACAAACAAAACCGTGGAAAGTTACGCGGTTCTTCTTTTGGTCATAGGTACGATAATATAAATTATTAAATTCTCAATATCTAATTGGAAGCTTTATATTTTACTAAAAACAATTATTTCTGGAATAATAAAATTGCATTGAAAAACCAGACTCGGATGATAAATTTATACTATTATTTTATTATTAATCTGGTTATTATATGACTCGATTATTAAATAAATCCATAATGCATCGTTTCAGATCCAGAAACCTAACTGGTTACCAGATATCTGATTTCGACTAACAATTGAATCGATATTACATGTATAAAAGAAATCTCCATGAAAAAATAATCGTACGTAAATATTTCATTGTTTTGCTGCAACTTAGTCGATTCAAGCTGAGCACAGAGTTTATCTAAAAGGTTCATTGCTAAAGCGTTTCCTTGCCTACGCCATCTCAGCCAGAGTTTAAAAGCGCAAGCCAGATAACGGAAGTTTCCAGCTCGGTAATCAGAAATTTCGAAAACACTCCCGCCTCAACTTTTGAACTAATTTAGAAATCGAGATACGCGCGAGTCTCGTTATTGTTATTGTTTTAAACGTGCTTGACGAGAAGACGAGATAATATTATTATCCTGACAATCAATTTGGAAAAAGCGTGCGTCAGTGTGGCAATCAACAACGTCACCCTCATTTCCATACGTAACGTCAATTCATCGATACGATTCTTTATCGACGGTAGATTGGTGAAATCTTGTCAAACGACGTTCGTGTTTATACGACCAACAAAATTTCTATCGAATTAATTGATAACACGCTCGTTCCACCAATTGACGCATTGCGATACATACAAACGAGAACAAGATATCGAGACTGGCATCGTTTCAAAATATGATTAAGGTAGAAGAGAAATATATACCTCTTTGTACTAGGTCATGACGCACGAAATATGTATTTGTTCTTTTAGATTAAAATAAATATACGTTAGATTAAAAAAATTTCGCTGTAAAAGTGTATTGAATTTTAGGAAGAAATCTAGATTGATATCATGCGTAGCTTTGACCAGACAGAATGACTGATTATAAGATTATAAGACTACAAAATATAAAATTATAAGATAAAAGAACGATTCGTATTTCATGCGAATATAAATTCATCGGAATATTGGCAAACAGAATATTAAAAAATTTCAAGCAAAAACACAGGGAACGAAGGGGGATAAATCGATATTCAATTCTATTTTCTAAACTATCCGAAACATTCAAAGGAATATTTCATTTGTGACAAACAAATATAACATCGCCAAGGGCGGGTATATACATATCCATTGGAGGCAAATATTTGAGCAAAAAGAGGTTCCCAAGGAAAAGGGCGGAACAATGAGAGCAAAGTGCAAATTTTATCGCAACAAAGGACGATAACTCCTTTCTACCGAATGCATTCCTCGAGAACGCCACAATAGAGTCAGAGAAAATAGCAAACGTCCCTTTCGTTCTGTTAAAAAGAAAGGGTGAATGAAAAAAAAATTCTTTCATAAAAAAGAAACTCACGAATATCAGTTGACCGGTTGATAAGGTTGTTACGAAAAAACAAAATAAAATGTATAACGTAAAGAAAGAAAGGAACAGCAACGGCGCATTCGAGCTGATTACTCGTAGCTTTAGATAAGATTTATACAAAAGACGGCCTTGGTAGATTTGATTGGAAGGAACGAAGACAATGATCTATGAAATCATATCTAGATTATCGACGAGAAGCGTGAACGAGGAAAACACCATATTGAAATATATCAATTTCTCGTGACACGTTTCACATTAATTACGAGTTTGTTAATGATAAAAGGCGAAGGACGATAAAGATGCGGGAAATCGTTCCGCGATTCGATTCAGTTTTTCGTTCGTTTCCCTGAGCTACGTCGTCACAACGAAGACGAACAACCGCCGACGAATTTTCGTAACGGGAATTATCTTCCCAAGATAAAGCATATATATATCAATTTTTCACGACACACAGATGATAGTTCAGGAAGCGTCGAGATCGTCGAGAAATAATTAAAAGATTCTTATTACGAACAATACTATTGTATCAACTAATCAAGTAGAAGCGAAGAAATTAATTTTATTCCAAAAATATATGTACTTCAAGGCAAAAGACGTTTCGCAGATGAGAATTTTATGCAGATAAAAGGTTATTCTAGTGGCTGCGAACTTTTTCATTATCAAATTTTTATCTGCTTCCGTTTTAAATAAATTAAAAGTCAATTTCGATTAAACGAATAAATCGTCCAAGCGTTAAATAATTGTAATTTAGATAATCGTACCGTACTAGTTGTAATCTGTAGTCATAAAGAAGTTCGTAAAAAAAATCCAGTCTGTGGAATGGCTATTTCAATTAAATTTTATTCGACGACTTTATATGTATAGAGGAAAGTAGGCATTGAAATGCACACTAGTTACACGAGGCTTTTTAACGATAAATAGCGAAACTTCTTTCATAACACGGAAAAAACCCTTAATCTCCTCGTTGTATAAATAAAGTTATTACCTGCATTGTACTATAATGTTTTACTTAACAATTTTGTGATAGGTATTTTCAGCTAAAAAATTATTATATATAATAATTCACATAAGAAATTATTATGTAGCAGAAATGGGTACTCAAGTGTCAAATTGCCATTAGGATTAAACGAAGAAAACCACATCGACAAAAGAAATTACAAACAAAGTCCAAAGATCCAACAAAAGTATTCCAGAAATTTCCTCAACAGCACTGTCAAAAGCGAAATCTCTATTGAGGCAAGCAGGAAACGATTCCAGGAAAAGTCAGTTCATTTACAATAAAAAATGAAAAAATATGTATAAAAGAGGCCGATGCGATAGAGTTACTGCGAACGAGTTCCCTAAGAAGGACCGCAAACATCGAGTGGCCATTGAAACAAAGAGAGCTACCGTATAGAGGCTCGGTTATCAGCAGAAAACATTTTTCCTGGGTGTCGGGAACGATAACGTGGCCAGGCCACGTTCAGCACGAGTGAGAACAGTCGTGAGCGACTACAGGCAGCAGGAATCGTACACAGCTGCTGCCGGCCTGATTGTTCCTCCCGGTAGAACCGGCGATCGGTGTCACTGTGTCGAGCTGTGCTACCGGTGACGTCACTGCTCAACACCGTCAACAGCCATCCCCTCTACGATCCTCGTAACGCTATTCACGACACTTGCTTACTTACGACACTGAATAAGGAACGAACGCCAGAGATTAGCAGCTGGCAGATAATGTTGCAGCGTGTATGCGAAAACCGGCTTTTTCTCGGTCGGACAACGAGCCACGCGGTTTCGTTGTCCCTAAGTGAAGTTCAGCTCGAATAAAAAGACGTAGATCACCGTAAACGAGATCGAACAATGAGTCAGTTGGCTAAGAGTACAACTACGACCAGTTTAATGCTAATGGGTTTTGATCGAGTGTCTTGGATAAAGTACAGCTGAAAACTGTGAGTCTTAGTTTTTTATCCGAGGTAACAAATTTCTCATGCTTTTGAATTCTCTATATTTTCTATACGATTTTCGATAGGTTTTTGAAATTAATTTTGTAAATTTGAAATGTTAAGTCAAAGGGTAAAATTCGACACTGAATCATTTGGCTAAGGAAGCAATTATAAGAACTGGAGAATGCGAATTATGAATGTGGTTTATATATTGTGCTAAATTTACAATTAAAGTATCAACTGAAGATTGGAATAGGGCTTATTTATGGTCTTCTCAACGAAACAATAAAAATTCTCACTATTCGAGTTCGCGAATCATTCGACAGTTGTCAGAATTCTATCGGATAAGATAAACATTTGAATCCATTCGCGAGCTCCATTTAAACACGCGATCTATTTCAAATAAATCGTGACGTTAAAACGCTGACAATCATGGGTGACGCCAGATCAGTAATTTCTCACTTGGTCCACGGCCTTAACGCTCTTGTCAGCGGTTCTTCCTACTCTTCATGCGTCATTGTGCACGCATAACGTCACGGCCGCCCGTGGAAATTGACGCTACGGCTTTTGTTCGGATTTTACGAGCTTGCACTGCGATACCGACCTTAAATTTATCAACTGTGTCACGATCATCGTGTAAATTCGTAAAACTGAACAGAGAACCATATCCGATGACATGCTCGAGAAGAAAACGTTCTTTCTGCTTCACGGTCTCGGATACGAAAGCTGAGACAAGAGACACGGACGGTTTCGGGGAACGAACTTTCTTTTTGGCCTAATTGGAGAAATTAATCCTTTTTTAAAGTGGAACACTTTATAATAAATATTTTCCTTTCTAAGTGGATCACTATGCGAGTTCCATTATTGAAGTATTATTTATTTTGGGATAATAGGAGAAATTAAATGTTTTCGGAATAGTTACGAGATGAATATATGTATAAGTTACACAACGTATACATTGTGAATAAGCAATATCTATTTCCGTAAATTGCAAACAATTTTCAGTATACTCTGAATCTGTAAAGTCTTTCAGACTAAACAAAACTGCACAACGTTTCTACAAATTCAGAGTAAAATACTCAATGTAACAACTGCATTTCGATGATTATAGTTTGTGATGGCTTCGGCATTTCCGTTTTTTTTTCTCTTTTAGTGTTCCCCGTTGAAGGAAGGCATGTACCAAAAAGCAGGTCACGCAACGGCGATAACGGTAATCCGTGCAGTCGTGGTGTAACGGCGTTCACGTGGAAAAGCAAACGAAGAAAAGTGTTTTGCTCGCTTACCCGTAGAATCGCGGCAAGACACGATTTATAATGACTGCGAACAGACTAATGACCGCCTGGGTTTACCTTCGAGTCATCGTAGCTATTGCGACGACGGCAATTCGGAAATCCCGAGCTAAATTGTCTCTTCTAACCGTAATAGAATCGTATTAAATTAATCGTCAGATGAAGAGTTCACGGTGAGTTACGAATTTCAATACGTGGAAACTATTTTCTTCGTATAATAGATGCTTAACAGGTGTTTGAAACAGAGTTAAATAATTAAACCTCTAAAATTGAAATTGTGTTTACTTCTAAACGAAAATATTAAAAATGTATTGACATATGGGAATGTAACTTCCAATATAACGTGGCATTATAGATGCTTAATCTAAATTCTAGTTTTGCTTCGTGTATTTAATCCTAGTTTTTTAAATTGTATAGTTTCGCTTAATCTGATGTATGAAAATATGTAAATAAAAGTATAAAAATAAATAATATATATATGTAAATGAAAGTATGTTGTTAATACTTGCAAGAAAAGTAACGCAACTAATATCTTATTGTTGAAGGAAATCAGAGTTACGAAACTTCGATTTTTGCAGTACCCAAAAACTCTGACCTAAACAAATACAAATCTTAAGCTAATTTTTGCAATCGCACCAGATAAGCCCTATTAAAATTGTAACAAGACCGATATATGATTACTATCCACTCAACTACCTAAACCCTGGCTCTATCCCTCTTCACCTCGGATAAAAAATATTAAACAAAGAAAGTTTATCGTTGAACCAGAGCTTACTCATTCATCGACTATGTCGTTATATATGTCGTTGTTCATCGAAACGACTACACAAACATAAACTCTCAGACATCCACGTACATATGCATGTACAAAACCTATTCGCATTCCCACGTACATATATGCATAAGAGAGTACTCGATCCAGTTCGTGGCGCGTTATCGAAAGGCGAGAGTGTCAACGTTCACCCGCGCGAAAGTGAAAATCTGGGGCTGCCGGTCGTAGCACGACCGAGAGATACTACTACGTTTGTCGACTGTGTCGAGGCGGGCGGGAAAAGGCCGGCCCGCGGCGGTATCTAGGCTGCGACCCGGTTCGCGATATCATTTAGGTCATTGTGTTCAACCGGGTCCAGCAAAACCGGGTAAACGCTGCCCAATGGCGGCGCACGGCGCGCCACGCTGATCCTGCTCTCTGGCGCACACCTTTTCGACGCATGTGCGTGTAGTACGGTGTGAAGAAACGCGACTACTATATCGCTCTTTGCTCGCCGGCCGGGCTTCTCTTTATACACGGCGTGCGCGCGCTCGTTATATCACAGGCGACGTTGCGTAAAATGTACGCTGGCACACGCTCGTCTCTTCTGTTACACGGAGAGTATGTGGCCGCCTTTCGCCCCTCTCCTGGCCCCCTTTTAAACCTATCCCCCCGTTCCGCCGTGCGTTCTGCCCTCCTACGACTCCACTGCTACCTCCTTGTTCCGTCTCTTTACACGCGCCTTAACCAGCACCGCGTGAACGCGAACACGTTCCGAGCTTCTTGTTCTACGTAGCGAAAGTTTGTTTTCATTTTTAGCCTCCCTCCACCAAAACCGGTGGCCGACCGGCCCGCCATCGCCACCTGACTTTTCATCTGGCGTGCGCGCACATCGATACGCAGAATCATAGCGAACCGTAGCTATGTGGTTGAAAGAATAGAGGATTCGGAGAAATAGGTGGACTCTATTCTATCTTTTACAATTGGTTCTCACTTGGAAATCGATAGAATAGTTTAATCAAGAAACGTTTCTCAATTGAGGGAAAACGATATCTGATGGTAGATCGCATCGTCCCACGTGTTTCGAAACCTCTATAGATACCCACACGCGAGCGCCTTATTTTACAACGGAAGGGTGTAATCAGTATGTTTGTATCGATTATTCAATCAGTGGTCAGATCATCCAACTAATAATTGCCTATTTTATCTCCACCGTGTAAATAATTGAACACGCCTTATCTTGGCCGTAGGAGTGACTTACTCAGCTACCTCGTTAAATCATCCAAGTCCCCATATTCAATGAGGTATTTGGTGGTGTATGAAATGGAATCGATGATACGAAAGACCACCTATCTCCTGCCACATAGATGGAAGCGCGGTATACTGGAAAGTCATAAAGTAGCAAAAAATAAGAACGGCATAACGAGCAAGTTTCAATCGACGCCTTTATGCGGGAGAACTCTTCCTCCCGTTTTCCCAATACACCATCGCATTCGTGAGAGCCGACGGGATATGTATTGCACGCGCGTTTGCCACAGGGACGAGCAGAACACGATACCTTTCCTGTGAATCTCGCGCGCGTGGAACGCAGCACGCGTTCGTGTACACGATCGGTACCTTCTCGACCTACTTCTCTGAGAAAGGCCCGACCTCGCTTTTCTCTCTGTGCAGCAGATACGCGCCACTTTTCCTCGCGTCCTCGTGCGTCCTATGCAGTATGGCACGCGCATCAACTTTTCGTGCCCTGACCATTCGCTCGCCAGGGCCAGCACTATCGAACCATGCAATTTCACACTTCTCGATGATGACGAAAATGCGCTACACAAATACAGAGTGTATTATATTCTACTATTTGAATTTGTTCTTTAAGAATCAAAGTAGAATCCAAATTAGAATCAGGATAATTTAATGTTTATTCGATTCGGACATAGGTGTCTATTGCTTGATTTAAAATAGCGGATTAAAATGATTAAATAATAAAGGTAAATACTACTTTACGACGATCTACGTTGTATTATACCACGGATAGTGCTCTTCTTACGCGGTACTATTGACAGAAACTGTTAGAAAGTCTCAGAGGACTTGGGTGATGCATATTCAACCATATATTAGCTCGGCGTGTGCAAGGTTACATTATCGATCATAATTTACGACGCGTGCTGCATTGTTACGTCAGTGCAGCTCGTTTACGGCCAATATTATCAGGTGGGAGCGAAGACGCATAAACTTACACGCGTTATGCCTACGATCAGCTGATTTCGCACTTCGTGTCAATTTCGTAACAAGCAAACAATCGTTCCAAGTATCTAAAGAGAAAAAATTCCAGGTGCATCCGAAACGTCAACTTTTACCACAACAATTAAAATGTTATCCATCCAAATAACTCCGGGTGTCGGATTCGAAAATCAAGGACGACAGTTTGGCACGGATTTCAAGCGGCATGCTGATTTACTTTCACGCGGACAATGAAATTTCGTTCACGGCCAATACGCTGTTTAAATAACAGTAGAGAGTGTCGGCGCATAACGAGGAGCGTGGGCAAAGTAGCAACGATTACTCCGATGGTATTGAAGAACCATGATTCCGGGTAATCATACCGGCACGCGCGTTCTATTTTGCAATTCCATACCGTCACGTCGGCGTGTGCAACTTATTAAAAGTCGACGCGTCTCGCGCGTACTACGCGCCCATTTCGAGGGGAACCTTGCGAGCGATCGTACGCGATGCATAAGTATTGCACCGGGTGGCATAGAGTTGTTCTAATATCCAAGGTAATTGTACTCAGACGTGCTAATGATTGCGACATAGTCGCAATCGCCGTAAACCAAATCAGAAGGAGCGTAACAGGGAGGGGGAAAGCAAGTAGAAAGAGATTTGTGTAGTACGCGCCGGACAGAGAGAAGGCGTTGCATTGTAAACTCTATGACCGACTTTACAAGCGATCGGCTAGGATACAGTGCCTCCAACGGTCGATCGGCGCAACTAACCGCCATGTTGTTTCCAAACCCGAAATCAAGTTCGCACCACTCTTTACAAAGAGAAAGGTAAACGCCGATCGCTACCTCGTCCGAAATTATGACATAACTTTGGTTTCGCTGTGTTTTTTTGTGGAAAGGGAATTCAACGTTCGTAAAAAGAGAATGGAATTTTTCTTTTTTCTTTTTTTCTTTCCACTTAATGGTAGATTCTTAACTATTCAGTCCACGTAACAACTAACAGCATCGATTTTAATCCTAGTTTCGATACTGATCTGCATTTTAGCGCTCTTATGCATATTCGATTTTCGCTGGTGAAACGATGTTAAACAGACGTTCGTTTTCCGTGCCAACCTTTCCTAAGATCGACTGTTATTCTGCACTCGGTAATAAATACGCGGGAAGAATATATAGATCCCAAAAGAGTTACATAAATTAAGATGAAGAATCTAAAACGGAGAAGCGAGTACTTTAAAATCTGCTATTATCAAACTAATGATTTCTATTGTAAATTCTGTATTCTCCCGAACCTTAAGATTAATTTCTTTTCATTTAAAAATAATTTTTACGAGAAGAATTATAAAATTAATTTATATCGCGTATAATTCTGCTACGATTGCAAAGTTATAATGCAGTATGCGTGGTTTCTAGTTTCCAACTGCCGGATAGGACCTATGGACAGCTACAGCGACGGAGGCCGGCCGGCCGGCCTATGACTATAAGTTAATACTTATGTAGAGTGGCCATCCGTGATCCATCTTGCGTAACCTATTTACCGGCAAAGTGGTACAAGCACATATGACATAATCCCGTGCAACAGAGCACGCACTGTGCACTTTACATTCCGGTCTGTTCGAATACTATTTTAAATAGCCCATACCGCGATTGTGCGCCTGCGCGGCAGCTCAAGCCGGCACGTCGCGCCGCACCGGTGCGCGACGTTTAGCAAATTAAAAATACACGAAGAAAATCAGCCCGTGAAACAAAAAGATACAATTTTACCATTATTATATATCCCATGGAACCTTTCTTTTACGCCCCACTTGTTTATTTTAAACGTACTTTTGTTTCCAACATACTTTTAAAACTATGCAACAAGATCTTTGAGAATCTTGAAGGACTTAACTTCATATTTTGATATCGTTTATGTGCAACTTAACTTTATTCTTAAATCTAACGACTATAGTTTTTCAGTCTAAATAGTGTTTGACATTTAATTCCAACTACTTCACACTAGGTAAGCTATTTTTATAAACTATTTAAAGAAACGTGCAATTTATGTTTGAAACTTGCTTTATGTATGTAGATCTTAATCAAACCTGCACAACCTCTCTCAACTAAACTGTAAACAACCAGGATATTCGAAACGTGTCTGATAAAAATACTATATATATTCAATCAAACTTCCTTTACGATCAGTTTCCCTCGGTCGAGTTCGTAACCTCGAATCGAACGAGCACGCGACGAAAAGAGGCGAGGTTAGAAAGATCGAGAGAGATTGACCACCTGCTGCTGAGCGTGGCCCGAGCAACTAGAGCAATGAATTATAACCTCGGATCTCATCGAGCTGTCGGCAGCTGTTGGACGGACGTTTCTCCTCTATGGCAGAAAAATTAAAACTGGATTCCCCGGCGCACACAGCGATTGGTAAACGAATATAAGAGAAGAAAGGCAAGAATGCATCGAAACTAACATGCGTATTTCCAAAAGCGTCAGTGGCTACAAGACAGCACAAACGATCGCGTGGAATGAAGGAAACACTCGCGTGACTACGTCAGACTGCTAGACAAGCCTGTACGCATACCGACATTTGTTTACATCGCGAACGGTTGTTGCGGATGCGCCTCTATGTATGTATGTATATAGAGTCGGGCCAGTTAGGTTTGGTAAGCCTGTGCCGGGATATCTATCTTTGGATCCACGCACGAAGTGCGCGCACACACCGGTCATCTCTTACTCAATCGTCTCACGCCTGTGCCGGTGACCAGTGACACCGTTAAACGCGACCATTATTTCGAATGCGCCCCGCAGGTCGGATATTTCCGTGGTGACCGTAGATAGACCCGATGGATCGCACCGTTAACGGCGAAACGCACTCCCGCAGTGGAACGCATTACCACGTATCCAATGTTGTGCTATCTTTTCGTTGCAGTGAAATGCACGCGTCAGTGATTCTCAATTTTCGTCAGTTACGGCTGTTTTGTCATGTTGGTTGAGGAGTGATTATGTTGGACAATTTGACAGAAGAGTGAGCGAGTTTGACGATTGTGACCGCGATAAGAAATACGGTGAAATAGCTGCGAGGATTTGTAAAGAGGCGATTTTATTGCGCGATCATGTCGGTTTGGTAGGGTAGTTGGAATGCAGATAGAGAAAGATGTGCTAGAATAATGTTCAAAATATGAACACTATCTTTGAGGTGGATTTTTATATGTATATATATGTTTACTGAAAATATAATAACACTTGGTATAAAAACTAAATTACCTTCTAAGTTGATACTTTTAGGGATTCACAGCATGTAAATTCTAGGAAGCATTTAGCTAAATACGTAAGATGCATGTTTAATTAATTGCCGATTATTTGTAGTAGTACAACTCTGAGCAAGTAAAGCCTTATAAATATTCCGATAAACGTCACACTACGCTAATTTCTTCCTCTTTCTATGAAATTGTAAACGATGGTAAAATCTAATATTTCTTAGGGAATGAAAATTTCTAATTAATGAGCAAATCAATTGTTAAATTTTAGGATCCCTTATAGTTCTTTAAATGAGTAGTGAGTACAGCCATGGACTATACTTTGAAAAAATATGGACTGCAAGGAAGTTGACGGTCGAGCGCCATGGCTATTGAGATATTGTCAGGGCTAACAGAAGGCAGGTCGACTGGTAAGGTGTCGAATCGCGAAGTGGACGTTACGAAACTGCATATGCAAGATGTTTGCTAAAGCAGAGGTACACGATAGTCGGCAGAACGCACGGAAGCTTTAAAATTACCACTTACGCGTACTTGCGCTAACAGATAAACGCCGTCCAGTATTTACCGATTCACGGTTCGGTAAATACTTCGACGTCACTAAAAGTCAGCCATGTACGCTCGCTTATGTGTTGCATGTATAAACAGGTAACGACGTGGGGAAGTACTTACGTCAGAGTACTACATCGGTGGATTAATTATGGCGATTAAAGATCACAAATGATCACGGTGAATTAAGGAAGACAGGAACACGAAAAACACGCTCTGTTACGTATATCTCATCACGGATACGATGATTAAAAGTAATCATAATTGAGATCGAGAAGATTAAGATGAATCTCTGAAGTTTACTACTATCACGTGCCGGCGATAATACGTTCGTTGTAACCAAGACCTGAACGATTTTCATTCAGAATTTATGCTTTCGTTGATGTTAAGGAGTATTACCATAAGAAAAAGTTCCCTTTTTTTCAAACTTCAGTTCTCTCTTCAATGTAGTAATAATTGCCATATATGTATGTGCTTCAAATAAGAATAAACGTGTGTTGAAAGGTTATCTATATTTAACCCTATGTTGAGTCTCCCCTTATTTAAGTGCTACTGCTTCATATTTTCCATTGTCAGAATTTTTTTGCACGAAACCACCAAGGGATATGTAAATTTTAAAAATTTTGATTTAAAGAATGACCAATTTAACCAAAATTAATTAATTACATAAATAAGTTATAGTACAATAAAATTATCATTTAGTATCCAAATCGAAATATAAAATTTTCTAGCGTAATTTTGTTTATGAATTTTCTATCATAATACACACACCCTTAAATGTATACAAATTTGACAAATAAAAACCAACTATTCCTCGAAGAATTTTAAGTGTCAGTCTTTCGTTCTAAACATCTACTGCAAACGTATCTTTAGCCTACGTAACATCGTTGTTAGATAAAAACGCGACAATTTGACCATTTGCCACCGCAGTAAGGCAGACCGATTTTCCGGTGAACTCGTGCAAAACAGACATAACTACATATTGCAGGGCGCAAAAATATCGGAACCGGACACTTCGGTCTGACCAGATCCGGTTTATTTTTTCCTCCGAGTGGAGCATGAGCGCTCGCGAGCGCGCAGCAAAGTTTCCACGAAATGAAACCGTGGTCACGCCTGAGCTACCTAACGGAGGTAGAAAGATATTGCGCTAATGCGTTCCACGTGGGGTCACCGGTAGCCGGTGCACGGGCCAGTACTACCGTACTGGCTTCGCGCATAAAACCGACCTCTCCCGCATCTACGTACATACATACATACGCGCGAAAGAGCCTCGCTGTACGGACAAGCAAGCTAGAGAACGCCAGTGCCTCTCATTACGAATCTAACCGCGCCCACGTAGCGGTATCGAGGCTGCGTATACTTCTCTGCCACGCCTGACCGATCGTAATAGCGCTATCCCTCGTTTTATGGGGTATTTATTACGTTGCGCTCGCTACGCTTTTCTACGAATCTGCAAAAAACTCTTGTGGCTCTCGGCAACTGTATACGCGAGTATACGCGCGTGTGCGCAGCCGCGCGTGCGCACGGTCACTTCGCGGATTCTATCTGGCCGTAACTCGAGAAAGGCGTGTCGAAAATCGACGGACTGGCATCGGTCTCGTGTATCGTGTGACTCCAATATCGGGCGGCGGATGCGCCTCGAGACGCAGGCATTTCCTTCTGTTAACCCATTCGTTAACCTGTTATTCATTCGCTGGAAATTATACTCCCCTTCCATCGGTCCCCCTACCCATTTACGATCAGACATTGTTTTACTCTCGAATATTCTCGATCGCCGATCCGCTAGATCGACGACAATCGGAGAAACGAATTCGTCGGAGAAACATTGTGCGTGGCAGTTATGTTTCACAACGCGGCATTCGTGTCCAGATAGAGGTAACGTGTTTGCCTCTTCTAAACCTGTGTCTATCCCACACGGGGACAAGGGGAGCGAAGTGACCCTGCTCATGCGCGTCGCGTAAATAAGAGAGCCACTGTACAGTCTGCACGCGGAACGAGGTCACGAAAATTAAATTTTCTGATTAACGGCACGCACGCACACACCCACCCAGTAACAGCCGGCTGTCACATCGTCACGTGCCATTCCATCTTTCCTCTCTTACCTTTTGGTTGATTTCGCCCAGCTGTCAAGGATCTATCGTTCCTACCTTAAGAATAAACGTAACATCGCGGCAATTCGTCATAGTATGTCATCGGTACTGTCGATGGCGTGTTATCGCGCGCGAGAATACGTTTTTCTCGCTCTCTGAAAACATCGCGAACATCGCGTTCGGCGGAACAGCCTGGGTATGCGCATGCGCGCTCGCCGAGTTTTATGCGCGCTAACCTGTGCTCCGATGCAACGAGACCCGGCGGCGGTATGGATGACGTATCAAACCTCGTTATGCCTAACGTGCCCCGCCAATGCTTTGTGTGTTTTTTCTTTAAACGTATGTATATACAGCGTATATATGTTCGTAATATATGAGTATGTGATATACAGCGATACACAGCGCTACCGAGAATAAGAAAGGAATGTACTATACATACATGTAAATAAGAGCGAAACTTTGACCTATTCCTCCCTTTCCAATACCAATTCCCATTGAATCAATTTCATATTGAACATAAAATTTGGCAATTAGTGATAGAAATCTGATAATTAGAAATTTGATCTAGAAATATAAAATTGTTTAATTCGATCATTCGGAAATAAAATTTGCCAAATTATTGCCACTTCAAAATAAATACACTAACCAATAAACTTATCGTCAGAAATTACAAGAAAGCGAACTTAAAAGTAACTAGCGTCACATCCGCCATCCGAGACTTATCCCAATACGCGCTTTGAAAACTCCGGAAAGATGTACTATTTACCCGAAACACGCAAAATTAAACAGGAGAGATAAGAGAAAGTAGAACAAAATAGGAATTGCCAAACTCACTCACCTCTTGCCCGTTCGGTACAATTATCACGTCCACTTCGTCGAGATGCTCGCGATGTTGCGTGACCTCTGCGTGAATTTCCCGTCCGTTGTACGTAAGATAGACCTTCTGGCCGGGCACGAGATGCGCGCTGGTGACAGAGCCGAAACCAGGCCCGATCAAATCGCGATCAGAGTATTCGGTGCTGGGACTCGGCGGACGGCCGCCGGGAACGGAATCGAAGCGCACGGAGTAGCGAGTCTTCGGTGTAATGCTGAGGCCTGACTCGGACGCGGCTGACGCCGGCGTTTTTACGGCGTGAATGACGCCACTGTAGTATTTCCCGTCCTCGCCGGGAGCACACACTCTGGTGCCGATTATGCTACGTTTCGCCAGCCTCTTGCCCGTCGACATTATTCGTGATTATCTATGGTTAAACGATCTCGGCTCTCGTTTCGATCACTTCGATAAATCGATTGAAACGTTCGACGAGGATTCTAACACACCGATATACTTAACAACAAAATACCATGTATCGAATTGTTCTCGAAAGTATCTCGCGCGAATTCCCCTCTCGTATAGATCATTTGCACCGCGGTTAAAGACTCACTCTTCAACTACCGTCCGCGAAACTCACGTTAAAAAACGTACGTAGACGCAGCGCACGAATCGGAAACAAATTTGGATCACACTAGAGAAGAAGTAATGTCACGCGCGACTCAACAGTTCGATACTTTCCGTAAGAGATGATCGAAACACGATTGATATATGTCTATGATTCGAATGAATATTTGGAAAAACACTCCCGGAAACTAGAACACCAGTTTTACTTGTCGCATGTGGCTTCAACTCTTTTTTTTCTTTCTTGCTTCCTACGTCTCCGAAACTCCGTACTGCGACACGTTGCTTTAGGTCATCGTTCCGTGATAACTCGCCGAGGACAGATTGGGCAGTTTTGCGTGAAATTGCAATCGCGATAGCAAATGCGATCCTAAACCGAGGAAGGACGCGGTGGCCTTCGCGGCCTGAACACAGAACTCAACGTATCAACAAAACGGCGTGCACCGTTGCCTATATTCGTCACGCCGTCCGCATGTTCGAGGCACTTTGTGATCGATTTGTTATAATACTTTGGAATGTACGCGGTAGATAGCATAATATATGACTGACGCTTGCCAGTGAGTAGAAATCCGGCGCTGTACGGTAACTTGAACGACCAAGCGGTACACGATTCAATGGTATACGGCCAGGAGTAGGACTCGCGGTACCCGACATGTGACGCACAGCTGAGCGACCGAAAGACTGAGGACAGACTACCAAGCGGCTTTCACTGCGCCGGCCGGCCGCCCGCCCGCCCGGGAAAAACAGCTGATAGATAACAACAAACCCACGTGATCCGGCCTCGAGCACCGATTGGACGCGCTCGCTGACCTACTTACTCTCATTGGCCGTCCGCCCGGACAACGAGAAGAACGGGAAAAAATCGCAGAGTAGAACCCTAGCCAAAGCATTTCGCTCATCAAGACCTTCCACTTTCTCAGCCCTCTCCACTTTTCGTATGCCTGTACTCGGCGTCCCTTCTGGCGTCCCTCTTTTCTATGCGCAAAGTACGTCGATTACATACAGGCTCATATAAAATCTTGCACACCATCGACTTACTTTGTCAAATTAACCTAAAAGTATTCATGGAAATATCGATTTTGCATAGGTTTTATAAACGATAGTTTTGTAATCAGCTGGTACTTAAATACATAAAGCAGTCATTTTGTCATCAGCTGAGAACGCCTGTGACGAAATCGGAGCGAGTGATCAGTCTGCCGATAGATACAAAGCCCGAGTCAAAGAAGTCTCTCTTAGTAAGATACTCCTACTGCCGCTCGTATACCATACTGTAACATCTTTTTAATGAAATACCTTGAATTTCCTCAAGATTCTTACTTTTTGGTAAAGTAATGTCTGTAGGAAAAGGGAAGTTATGCGTTTCATTGCGATAAATATTGTTTTAACAGAGAAGAACTATGTTTATGGTTCAGCTGTCAGTAGAAGGCGGCCATTTTATGTCAGCTGAGAAGGTCGGTGACGACACGCATTGAGTGAAATATCTTTCACATGGCAATCGAGCGTCAGGGAATGTGTCATAGAGAACCTCACCTACAAAGTTATTTGCAAAGCTTGTCACTGCACCGGAAACAATGTATACTTTATATTTTTTATTTAAAGAACAAATTCATCCTTCCTATCAAATATATCAGAGTAATTAAAAACATGTAATTTCGATCCGAAAAAAAGTTCGATATTTTACAATTATTTCTCTGTTTCTTATACGATATCCTGTCTTGTGATGCAAAATTATCGTATATTCAATATTTAATCGTAACAATGTCAAATTAATACTTCGTGTCAGCTGAGGGCGCTAGTGACGAAACACAGTGGAGTGGATAGTCTGTGAGAGCAGCGATATATTTTGTTGGCTAATTCGTAGTAGCTTTCGCAAACCGGTAGATGACCGTGATTTTTAGTCCATACCCAGTGATTTTGAGTAGCATAGAGTTGTAGGTACATCGAAGAAAAGTCGACTCTAGGTAAAAAAGTAATTATGCCGATAAATGCGGCATGGTCGGTAAAGGTGAGGCAGTTGCAGTGCCATACCGTATGCTTGTCATGGCGGCGTGGAGGACGAGCAATGAAAATGGCCGGAAGATGCAAGGGGCAGTGGGGAGGGATGGTAAGGCCGAATAGAAGGCAGCGGTCCACGCGTTCTCAGCAGCCTATCCTAGATTTATTTCCGTGGATGTTGCGCAATAAACGCTACACTGTTAGCTCACTGAATGCTACCCCTCGTTTAACTTCGAAGAGGTGCCAAGGGCTAGTGAGTAATATGTTAATTGTCATCGGCTGCCATTCTTTTCATCGCATAAAGGAGCGCGATTATGTTCGCCATGTATATGCGCTGTAATGTTATTTCTCGCTGTCAATGTAATGGAGACTTAGTCATCCTTGTATTATATTAATGCACCTCTTTAACGCTATCCACGTTTTGGCGTTCACATAGAAACTCTTTCCACACGGGGAATTTCGAATGAAAGAAGGCGCACAGAATTTTTACGGAAGGTTTTTATCGGTTTTCAAGAATCAGTAAATAAAAATAAAGAGGTACAACAAGTAGTTTACAGTACGTTTTCACTGTATCGATCGTGAGAAAGCAATTCTATAAGAAAGACTAAATCTCGTTTTAATTGTGTTTTCAAGTATGTTTCAGACTGAGGAATTTTATCTTTCTAAAAAGGTAGTAATATAAATCTTATTATTTGACATTGCTCGATTTCATCGTTATTATATTTTTATTCATACTCAGGTATGTCTATTAATAAACATACATACATCAAACTTACATCCTTATTAAAGCAAAAAGTTATTCAATCTTGATATCTTATTTAAATACATGCATGAATTCCATATGTTTTCACAGGAGAGTATTCTACGGTGTAGACAACAAAATCTGCGTTTTAATCACTGAATTAGCTATATTGCGAATATCAATTTGAAGAAACTTATTGAAGTTATCATTTTAATAACAAGAAATGTTAGAAAATTACTTTTTTTTATTTCTGACAATAGAATTATAACAAACTCAAAATTCGAAGGAGCATATAATATGAATATTTCTTTTACTGATTACCATTCGTTTCTGATACGCCATTGTTTCAGCCTATGGACGTATCAGTTAAATTAAAATATGTAATACAAAATAATGAATAATGCCTGATAAATAATATCTTACTTTTCATCGTACTCTTCTTTCACCCTTCGTTTAAGGAATGAAATTTCCGTTTGCTCCAATAGTTCTCAACATGACGTCGCAAAAAACGTTTCAGTGGTAAGGGTAATAAATAATTATATTCATCTACTTTTTATTTCAAATTGCCTCATATGTTTTTCATTGTGGAAAACACATTGTTTCTGTCAAAAAAAATAATGGGAACGGTAAGAAAATCGAGACGATACGATGACGTATCTCAATCGTTAACACATTTATCCACGATATCCATCCAGTCATGTTGCAAGATAAGATTACATTGTCGGGGCAATCACGAGCCGTAAGAAAACGCAATAATCTCTATCAGAAGTGAATTTGCTGTACTATTACTTCGAAAATCATTAGTTACGGTATAAGTTTAACGAATTTTCGTGAAATCTATCGTTTACTTTTATTACCATGACCCATGGTATCGCCGTGTATTTAACCATTTCACTTATTTCGATGTTCTCCGCTCTCGGGACCACAATTTTAACGCAACAATGCTCGTCGTTTTGCGTGTGTGACACTTGGTATGGTTTGGAACGTGCTTCTTGCGTTGGCCGCCATCTTTACAGTATACATACAGGTGCACCGAACAACGTACAAGCACTCGACTTATCGGATAATGTGATATCACTTTTAAGTAGCTTCGAGTTAGCGGTATGTTTGAATTTATAAAATCATTTTTCTTTGTTTGTAATTATATGCAACTGAGTATAAATTTTATTGAAGCTAATTCTGATAATAATTTCACTAAAATATTGTGAATTTGTGCGCATAGTAAGTGAGAAATTGTTCATTATTTTAGGATATTGGAATGACGAGATTAAAGTACCTTAATCTTTCTCAGAATGCAATCAGTGAAATCGGCCTAAATGCTTTCGATGGCCTTACGAATTTAATAATCTTGGATCTATCGAAAAATAGGCTCCATGATATTTCAGATGAAGTCTTTGAAAGAAACAGAAATCTACGAATCTTAATACTATCGAAAAATAATTTCAATTCGCATGTACCGAAATTACGATCCTCTTCGTTGATGGTATTAACATATGTATATCTGTGATAAAATTATTATCTTCGATAAAAATTTCATTTTTAATAAGGTGAAGTAAATTTCGATGCAGGAACTAAGTTTGGATTCATGTCAGATTAGTCATTTATCTCCAGACACGTTCGATGGACTCACGCACGTTCGTCGTCTCGATCTTTCAAATAATTTGATGATTCAGATGAGCGTCACCGTCGTGCAAACATTGCATGTTTTGAACAAATTATCATTAGAGGGGTACGATGAACAAAACATATAAAATTAATACATGTATATCACATTATTTTGTTAACATAATTGTTTCGAATAAGAATTTAATTTTTACTCTTAAAACTTCATTACATTTTATTTGTTATCAATAATATTCACTTCTCAACATCTCGAATAATTGACATATCTTACCTTGTGTAGATATGTCAGATTTATTAAAAAAATATAAACAAAATTTTCATTTTTTCATTCTTTCCAGAAATCCATGGTCTTGCAATAAAATTATGTTTGAATTACAAACATATCTCAATACTAAGAGCATCGAATTCGACGAAGTTTGCGGTAAGAAAATGAATGTAAAAAAATTTGAGAAAATTATTAATCTTCCTACAAAATCGCGTAGTTATCATCATTTGGCAAATACGAGTATGCTTTTTGATGAAACTAAATCGGTAACTGAATATAATGTATCGAATATAGTAAAGGATAAAAATCTGTCAACATGTGAACAAATGATAAACCAAACGCATGTTGTCGATTCGGTGGATAAATCTGTAGTATATTGGTTTCTTCTTCTTGGTTTTATACTTGGTATTTCAAGTGGATTATTTATTTCTTATATTTGGTTGACGAGGATGTGTTTGTGTAACCGGAGATACAGGTATCACGAACAATTTAACAACGAATTAATAACCTACCAACGACTGTCTTTGCTGGATTCGTATTTACAAGGACTCATAAATAGCGATCGAAGCTTGATAGAATCTTGTCCAAGTACCCCGCCACCTCAATATCGTGATGTTATGCTACGACCAAGCCTCTATCCATCAAGAGTATAAAATTTAAATAACAATGGTACCGGATATGGAGAAATGTATACGTAACTTCTGAAGCTAATTTATTGTTGTAGTATGACTGGGAAAAGTAAAAATGCACATCACTACATTACTTATTCAGCATTGAAGCTTTAATTTTTGTTACATTACATATTTTTTATACAATATTTTTTATATGTGTTACGATAGTTCGCGGAGAGACGCGTTCAAAGATATCGCGTCAACGAGTCGTAAATTCTCGTTACGATTAAGTAATCGACGCCACGAACTGATCGATCCCCTATTTCTTTTATGATAATAGGGGTGGTTAATTGATGTTAGACTGGATTCACACGTATAAATGTGGTTTATTCAAACAACTCAACTACAGTCTTGACAATGCAGAATAAGCTAGGTAATAGTGTAAGACGACTCTTAGAATCACGGTGTTGGACTCACTACCGTCTTGACAAGGTAGAATACGCGAGGTAAGAGTAGAAGATGACTCCTCGAACGATGCTACTAGACTGCCTTTCCGGGAATGTGATGCTAAGAAGGAAACCTCGCGATGGGTGTGTCCAAGGAAACGAAAAAGCCGATCTGTTAAAGGCAAGTTTTCGTTGGTAATAAGGGAATAGGTTTTATTGGGGACAATAAAAAGGCCATTCCAGATGGTCAACATGTGTTAGACAGACGGCAAATGCAGGTAGAATTGGCAAGTGATTGTTTTTGACCTGAAGGACCTTAGGGGTATATAGGCCAAGGTTTATGATAGATCCTTGAGGCTATTGAGAGACGGTGCATCTGGTTGTTATTTCTCCCGGGGTGAGTGACCTGGTCCAGGTAAAAAGTCGCCCCACGTAACAATATGTGTTTGATGTTATGCATCGTACATTAACGATTACGTTATTGACCAATAGCTAATAATTAAATTAACGAATTATTTATGAAGAAAGAAAATTGGATGAAAAATTTAGTAAATTAATTGTCGATAACTAATCAGTAATGACTACACGTGTATGTATATATATATATATACACCTATGTGCATGACCCATGTGTACATATATGAATAATGCAAAAGTATAAAATAAACAATTATATAACTAAAAGCGCATTTTTTAATCATTTATGTTATAATATATAGTTCAGGCTTATGCTAATAACGCGAGTTATCGTACAATAACTCGGTTATCGTTTTGAACACAACAACAATTTAAGTACAATCATTTTTATTGTTCGAAGGGTTTAATATCATTGCGTGGCAAACATATTACTTTTATCTACATTTTGACTCGTACTTGGCGTAACAGTCTTGCAACCGATCGCGGTTATTATATTTTCCATTACCCCGTGATAGTATCTCGTACCACGTAGATTATTTATCACGCTCACGTCTTGACTAAAATCTTTCGATACTAAATTAGCTGGCAGCTTCATCTTGATTTCCTCAATGATGCCGTNAATAATATCTATCTTGCAATATAATTGAAAATAATTTACCTCTTTCTTCTCGAGTGCTAAGCTTAAAGCTGTTTTGTTTACATTGACCAATAGGGTGCAGTGATGATATGCGTTAGGCCGTCCTAATTTCGCTGCAGTACCAGATATCTATATTTTAAAATAGTTAAGGATATATAGGTAAATTTTTGCAAAGCGCAAAACTTTGCTCTTATGTAGGTTGTTCCAACTGGGTTTTTAATATTACTTCGCACAAAATAAAGAAAAGTCTGTTAGTGTTTTCCTACAGAATATTCTACTTTTATAAAATTAATATAAACTTATAAATAAATCGTTACACGCTATTAAAATTTTAGAATATACAACTAAGGATTCTGCAATATAAAACGTTACATACATATACGCATACATGCTCCTTAAAGTTAAGATAATTTTACAATTAACTTCGTTCCAGCAAATTAAGCACTGGCTAACGTAGTCATTGAAAATGTAATTTTGGAAGACCCTGAATAAAAAAATATATATGTAGGTGTTTTTAATACATTACATGAAAGGATACTTTGTACTTCTCTTCGACAACGATGTCCTCGCGTTTATTAACCTCGGCTTTTACACCCCATTCTCGATACAAAGCTCTGGTAATGATGTCCAGATTGTATCTTCGATTATATCGTCCTCGTGGCGTGAAGAAAGACAAATTCAAATTACCATGGTCATGGTAGACAGTACCACCACCACTGTTACGTCGAACCAGAACTGTACCGCGTTTTTCAGCCAGTTGAGTGTTGTGCTCAATCCACGGATTTTGATGTCGTCCTATTACTACACACGGGTCGTTACGCCATACGAGTAACACGTGGTGATTGGTAAAATTATAGTTGTTATAGATCCAATGTTCTAACGCTAAATTGGTGAACACATCTGTGGCTTGCGATATGAATACTGACTTCGTAATCGAATCATTAGCATCATTCTGCTTTTCGTTAAAGCTCGTTGAGTATTTTGACACGTGATACAAATTATTGTATTGGAGTTTTCGTTTGATAATGATCATAAATCTGTTTATCAGAGACATTTTCCGTTGTGCACGTGTAAGTAGAACTTATTTTTCGCACACACGCAAAATCGCTACCTACTTCTTTTTATATCACGATGAATCGAACGATAGGCACGTATGTTGGTACCGATACGACAATCGTACTGCTTGAAAACGTTGCACGATGTTAGGCTTGTGAAATCAGTCTTTGATTATTAAATTCGTGAGACTCCTTTTTAACACCTCTGTTTTTGTAACGGAATCAGCCTTGACAGTGTTTAGTATTTTTGTCTGTAGATGTCAGCCTTACTGACAAAATCTCAAAAAGTTAGATTGAATGGCTGTTATAGAAATTAGGTAATCGTGAAGGGCAATTGTTTGATGCAACCACTTCCACGTTTGATCCAGGGAGTTAATACGGTATCGGATACCTAAACAGTCTCGGCAGTCCTTTTGCATTCCTCCGTGTGCTGACAGATTGGAAAATAATCAAATTATCCGCAGAAAACGGTATACGGTGACCAGGGCGACCTCTTCCTCTCTATCGATGCGTAAATTTTGTCCAAAATAGAATCGCTGGTCCTTCTTGTAATGTTACAACACTTGAGAATAAATTGCGCGCAACTACGAATCGGAGCTAAAATTCACTGATGCTCTCTCCGATTCACTGTGAATACTCTAGCGGGAGATTTTAATGTTATATAAACTCCTACTATAGTTGAAGAAAGTAGTGGGAGGTCTTTAAACCTCCGTGTGGGAGGTTATCTAAGTTCACAGCACAAAGTACAGTTAGTATAGCTGACTAACTCATGATACACGTCACAACTGTATATAGTTCTTCTTCGTAATCGACTCTCCCGCGAAGTTACAGACTCGTAAATAGTACCATGCATATCCTTCCGTATTCTCCCTAATTTTTTCATATAAATATATTTGCTAAAAAATTGTATTCTGTGTGAATTTTATTTATTGTAATATTGTCTGTTATTAGATTAAACAAAAAAATGTTAACAATGGAAAATTAATTTGTTATAAATTTTAAACTATGCTATTCCGTTTAAAGATTATAAGTAATTACATTATATTTGGAAAAATAGTATCAGATTTTGTAAAAATATCTATATTACATGTATTTTTTTCAGCCTTTTTAAATAACAAATATGGATAAAATAAAAATAAAGTTTGTGTAAAATAGAGTATTAAAAATGTATGCACCTCTTATTTTTTTTATCTGTATAAACATTTGTCTTTATTGTACGATACTGTGCTTCGTATTTATATGCTAGTAACAGCTAAGTAATACTGTATGGTATTGGAAGAAGTAATTAAGGCCAATTTGATAAGAATATATCCCCTACTCTTCCGTATCATGCGTTCACACTACTATTGCATTTATAACTATGCTGATAAATGACATTTTTAATTACTTCGATACAAATTTTTTATCCTTATTGGCCCTTACCATACACACAACTGATCGCAGTTTGTCAGTTTTCTTTCAAATGTATTTTATATCAGCTGTCACGTGATTTTTATCTAATATTGTACGAATTGTCTTTAACCGTGCTCGTTAAAATGAAAGCTGATTATAATTTAATTTTGACTGGAACGTTTCATGTAGAAATCGCATACGTGAAATACGATTTCGTGGAGAACAAGATAAGATTTGTATTTCTTTAAGAAAAGCAGATACGATGAGCACTTTATGCGTAATTATAATTTGCTATATTTAAACGGGAAGCTTATATCTATTATCGAATTTGTTGAAGATACAATAAAAATATTTAATATTTATATTTTAATAATGTATAATTTTGCAATAGTGATGGTTTTAGCTGAACAAATATTTTACTACCCTTTATTTATAATATATATATAAAGGATATAAATCTTTTTAAGGCATTTATCAGAGTTCATTCAGAAAAGTAACAATTTTTGTAAAATATATATGTGTGTGTGTGTATACACATATATATATATATATATATATATATATATATATATATATCACTTATATATATATACATTAGTATAGATTATACTTATAGATTAATAGAATTTTGATTGTATTGGTGATTATTTTAACGTGTAATATTACAAAAAAGCATTTTAGTGTATTATATTTCACAAAAAGTATGTGTTAGGTAAGAAAAATACATATTATGGCTATGTTCTTAATTGCAAACATATCGACGAAAATTTGCTCACGTAAAATTCAAACTGGTATTTACAAGAATTTGCTTAGTAAGCGCCCACAATTTATTTGCGCATCGGCTTTTTCGACTGTGAAAGTAAGATTTTGTAGTAACATAATTGTCACCGATACTGTCAAAATTTCAATTATATTATTTCGAAAAATATCTAGGTGCTGGACTCTACGATACGAAAACACATAGAAAATCAAAAAATAATGGAGAAATTACAATATCCTGAAGCGTATCGCGATGAAACCATTGTCGATAATTATCATGGTGTCGAGGTTAGAATAAGAAAAAAGATAATCTTTTTAAATGAAGTTTATACGTAAATATGTTCATAAATAACATATCTTTGATGATAGAAAAAGTTTATCTTAATAAACTAATAGTAGTACGAAACATATTTCTACTTTTTGGTTAAACATAATGATAAATTTTATTCAAAATGGAAATTACAAACAATATAAAGCGTGAGACTTTATCATTCTTATTACCAGGTTCAAGATTCATATAGATGGTTAGAAGATCCTGATTCTGAAAAGACTAAAACATTTGTTGATGCTCAGAATGCTGTTACCATACCATATTTAGCTTCATGCAAAGCACGTCAAGATATTCATGATCGATTAAAACAATTATGGGATTTTCCAAAATATTCATGTCCTGCTAGATATGGAAATAAGTATTATTTCTATAAAAATACTGGCTTACAAAACCAAAGGTAATAATAGTAAATATTAATCTATGTTTGATTATTACACATGAATATTTCTTTTTCCAGTGTTCTGTATGTACAAGATACATTGGATAGTGAACCTAGAATATTCTTAGATCCAAATACTTTGTCAGAAGATGGTACCATTGCAATTACTAGTAGTAAATTTAGCGAAGATGGTAGCATATATGCATATGGCTTATCTATTAGCGGATCGGACTGGTGTACAATCCACTTTATGAATACAGAAACTGGTACAATTTGCATTTTTTATCTGTAAAAAGAATTTTTAATTACATGGCTCATTGTCTCAATGCTTAAATGATATATACAGGTGAAAAATACCCAGAAATTTTGGAAAAAGTAAAATTTTCTCCAATAACATGGACTCACGACAATCGCGGAATCTTTTATGGTTGTTACCCAGATCAAAAAGGTAAAACCGATGGTTCAGAAACAGAAGGTAATCGAGATCAAAAGCTATGCTATCATATTGTTGGTACACCTCAGTCAGAAGATGTCATTGCAGTTGAATTTCCTGAAGAACCTTTATGGAGGATGTGAGTGATACATTATGTATGTGTTCTAACAAAGTTGATTAATTGTAAATACGTATGATTGCATCCTATGTGTTTCATACAAACATGTTTAATTAAATATTACCTAACACACTTGTTGCATATGTTTCTCTATCTTTAGAGGCGCACAAGTTTCTGATTGTGGAAAATGGTTAATTGTTACACCTGTGAAAGATTGTAGAGATAATTTAGTTTACTTTACGGAATTGAAACCAGAGAAGAAAATAGCAGAAAAGTTACAATTAACCCAAGTAGTTGACAAACTTGAAGCTGATTATGAAGTTAGTGATAATAGTAGCATGAATATTTATTCTTTTAGTTTCAATATCTTTTTTACTACTTAACTCTTTCTTTCTTAATTAGTATGTAACAAACGATGATACCAAGGCGATATTTCGGACAAATAAGAACGCGCCGAATTACAAATTAATAGCTATAGATTTATTGGATTATAAGCAAGAAAAATGGGTTGATCTTTTACCAGAACATCCTGATAATGTATTAGATTGGGCATGTGCAGTTGATGGTGATAAATTTGTAGCTTGTTATATTGCAGATGTTAAGGTAACCATGAATTAATATTACTCAAAACAAATACAAAAGATTGTAACATAATGATGAAAAAATTTAGTATTAAACGAAGTAAAAATGAAGTTATGATATCATTAATCTTGTTTGTTTTTTGTAGAATATTTTACAATTACACAGTTTAACAAATGGTGAAAAACTTAGAATATTTCCGCTTGATGTTGGTACAATAGTTAATTTTGCGGGACAAAAAAAATATTCCGAAATATTTTATCAATTCAAATCATTTCTAGTTCCTGGTGTCATATATAGAGTTGATTTGAAATATGAAGAAGAACCACAAGTTAGTATTAACTTCACAAATAATAGTGATATTTCTAGGAACGTAACTTTAAAGAAAGTTAAGAAGAATTGTACGTGTACATATATAAATGTATTATAGGTACTACGCGAAATTAAAGTAAAAAATTTTGATCCAAGTTTGTACAAGACTAGTCAAATATTTTATACAAGCAAAGATGGTACAAAGATTCCAATGTTTATAGTAATGAAACATGTAAGTATTGTTTAAATTCATTAAATTTATACTAAACAAAGTACAATAATGGATCTTTTATTCAGGATGCAGTTTTGGATGGTTCCATGCCGGCTTTATTATATGGTTACGGAGGCTTTAATGTTAGCATTCAACCGACGTTTAGCGTTACAAAGCTGGTGTTCGTTCAGCATTTAAATGGAGTACTTGCCGTGGCAAATATTCGTGGTGGCGGGTAAGTTGAGTAATCAACGACGTTAGTCGAATGTGTTTCTGATATATAATATTTTATTATGTATTTTAGTGAATATGGAGAAAAATGGCATAATGGGGGACGATTTTTTAACAAACAAAATGTATTTGATGATTTTCAAGCCGCTGCTGAATATTTGGTCGAGAAAGGTTATACTACTTCTTCGAAACTAAGTATTTTAGGTGCCAGTAATGGAGGTTTATTAGTTGCTGCATGCGTAAATCAAAGACCTGATTTGTTTGGTGCTGCAATTGCTCAAGTTGGGTAAGTCGATATGCTAATTTTATTAAAAAATGTTTATCTTCTATTTTATCTTATATTTTATGTTTTACATCTATTGTACAGAGTAATGGATATGTTACGTTTCCATAAATTTACCATTGGTGTTGCTTGGGTATCTGATTACGGTAGTTCGGATGATCCAAAACATTTTGAAAATCTTTTAAAATATTCCCCGTTGCATAATGTGAGAATCCCGGAGAATGGACAGTATCCCGCAACATTATTATTAACTGCCGATCACGATGATCGAGTAGTACCATTACACAGTCTAAAACTTATTGCCACTCTGCAGTGTACGTTGGGAAAATTACCACAACAAACGAATCCTTTACTAATTAAAATAGAGACTAAAGCCGGACATGGTGGTGGAAAACCGACTATGAAAGTGGTTAGTATTAACATATAATAATTAACTGATCATGCATACATAATTAACATTGTATTTTTCATTTCAGATCGAAGAGAGTACAGACATTTTAGCATTTATTGTGAAATCATTGAACTTAGAATTTAAATTGTAACATATATCAAGAATATTAACATTCTTATATTTGATACCAAGTACAGGTCTTTTAACACAATTCTGTCCATGGATCAAATCCTTTGTATTTTATCCTTCTTTGATTGCTGTGTTACTAATGTCGATATAATATGTTAGTAGGGAGAAAAAAAAAATTATGAACTTACTTTGTTCCTAACAGTTAATTGGACAGAATTAATTTTAATACAAAATAATATTTCGAAATATACTAGAATGCTTTTTAGCAAATTATTTTATAGTAAAAATCTTTTTTGTATCAAATAAAAAATTTATGTAATTTACTATAGCCTATCTCTTCCATTTAGTGTAAAAAAATACATTTTCTAATTCACGTTACTACATTCTAGGATTAAGTGATAATATTGATCAAATCATATATAATGTGATTTTTTATTTCTATTAAATATTGAATAACAAGAAAAGATTTCGTTGATAAAATATATTATTGGACCTTTATGTTTTACGTACATTTAACATTAAAAAATTAGGAAAATTAGGAAAAATAGGATCTTATTTTTTTTACAATATTTGTTTATAAAGTTTATAACAGAAACTATATATAAAATTTAACAACATACATTAACAATACTTTTGTCTCTAACTGCTAGAATAGTATCACAATTCATAATATGTAGTCCTTAAATGTGGATTTATGCGTCTTTAACATTATTAAATTTATTAATCAAATTTCAACATTAGCTCTTGGAAATAGAATATTAATAGAACGAATATGTTTGTTTGTACTTTCCAGATTAATTTGTTCAGGAACTTTTTTTTATTATAATCTTGTACGAAATATTTATAATGAACGAAATAAATTATTGAATGACGCATTACAAAACTGTTTCAAACGACTTAAATTGTTTATATTCTTTAATTTGAAGCAAATTTGCTCGAATATAAAGCAAATATATAAAATTAAAGTGTTATTTATTTTGAAAACAAGATATGAATAACAAAAGTTCATATTAAACACTTAGTATATTAAAAATAAATATAACATTACTAGCAAAAACGAATATGTGCGTTTTATTTTTATACATTATTCTATGTGCTTGTAAAAAATTATATCTATGTATATTATATTATTAACTAATATTTCGTAGGTCGTTCATGAAAATCTTTTTAGTATAAAAGCGGTAGAAAGTCAATAGTTCTTAGTACTATTTACATCGCATGTGCAATACCCTGAATATGATTAATTATGGCACGTGATAGATTTTATGCAATGCCTGAACGCAAATACTAATGTTTAGATTTGAATGCATTTGATATATAATTTGTAAGTTCATTTAATTTCCATATCACATTTGACAATCGAACCCAGTAGTAAACAGAGCGGTGAAAAATTGTGAAAACAGTTTACCCATGTATTGTTCTTCTTTTACTGGCCACATACCTTCCATGAAACCAATGTGACCACCGCGGGATGTTACAACAACAGCTACATTTTTAGTTTCTGATATTTCTTTTACTGGTATGGCTAAACGAAAAAAAAGATATTAGGAAAGGTTATTATCATAAATAAATTATCTTAAATAAATAATATAAAAAATAAGCACGACTAATGTAATCATTTGGTGGCTTAAAATAATAAGTTACCTTGAAATGGTTGAAATGGGTCGTCTGCAGCACTGAGACACAATAACGGCACGTCAATCAAATGTAATTTGTCATGTATGGTTGCATTGGAATAGTATTCCTCTACATTTTTGTAACCGAATTGTTTCACCGTAAAATGTGAATCAAACTCTCTCAATGTTTGACTCTGATCACATAAAGGAAGAAAACACATTTTAAAAATAATAACATTAATTTTAAATGAATTTTAAAAGTAAATATTTTATAGTAATTCTAGTAGACAAGCTTACTTTAAGAATAGTGTCAATGTCAACGTCGAACATTCCGGTTTCCGAAGAATAGTGCAAACGCCGTAAATTCTTACGAAGTGTGCTGGCCAAATACTTATTTAACATCAAATTAAAATAATTCTCTTCCGTACTTTTCGTTGCAGCGAATACGTTCCATGGCACGGATATCAAGAATCCCCCTTTCAGTTTCCCTTTTGCCATTACTCCTTGTCGTGCTAAATAATTACCTAAAATTAATCTGAAAAAATACATGTATAACAAAAAACATTATTATTATATCGCTACCGATACTGTCATAATATATTAATTACATCTCTTATGTGCCTTCTGTGTATAGATATGAGGACGATGAACAAGCAAATGATTTACACACACACAAATACGCGCCCGCGCGCGCGCGCGACACACATAAGGAAAAGATTTTCTCATTACCCTCCCATCGAGATTCCTGTCGCTCCCAGAGGCACATGAGGGTGAATCTTCTTCACGTATTCGATAACCTCTGATAAATCGTCACTATTTGCAGCGCAATACATTCGTGGAGTCTGAAATTGTACAATTATTCGATTAAACTTCCATTCCAATTTCCAAGAAAGAGGGATAAGTAGACTGAACGTGTAGAATGGAAACAACTCGAGAACAATAAGATAAAATATCATTGACTTTGTTCTCAATGCATTTTCATTCATTCATAAATTTGGTAGAGACTTGTCTGCTTGTATATATATACATGTATATATTACTAAATATATATATATATATAGAACTCAAGTTAATAAAGGAATATGATGGAAAGATCGATACATATTTTTTATACAAAATTTATATATGTTCCTACACCTTTAATTCTACGCCTCCTAACCCCCTGTTGTTGAAGATTACGCATCGTATTCCAACTTTTTTTGCGGACGAGACAAGGCACTTGATATATTCTGCTTGACTTGCGCCGGTGAGTCCTGGCAAAATAATCACGATGGGCGAAGTAACGGAACATCCCTGTTCCGCCCAATCCAGAGCCACTTCACCCCCATCCGACAAGGTCAGAATCTCTCTGTGCGACAATTGATTAATTAGATCGAAAGCAAACGAGTCTGGTAATTAGCTTGTAATCGTGCACTTCAAGACAAGAGCGGTCATTAATCTTTGCTTGTACCATACTACAATAAGTTCTTCTGACGTAAGAAAAAAAGTATACATTACCTAGCATAATTAATATTTTGATATAAAAATGCTAGTATTTGAATCAACAATTTAATACAAAAATAATTTGATTAACAATTAACATCTTTGATTTTAATATTTCAATACGAAGTCAGATAATTTTGTTTATTTTCAATTGTAAGCTTTTTTTATTGCACTATTTTTTTCTCTTCTCATATGGGAATTTATTTTGTACAAAAATGGGAATAACGTTAGACGTAAACTTACCAACCTTTTATAGTGAATAGGTGGCAAGATTCGCGATCTAAGAAGGCTTGCTATAATGGTTTGTGCCCTGGATTCGAAACACCATAGGGTTGGCCAAAACTTGTTCCTCACTAGAGATACGTGCTCTTCTAGAAATGATCGGAATGGTCCATTCGCACATACCAGCATAGGCGTCTGAAAGTCATTTAAAAGGCTTGCTATTTTTTTCATCAACTTATTGGTCGCAATGAACGGTCTGATCAACGAACATTAGAGTTGAGCAGCTGCAGGGGATTGAAGATAATTTATAAGTACCAAAGAAATTGAAAGAATATATTTATTCATGATAACTTTTTATTGCTTGACTGCTTCAATCACTTTTCAATTATTATGTACTATTACGGGAAAATATTTTTCGACCGTTATATTAGTTTAATAACGAATTACAAATTTTCTATAGATATAAACTTAGGAAACATTCGATAATTGTACGAAAATGGGGAGTCAAGTGTTGCAATTATAAGATAGAGAAACGATTCTATTTCTCGAAATTAAAATTTCAGACTTGCCGAACGTAGAAATGGATAATGCGAGTGAAAGAGAAAGAGGGACTGAGAGTGGGGAACATTCGACAAATATTAAAGGATCGTAACAAGCTGCAAACTTTAACTCAAAAAAATTTTATTTCTGATTTGTGGTCGATGAAACTTTTACCAACACATTTGTTACATTTTTCTGATTAAAATGACATCAAACACGATATAATTTAGCGTATATTTGCTTATTTAATAAACGATAACTAAACGATAACATATCAGTAAGTAAATATAATTTAGATTATATCATATTTGGTCTTATTTTTATCAGAAAGATTTCTTAAATACATTAGTAAAAGTTTAATTAAAAAAAATCAAAAATAAAAATGTTTTACTTTTGAATTAGTAACTAAATACATTGTCTCAACGATATCTGACACTGGATCGTATTACATTACTCGATTGCGGCGGGCCATCGAGCTTCTGGCTGCGTTAGGGGAATCTCTCGCCCCCCCACCCTTTTCTCCGATCGTAGTAGGGATGACGACTGTGCAATTATGCACAAGATCTGTTTGTACGATTATCGGATGTTTCCTGTAATTATTTATAAGTTTTTATGAACGAATAAAATGTTTATTTCACGAGTAGCGTTTCTCGTACTGTATGTACATGCCTCATAAAAAGAAAATTAAAGAGAGGTAGATCAATTATCATCGGTAAGTTCGTAAAGAACTTTCTGTGATAGTGGATATAAAATAGATAAAGACTATGATTTGTATCAGTTTTTGGAAAACACTGTTTATATTTATATATTCTCAGATGATTTGATGTTACGTACATGGTGAGTTGATGTTACATTTCCATAAAAAGAAATCGATTAATATACATATATAACATAGTACTTGAAATACATTTATGTAAGTTATTTAAATTCTATGTTTTGCTACATGTACAGGGTTATGCATTTAACTTGGAACCCACGCTTGCGAGTACATTGAGAATGGCAACAGCGTAATATGACGCTTACTACTCCAATCAAATGTTGTGAACCATCTATGAGCAGTCGAATACTGATATTAAATCTGTGATTTAAAGATACATTCGAGTTTTTATTGTTCTAACTTATACTTCTAACAACAGCTAATAAATGGCTTACGACATTTGATTGTAGTGGGAAGCGTATATGTTACACTGTGACCGCTCTCAATGTTCTCGCGAGCGCGGGTCCAGAGTTTAAGTGAATAACCTACTCTGTACGTATAAAAAGCTACAGTTTCGTTATTGAAGTACGATAACTTAAATTTACAAAAGTAAGATTTCTTTGATTGTTCTGTTTATATTGATACAAAATTATACGTTAATGTATGGAAATACATTGTCCGTTTCCATTTACACTTTAACCACAAGAAAACCACATATGCTCGTTGCATGTGTTTGCAGCAAGTGTAACATAATCTCTACACCAGGTTCTGTAAATACTTTAAGATCACTATATATTCCACGTCTTTAGATCGGATGAAAAAAGAAGAGAAAGGTAAAATCAACTAATATACGGTCCTGAGAAGATATTCTGCGCATCGATCTTTTTCCCTGATAGATGAACATTCATTTTTATGATGAATAACTTTTTAAACTTCATTTTTTTTTTGTCTGCTTTCTTGCCACATTCAGTTTTGTATTTTGTATTCTTTAGTTTCTGATCACACTAGTAACTCACTGCTAGATATATATTTACTGCTTTCAATAAATCGTAAAAACAAATTTAATGTTTATCTATGTATGTAGATAATAATTGAGCACGTGAATACAGAGATGTTTATGTTTTTAATTCGAGTAGTTGTTATTTATCAAATATATACGATGTTACCTGTTCCGGTGTAGCGTGCGCTTCGCGCATACACCGAATGCGCGTACAATATGTTCAGTGCAAGTGCCTCGGAGTTTTTAAGGTCGAATTAATAGATGGTATATCTCCTCGTGGCTCATACGAACCATGAAGGGTGTGTGAGAGTTCGAAGTATTCGTAATCGATTCATATCGCGGATGTCCTGATAATATATCAACACAAATTAATAAACTGATAAGAAAAAATTCTTCGACTTTGGAAGTTTCTCGATAGATAATCAAACATGATTATTACGAAACTTTAATAACGTTGCAAAAGATCTATTTAGGTCGTACTATTAATAGATTAGACACGGAATATTAAATTAACATGAAATATACAGCAAATATCTTCTATTGTATATTGCAATTTTTATCAATTCATATCAAATAATATAAATTCTCCATCGTTATTCATGAACAAGTTGCTTATATATGATATTAGAAATATTAAACATTCAGGGATGGATTATGTATAGTTAAGGTTAATGTACTTTAAAATTATCAATGCGGTCATTGATGATTCAACTATGTAGTTTTCCCTCATCATGAGTCACATCTCCGAGTAGCGATTATTTCTTCGTGAAAGTCTAAATAATTTTCGCTTAGAATTAGCCTCAGAATGAATTTAATGTTTCAAGTTGTGTTGGCGAAATTTATCTTTCTACAATAAATGGCGTTAATAGAATGAAGGCAGACACTATAGACGCGTGACTCTGGACTAAATGTGGTGCTGATTGAATTTAACGAAGGTTAAAAGTCTACGGATAAATGCGATCCGCCGCGCCGTCACGTGTAATTCAATTGAAAATTTAGATTCAGTTTTAAAATATTCATACGTGAGAACCTGTTTACTTATTATTCAATTTTACTTTCAATCATGTACCAATTTCTGAATTATTCTTTTACGATTTATATTAATAACATTAAAAGTTTATATTAAAGTTATTATTTTAAAATTTTCTGTTATCTATCTTCTTCTTTTAGAAAAACGTTTAATTTATAAATATAGTATCTTCTCTAGAAACAGAAATAATATATCATTCATAATATTTAAATTATCACTTTATATCCTCATCACTTTTCTCTAAAATCCACAGGTACATTGATATTACCGTCATGAGATCATATTACGTGCCTGTACTCAATCGGTCAATTTATTAATGATTCATAATAAGATATACTTTATTTTTTTTCCATTCTTTTCTGTTCCATTCGCGCGATTCGTAACTAGTAATTAATTTTTGAAAAATAATAACAAAATGAAACAGAAGGTGTATTTATCAAGTTACTCACTTTAACAACTTCAAAAAGATAATAAGCGCAGAATCCAACGCCCAGCAGCGCCCCGTAGTAGGTCGTCGGAATGTCGAGAAGTGGTCCGAATAAATTCAACATCGTGCACTTTATCGATATGTGTGACGTGCGACAGCTGCTGTCACTGGCGTGACGTGAACTCCAATGATTAGCAAGACCGTTGACAATCTTTGCTCGCCGAATGCCGATAGCGAACAGCCGATTGCTAAGCATTAGGATGGACTCGGTTGACTACGCGCATGACGTTCGAATAATTGAACAGCCAACTACATATAGATGCATCTCACTAGACGACCAACCGGTACCGCTAGTCATACATAGACTATACAGCGACGTATACTCGAGATTCAGTCACGTGCACACCAGTGGATCCGCTCTCATACTCATGGACTAATACTTATGTCATTCTATACGTATACACTTCCAGAGCATAGGAGCCGTGTGCAAGGTATACAGTACACATGTAATCGAGAATTATGTAATATGTACAATGATTTCAACTTTTATATTAGCATTGTCAATACAACTATGCTTCGATCATTTTACACATGTTAAACTGTATTTGATGAAGGTAAAATTGTTAGGTATAAGTTACTTATGTGCGAAGTACTCACATACGTGTGTTAGTGACATCGTATTGTTAACAATACACAAAACATTGGTTTTCTTATTCATACATGGTATCGTGATATTTATTTTAGTTTGTTGCATATTTGTGTGTAGATTTTTTTTAATGTATCTATGTCCGAGCAAATTATTGAATTTATGTTATGCTTTTGTACTGTTTTTACAATTTCGGTTATATTGTGGAGCTTTGTATACACGTAACGAACATGATTACGAGCCGACAAAATTTCGCTTACATAAGTGTTCATGAGTTCGTCCACATGTCGCTTAATGTGTGTCATACCGTTTATTTTCAATAAATCGCACCTATTTTATACAGGGTTGTAATTTGGCGAAATCGTCCCCCTACTTAAACTTTAATTTCAGGCGGATACGGAAATAGTTTTATATATTAATACTTAACGTAAAAATGGAATACACATTTTAAGCAAAATGGTTAGAATAGACAAATAGAAATATAGTTTATTATTTTCGTAGTGATTGGAGGAATTTTTTAATCTATTCAGTATAGTATTGCAAATTGTAAATACCACATTTCTGTTTCATACGACATGACTTCGTGACATGCATGTGTCTAGATAAGTTTGCGGATAATGTTGATACAAATGTGGACTACGTGAATGAAATACAAACAACTAAAATATGAACTCAGTTCATAAGTTCGTGTTTTTATAAATTTATTAAAAAATGACGCGTAAAAATAGTTTTATCGGCAAATATGTGAATTGGAATAAATCTTAATATATATTTTTATAATTCTGTGATAGCCAAAATTACGTACTTATGGGATTATGAATCTTATTATAACAAACAGACGTTAAGATAAAAATACATCGATAACCTTCAAATAATCTGTATTGTTACTTTTAGTAAATATTTATTGTAATTATCAGATGCACAGAAGCATATTTTTTGTGAATCATGTTTTCTTATCTTCGGTAATAGCAGAAATAATTAGGTATTCAACATATACACTCTGTTTATGTAAAATTTTATATTGTATATATACGAAAATATATATTGGCCTGATAATATCGTAGCTGCCGAAAGCGAACCTTACTTTCTGAATCATTCTTTTTTAAATTGCGCAGTATTTCTCTCCCAATTATCATTACCCAGAAGATTCTACGCAATGTACAGCAATAGCGAGTAATTTATGAACATTAATAACGTGCAATTAATCTACTGCTAACTATAATTCGTTATTATCAAGAAATTTGGTTATCTATTCGTTTGTCGACTTCAAATAAAATAATATTGTATAACTAATACAATAATATTTTATCTGTATAACTTGTCCCATAATCTGTGTTTATTTTAAGAAGTCGCTAATGGTATTGAATCACAAGGTAATAAAATTCTTATTACCATGAGTCGTAAAATTTGTCTTTTGAATCATCATAACGAAAACATTTCTGATGAAAGATAACGAAATTAGTTTCAAAATGTACAATATTGTACCTACGGAACAGGATATGAATCTTTATAAAAGGAAAGGAAAAAAATGTAAAAATTAAAGAATATTTTTTCAATGTCTTATTATTAAGTAAAATTGGCGAGAAATTCGATTTTGAAAATTCATCGATTATATAAACACTTAAATCCGATACCGATAAACTAAAATCGATAGACAGATAAAATATTGAGAACTCACTTTTAATATGTAATTGCGAACCTAATACAATTGCACATCATGCGATTCGATTATTATTTATAAAGCGGACGTTGCAATAGTTTAATATGGAAAAATCGGATCTCATAAAAGTGGTGGAATGCCAGATTCTATAATTTATCAGGATAAAAAAAAAAAAAGATACAACGCGTACCAAGAAAAATGACTCATTTATTAAATACAGTCTTATACATTTCATGAACATAGTGAAATCGTATCGGCACCTGAATTTACTCATGCTTGATTTAAGCGACAGCAAGATTAAAAACCTCGCTTACATACCTATTCTCTTATAGACCAATATACACGTATATTTTATTCGATTTCGTACTAGGTATGCTAGCAATGTGCTTTTTCGACGAAAAAGTCATCTTGGTATGTAAACTAGACTCAAATCGTCACTGTCTGATTTGAGGAAGAATAGCCCGGGAATGAGAGTACTCTAAGAGTACCTCATATTTGTTTACACATGGACACCGCCAGAGAATCGGAGAACACTGCGATTGTTGCACATTTTCATTGAAACGGGAAGATAGCGATTGATTACGGAAAGCACAAGTATACATCCGTGCAAGCAAACATCAAAGTAGTTCAACTTCAAAAGAAGCAAATGTCTCTTGGCGTGTGTCTTTAATCAGAAACTAGCAACAAGTGTGAAAAGTAACGTTACTTGCGACAATTATAGTCTAAAATAAATATGTTTAACGATTTAACTTAACAAATATATAAAGGATAACAAACGATAAATTTTATAACATCGATCGATCCTCGACTAGTAAAGCGAAGCAAAAATAATTTAACATTATTAAACTGAAGCATGAATAATAAATTTCCAATTTGAAAAATTAACAATTTGAAAAATTAACAATTGAAGAGACGCGGGAAAAAACGTAATAAGTCTATCTTTTTGAATAATTTCGTTGTCCATTGGTGATAAAAGTAACTGAGGAGGAAGTAACATATTCAATTCAAAGATATGTCTCCTAAAACAGGTAATGTTTTGGTAACATGATATTGATTATTGAATTTTGAAATTACTGATTATCTTCTTTCTGTAGTCTCTAATTATAATTATTGAAGAGAACACGAACAGAAGTAACAAAGTAAAAAATTGCTATAGATCTAATCTACGTTATATACCTATGTTACAATTATTACAAATGGAACTCTGTTAACAATTCTCTACGAACTGGATTGCACAAATTAATAAATGTCTAAAGAATACATAAAAAGGTGTATAATCTCAACTGCACTGCGTTTCTAGTCGAGGGTCAATAATTCGAACAGTTAACTTTTTTTCTGAACAGACCATATTACCTAGCGATGCCCACACTCGTACTTACGTAACACACGCTCGCATATAATAATACGAAAACAATAGATATGTAAGAGTGTACGTACGAGCATGTAAGAGCTTGGTAATTGTTAACAATGACGTGGTTACGCGAGGCTAGCACGACTTCACGTCGTTCATCAGCGTTTAAATAGAATCTATGTTCGGTTTCATACAGGTAAAAGCTCGGTTTCTTTCTAGAACTTCGTGACTTTATTATGGATACTTACTCTTGATTCAATCGATATTTTCGATTCACGTTTCATTTCAATCTCTTGTTCTAGCCTTCGACACTTGTCAATTCAGTTCAACGTTATTAACTTCTCGCAAGAAAAAGAGACTAAGAGTTGGTTCGATCGTTGAGTGAGATTAATTAAAGACATGGCACCATTGTCATGGGAACAACGAACGGTCTTAGACTAGTTTTCGACCATTAATTCCCGGCATCAATGTGAAAAAAGTGTTGGTGAAACACAAAAGAGACTCGAAGCAAAAGGGTGATTGATAATTCGAGAACCTTCCGTTGTTCAGGCGATCGATAAATATTTCTTTTTTTACTTTATCACCCCTCGTTGCATTAATCATTCCAACTGACGCTAGACGGATTGCACCACTTTCCAATAAAATACGACTACCGTTTCAACGTATAAACATGTTTTCCTCGAACAGAGGAGGGTTGTTTGTTGGAGATGGTCATCGTTCCTACCTAAGAACGATCGATCACCATCTCCCGCATTATCGTGATTCCATGAAGATGGCGATGCCCATACAGGGTTGAATACAGATTCCATTTAAATGAAACGTACACGAGGTCATATTCTAAACTCCACGTAGAAAATTTTTCAACATCCTGACGTCTGGCACCCGCGTATTACTAACACATCTTAATCCTATCTTGGCTGACGTTATTAGCTTTCCTCGGAGTAAAATCTTGATAAATTACTTGACGATAGCACATCTTGTACATAACTATACATATGTACATGTGTATGTGCATATACACCTCGCAGTTTCAAGATACGTTACAACTCGCTCTTCTGTCTGCCGTGTGTCTTGTCGTAATAGACATTCAGTATCGGATGTTGAAATTTGCTCGCTATATATCATGAACTACGACCGCAATTCGACTCGCGGACGTATTTCGCCCAGGTACGGGTGGGAGTTAGGTCACCCTTTCTAGGACGTCGCGGCTCGTTGCTGGTGCGCGCTTGTTCCACGATCTTGCGATAAGTCTCGTCGTCATAGGTACAAGATAAACTCTTTCTCAGTTTCACTCCACCAGTTTCGAAATTCGCCGGCTGACTGCCCACTAGTACGTGCAGATCGTTCTTCACCTGTATCGCCCAGTCCCACATCTCTGTGATGAAGCAATTGCACACGAATGGATTACTCAGCAAATTGACCGACAACAGACGTGGATTCGACCTGAATACTCGTGGATAGATAGTGTTCAAACTGTTGTTGCTGAGATCTAGGTGTTCCAGCATTTCTAGCTTCTTCAGAGAGGCCAGATTCTCCGTGCCAGAAATGCTGTTATTGGATAAGTTTAATTGGGTCAGACTCCTAGTTGTGGAAAAGAGGTTTTCATTCAGATGTCCCAAGCTGCAGTTACTTAAATCTAGCATTTCAAGATTGGATAATTGTGTTGGAAGCAGGGGACCATCCTGAGGTACTTCCAGGGCGTTTCCACTGAGCTTGAGTTCGATAATGTCGGTACTGACTCGGTCGCCGAACACCATGGGGTCGATGGGAGTCTTCAGGTCACAGTTGTTCAGTTCTAAACTCTCCAATCTCGTCAAGTTCGCGAACAATCCCTCTTCCAGGGTATGCAACTTGTTTCCGGATAATATTAATTTCTTTAGCGAAGTCATGTGAGCGAATGTGTTATTTCCAAGATGACCAAGATTACAAAAAGACATATCTAAATATTCTAACGATTCCAGTGGATTTAATAAACTACCAAACGCATCTGATAAAGGATTATGCGAGATATCTAGCTCCTCTAGGTGCTCGAATACGTGGAACGTATTAGGCAGACGTTGCAGGCTACAATTACTTAACGAAAGCTTGTGAAGCTTTGGCAAATGACGCAACACGGCTGTCAATTCATTAGCAAACATTGGATTGTTGCTCAAGTTTAATACACGTAGTTTGCTAGCGTTTTTAAAAGCTTCTTCCGATAGACGATCTTGTAAATTGCAATTCGATAAATCTAACGATTGAAGACTGTGGAGATTATGGCCCAGCGTGTTTCCAACATCCAAATGGCACAATTCGTTATTAGCAAGCACCAACTGCCTGAGGTACAAATTCTTTGCGAAAGCATCGCCTGGCAAATTGGTGATATTAGTCTTTTTGATGTTCAAGTATTCAAGACGAATCAGAGGTGCTAATACGTTTGTCCAGCTCAATGTATGTAGATCATTTTCCGCCATTTCGAGTTCTCGAAGGTTTTCCAAATGTGCAAACACATCTGGAGAGATGTGGGTTAAGTTGCAAGCGTTTAACTTCAGGTATTCCAGATTAGTGAGGTGATCAAAAGGTCCGGGCTTGATCTGTCCGAGTGAATTATGGGACAAGTCGAGTTTATTTAGGTTCGTAGTATTGTAGAAGAATTCCGTATTCAAGTGATGGATGCCACACGAGTTCAGATCGAGGTAGAGCAGAGTGCGACAATTTAAGAAGGGACCTTTCACCTCGTCCAAAGGATTGTTCTGAAGCTCCAGCGAAATTAGACCAGGACTGTCCCTGTAGAAATATTGAGCTTTCATTTATAATGTAATTAGAAGGGCTATAACATGAGCTTAGTTCTTGTAAGTACATAAAATAGCTGATTTTTGTTAATTCTGTAAGGAGCTTGTAACTAAAAGAGTCAAAGCGTTCAAACGAAGCAAATTTTGAACGGTAAATTCGAATTAGTTTAAGAATACAGTTTCATTACAGCGCTGAACATGAAAGAAAAAGCTATTTCGGAACCTTTAAACAAAGATGTAATGAAGCTAATGAAATAATAATTAATTGTAACATTAGATCGATATCTGTTTACTGAGTGAAAATGGCTTTTCTACTATATTACCGATCGTTTAATTAAACACATATGAGTCTATACTAGATTTTGTGATACTACTTGTTTCTAGCGCAGTATTGTTAAAATAGCATGCACCGATTAGAAGCGAATTATGTGAAAGATACTCAAAATAATATTATGAAATCAGATTTATGTTCCATATTGTTTTGAAAATATTCGTATAATACAGAAAACTAAATTTTTCTAAAGACTACAAATTTCTAAAAATGGTCAGGCATATTATTTTGAATTTAAGAAATCCAATTCAGGCACATATTTATCATAGTGCTGCAGTAAAAATACGATAACATAAAAACGAGGAAAATCTATTTCTCTGTATTATAATAGGTAGATTAATTGATTACGAAATCAATTTAAAGCGCATATTTGATGACGTATTTTACCAATTTTCCAACTTTCATTTCTCAAATAAATTCTATGATTTACTGATCAGTAGTACTTCAATATTTCCTTGGAAATATGTATAAAAATCAATGTGCATGCAGAGGAGCAAGACAACTTACATGTTCTCGTTGTATATGTATAGTAATATCAAATATTACGAGAATAAATTATTCCTAGGCAATATAAAAAAATATAAACAAAAATAATAGAACTGCCTGGATATTATTGAAATTTAATAATTTAATTGTATCATAAAGTCCTGTCATTTATACCTAAAATTGAACAAAAGTCAATTAACCAACATTTTCTATTTCAAAATTTCCTGATTTTTAAGTTTAAATATTTCACACAAATTTTCTTAAATTGATTTAATTGAACAACTGCCAATTTGAAAAATTGAAAGTTCCTATATTGCATTTTATATATAAATCACTACCTACTCGTTATGAATAAAAAGTTACAAATATTTTGTTACTACAGATCACCACCTCTAATTTCGTCTTTATATAGCAAACAGGTGCGATGATCTTATTTATGTACGTACGCGCGTGTAGCGGACGTTATACGCAGAAAACGAACCGAAGAAAAAAATCCAAAAGTGCTCTTACCTAAATGCCTCGGGATCGACATGAGAGATCGCGTTTGATGAAAAGTCCGCCTCCAGTAGATAAATTAATCCAGCAAAAGATTCATACTTGAGCTCGGTCAATCGATTATGTGCCATCTGGAGACGCCTTAGCTTGATCGAATGTGGAAATGGACCGACCTGTACGATATTGTTACCGTTCATATCTAGAACGTAAATGTTCGGGCTGAGCTCGTCAATCGGGATGCTAGTTAAATTGCTTTCGGAGCAGTCGGTCACCCAGTTGATGCGAAAATAATGACAATGACAGTCCACAGGACACTCTTGTTCCACCAGATCGCCATTATAGGCAAATGTCGATGTACCAAGAATGGCTACTAATAAAAGTAGTCTCAACATCTTGGAAAACACGGGATATCTGTAAATAAAAATAATTGTAAGTAGATTTAAATGCAGATTTTGATGCATTTATGGGAAATTTAAAGATGTAAAAATATACAGTATGTAAATAACATATAAAAATATGTAAAATATTCAAAGTATAATGCTCGTTATGATATTTAGTAGCTGGAACAAACCTCCGTCTGGGACAAACCTACTCTTTTACTCGTATTCATAAAAATATGAATTTGCATAAGTATCCGCAAATATCATTTGCATAAGTCTAATTATAAGAATCTCAAGCGCACAATTTATTTTGTACATGCAAAAGGAACAAAATGTGTTCCTTAAAAGCTAATGTAATTATTAATTCAAACATAGCTGATATTTATTCGCAGAGAAATTGTCGTGTAATATCGAGAAAAGAATTTTGAATTCAGATTTGGATTCTAATCTGATCGGTTGGTTCTTTTATTCCTTATATTTAATATACAAAGTCACTGCGAAAGTTTGTAAGTTTATCTCCGCAGGCATTCTCGCGAAACTTCACCACGAGCAGGAACATCCTGCTCGACATTCTAAAAGAAACTTCCTTCTGTCTGCAAATACGAGATTTCGTCGTCTTCAAACAAAACGTTCGGCGTTTAAATTTGAATAAAGTTCGATAACTTATAGTTCGGTAACCTACTTCAATAGTTACTCTATATCTGTATAACCGTATCTCCAGCATGCGCGTATCTGTGATGCAACACAAGCATAGTCATATAATACTGAAACCTTAGTAAAATTACCAATTTCCTTATTTCATTAAGTATTCAGCTGTAAACATATTATATGATACTGGTATGTAATTGGTTTTTGTTATCTTATCACGTACCTATTATATACATGTATATACAAATTACGAATGAATGCATTGTTGGAGAAAGGGAGAGAAATCATCGCCACCGAGAGACGATGAGATTTACTCTAACCAACTATGACGACGACGACGTTCATTGTAGTGTATTGCCAACAAGATAACTGGCGAGTACTAATGGTTTAAAGCAAGTGGAGCAATTGTCAGTTAGGAACGGACTTTGCAATTGGCGGTCGGTAATTCCGAGCAACAATGCACGGCGCTACAGGTCGTTGAGCCAGAATCGTTAATCGTTCCCGTAAAGCGCTCTTCACTGGTCGTTTCTGATGTTTTCAGATACCTGTTCCCTCTTTTTTCAACAATACAAAAGTATGCCATTGAAAAAGTCCTTGTTCGCTGGACAATTATTATCGTTTAAATTCGTTGGTAATTGTAGTTATCTGTTACGAGACTGGAGTTTAATTGCCGTGCCATTCTTCTATCGGTAACGATTATCGTCGAAAGAAAAAGCAAGATTTTTGAGGATAAAACATTTTTTATACGTAAATGTAAAATATAAGCCGTTGATTCGATGGGAATACAGTGAAAATATTATTATGGAAGACATCCCATTTACAGTACCATCAAACGTACGTTTCTATTCATTACTGTCGGTTCGCTGGTCAAACATATACGCTTGACAGAGGTAATTTTGTATGTATTAAATTCCGAGCACAATCATCTTGATTATGGCAATGAATAACATTTGAGTAAGTTTTCATGTTGGCTACGGAGAAGCGGTTACATACGTATAAAGAAAGGTGGCGACGCTTCTGGCCAGTAGTCAACTTCACAAACGAAGCCCAGAGGAAGGCTTTCCGCCAGAATGCTATGCGTTGCACGCTCTACTGCCCCTTCAGCTTTCTACGTATAGTTTGCCTTCGGCCTAGACCATTACTATATCCCAAAGAGCCAAAGGAAGTCGAGGGTGTACGAGGAAGTGTATTTTCCCGTTTCGATCCCTCCTTGTGTTTCTCGCTATTGCCTCGCCTTTGGCGCCATAGATCTTTCGTTTTTAAATTCCATCCGAACTAGAAGTCCATCTCTCACTGACGCGACCATAGAGACTGTGCGTGAGGGGATCGAGTCATTTGCATTGAGTCTTCCGGCAAGAGCTTCAATTCAATTCATACTTTTTGCAAATACCATCTCCTTTATATATCTATTCTATCTTTCGCACTCGAGATTGTTAAATATTGGAGTGGAAGGGAATACTTCCAGCCGAATTCAAAGGAAATCCGAGTGCTTTCTTTAACCAGAGTGATTCGGTTTTTCTCTTTCTTCAACAGTATATCAACCGGTTTCAGCAGTCGGTTTTTTCCGCTAAAACTTTCTTATCCATCTAAATCGGTAATGTATCGACGATACGTCTCATGACTATGATATTCAAACTGAAATTGCTACGAACCTTGTGCTTGCATTCTCTTAACTCTTTTGACGAGACAGACGATTATGCAACCTGTGATATGATTTATTTCCTGCAGCTTGCAATTTGAATTATTTTTTCACAGTGTTTTATCTATTTGATCTCGTAGAATAATGTTTAATAATTGTCAAATAATAATTTTTGAGATATTTAATGGCATAAAAAGTTGTAGTTTTTCAATTTTATACATTATAAAATATTAACTTCGTGGTACTGATATATACTTATACATCAAAAGTATATTAATATATTTATATATCAAAACATGCATCTTTTTGGAAATTTTATATATGTATAAAAGTAGCACACTACTTGTTTTTTAAATATAAATTTTATTATTTTTACGTTCTTACTGAAATAATAGAGGTAATTTATACTAAAAAAACAAGGAGTGCTGCTTTTGATAAGAGAGTAAACTTCCGGTCATTATCAACTGAAACTAACGCACGTAGGCTACATACTTTACTATAGCAAATAAAAAGCAAACACTTTTCGTTACTATCATTCTAAACAAGATATAAATTGAGACTCCTTCTAAAATTATAACTTTATGAACATGAATTAAACGAAAAAAGAATGCATTATCAATACATCTTAACTTTGATGACATCGTTGTTGAACCGAATTGAATAATTAATTAATCGTTGCTTACAATTGCACGAAAGCAAGAATATTTACATCGATTATCACTTTCATGAAAAAAAACCAGTATCAAATGAATATTCATAGTGAAAACCTGGTACAATCCGGGTCATGATGCGAGATTCTAACGATTTACTAGAGAACATTTTGTCGCGCACGAGTCGATCGGATTCGAAAATACTGATGACATCGTATCTAGAATTCGACATACAAACTGAAAACACACTTTACATACCGGAAAAGTAGCGTATCCTTCCTTCCTCCCATGGAAGAGTGAGGTTAAATCGCGAACGTCGTCAGGATTTGAACGTGCCACTGGACAAAGATAGATTGAACTGTGAGTTTGCAGGGATCCGGTTAAATTAAACCATGTCTGCCTGACCGAGGTCAGGGTAAAACGTACTGACGCGCACTCTCGTTCTTTCTGCGTCGTATAAGTTTCGCGACGCGCGTCTTTTCGGGGTGTTATGTTTCTCTCTCCCCTCTTTTCTCCTTCACATATGATCACATACACACATAGGCACTGTATTTCATCCTCTCTTGTTGAATACTAATTGAATTATTTAGCCGGTAAATAACAAACAAAAATCTTACGCTTTTGGGTTGTAACGTATTCTAACCTCCTTAGTCATGAAAAAGCAAAGTTTACCTGTTGAGGAAAATTTGATATCTCGTACACTCTCGAACATCTAATTCGTTCACTAGCTTTATGATTCGACGTTATTTTATGTGATTATCCTCGAATCACGGTTAATAATCTCTTGTTAAATGAGAGGGATTCGCAACATGAATCTCGAAATTGTATACACATGAAACGCATGCGCATTTCAGTTAACCCTTTTCGAAAACGTGTTTCATTCAATTTGTATGATCTTGAGGTTAGCATATAAGACGTGTACTTTCTCGTTTACATAATATATTTATCACGAACATTAGTGAATTTCTTTCTGGACGTTTCATCATTAGGCAATTTTTAATATCTTCATGACATGACGATATGATGATATTGTGTTGTGCAATCACATTTGACACGTGTTTATTGATTATTCATTATCTATATGAATTACAGTCTACATAAACTTTGTGTGTACTGTAAAATAATTAACAATGTCTCATGCTCTGATTAGATGTGTTCAATGTATCATAAATACGATAATAAATGTGGAATAATAATTGAATCGATTGGTATTTATTTCACATTTGGTGTATATTTATCACATGAAGATAAATACCTGTTTCTTAGCAAAGGTAAAAATATATTTTTATTAAACTCGTACCTTGTGTATAATTTCTGCTTCTCTATCGATATCTGTTATTTTACACTACTTAATTGTACAATAACAATTTTAATACTGAATACTGGAGGGATAATGATTAACACTGAAGTAGACACCGGTGACACAAACGCGCATGCGTTCTCTATCACTCTCGATTGTCCTTAGCAATACATATTTAAATTGAAGATTAATGTCTTGGATTTCATAACTATGCTAGATAAATAGCCTATATGATATTTTTAATCCACGAGTCTTGTTTGCGCATGTAAGATTCACTTACCAAACATTTTTTTTAACGAGATAAACATATACGCAACTTCCGAACGACAATGAGTATCACGTTTCTTTCTCGCATGTTTATACGAATTGTACATACAAGACATACATCCATATAGATATACACATATTCAAGGTGTACAGTGTACAACTTAGGTTAGGGTCAAACCGAGAGATGGGGCAACCAATTGTCTTATTTGAATACCGACTAAAAAGTATTTGAAAACTTTCTGTAATAATGATATATACGTATTATACAAAGTCATACTGTTTTTATTTCTATATCGAATAATATTGACCGAAATTATTTTCTTTAATACCAAATAAACCTAAGAAGGTATTTTATCATTTCAGTTACATATAAATTTCCTTCGTCAATAAGATAATACCTATATGATGCTAATTGCATTAGTGTAATATTTTTGCATCAATTGTCGTAACACAACAAAGGTGCGCATATATTGAATGTCTGTAGAGGACAATGGGAAATCGATATGGCTTGGATGTGGTACGTGTCACTCGTACGTCTGAAAGCGTTTGTTCACGTAGTCAATGCGTGATTGAGTGATGAGTGCAGCACGTCGAATTCTGAAGAATTGCATTCGGTAGAATTGGAAGCGGAGGTCAGGCATTACGCCAGCATTGCGAAATGTCGGGAATAGGGATCTCATGATCTTGACTAGGAACAACGACCTGCCAGTCCCACTCGTATTTCTACGGCAAATGAGAGAGAGAACATTGATTAACTTTGCAATTGACATTAGGTTTCTCGATAACGTGGCTTTGAATTATTGCCTAAGATTAATTTCGCCCTTACAACAAGCACGTCATGGTGTTGACTTCATTTTTCCAAGTTCCAAACGAAAGGATTACGAAAACATCGAACATATATTTAATGGCACGTAACATGTTTCTTTCGTAATTAACAACTGGAAATGTTACGTACAGCGTTCGAAGTCTAGATTTTTTTGCTAGAACTAATAAGTGTTTCGTATGCATTTTATATTTTACAATCGTTTGTGCTAGTATTTTATATAATTAGTTTTATTTATATATATGTTTATTTATAGTACTAAATTTTATTGGCAAATTATTAAAAGTTTCAGTAAATATAACATATTGTTACAATGTTTAAAAATTTCGTATTTAAAATCTTTTATGGCTGTTTTGTTTAGCTTTAATAATTCAATTTATTTTATAAAAATAAGAGAAAATGCAAGAAATATAGCTTACTCAAGAGAAATTTAAATATAACTTCAAACGCCGTATTGACGTATTCATGTACTCACACTAATGAATTAAAAATGTTTAAGCAGTAATATATATATATACATATACATATATATTTGGTCAATAATTTTATCTCGTACTATTTGACTCTTCATAGTATGTAGCCTGTCGTACGCGTTTAAAAACAGATCTTTGCGTATATTTCACTTGATATTATCATGTTTATTCATAATACACTAATATAATTATCAAAGCTTTAAAAGGTCATTACATTGACTTCTGCTTTCATTTATATGTACTCAATAATTAAAAATTAGCATAAATATCTTTGCGGAGACCAACATTTATTCTATACCTTTGACGTTTTCTTTCTTTATTTCATTATTTTTAATATTATCTATGCAACAACTTGACAACATAAAACATTTCCGAATTATGCATCGTATTCTGTTATTTCTCCTCTTACTTATATAATTGAAAAATCTACTGTAATTAATGTTGATTTTAATATTTTTGATTCATTATTGATGAATTTGAGATTTGCTGATCTCAAATATATATAAGTTAATCGTAACTCAAAGAGAAAATACGTATATAATTTATAATATATACATATATAATCATGAAAAAGAGACAAACGGTAACTTTATCGACGCAACGAAAATACATATTCATTTGATATGTCGGATCACCAGGTGGCGCTGACTATCTCTATTAGATATATTCAAATCGTTTTTTCATCGGCAAAAAAGAATAACTTCTTTTTAATTATTTTAATCATAGAGGAAAAGGGGACATTTACCAGTTTAGCATTAGATATAAGCGTTACAGTTAGAAGAATAAACTATCATTTATCTCTTTTTTTCACAACACATGTATTCTTTGCTATCACAGAGGATAATTAGCAAAAGTATGATTTCATATCATACGATCGGCAGCGAAACAAGAGTAAATGAGTAGGAGGTAACCTTTCGACGTGTACACGCCTCGGTGATCTCGGTGAATTAAAACGATAGCCGGTATCGCATGAATGTATCAAATTTAATTAAACCGAGTCACGTTAACGTTTTACTACTGCAAGAACCACAATGGTGATTATTCTTCTGCTTATAGATTTATGCCGGAATTATAATCGTGAGTTCCGTATATTTTTTGGCGCTTATATTCCCCTGAAATTATGTGAGAATGACTTTGGCAAACGGCCAACGTTCCGCGGACTGTGCGGAGACAACATGTACGGAGCAACGAACTTTAGGAAGCATCACTTCGGACAAGATTCTTTCCAGTCGTCCAGATTTTTAATCGTACAACTTATTGGCAGAATTCGATGCTTCCTTTTCCTCTTCCAATTTCAATTATTGTAGGTTATGTTAAGCAAATAGTGTAGATAATTTTTTTGCCTTCTTGCTTATTGCAGTAACAATAATTAGTAATCAATTTCTCAAAAATTATACAAACATCACTAGATTACAAAGAAACAATCATGAAAATTGTTTTCGAGATTATCATGGTTTCCGATAAGAAACCAAAGATTTCGCTTAACCACCGGTTATTAGAGGCATTGTTCCTCCAACGGAAGCGAGAAACTGCCTCGGGTCATAATATTCCCGGTGTACACGTTACGAATGTGTGAAGAGATAAAGTATTCTCAGTAGTGTGCTCGGAAACATTCTTAACATGGCACGCGAGCAGCCGTAGCCACGAGTATTCAGTTAATTCCACGCAAGTGGTTGCTTTTGTGCCATCAGTGGCGTAACGGCATTGTTACGATAAAATGAAATTACTCGTATGCGAGTATCATCAAGCGACGTTGAAACTCTTCAATGGAATGATCGTAAGGCGGCTGTAGCTGTAATTCAAGTCGCGACGTGCATCGTTCTTCAGGCAGGACCGATTGCATCGATTTCCCGCGACGCAGCGGTCGATTTTGAATTGTAATTACCGCATTCATCTCGCGTAGCACGTAGCACGCTTAAGCACGCTGCAACGGCAACATACATGCCGCATCCCGGTGCATCTACATAGATGTAATCCGTGGGCCGGTAACTTTGTTGGAAGTAATTTTCGCCGAGTAAGAATAATTTCGTGTTCACACGTCGCTTGGAGCTTTCGTCAGTCGAAGTTAGGGCGCTGCCTAGGCTGGAGGTTAGGGTTGGCTGGAGTCGAGATAGGAGCCATGGAGGTTTGGGGTTAACGGTATGGTGGTACTGGCGACGACGGTGGTGGTGGTGGTGATGGTGGTGGTGTGGTATGGTAGTGGTGGTGGAAATGGTGGTGGTGAGAGAGCAACTGCGCAGATCCCAAAGTCTTTCAGCCGCGAGTACGTAGGCAAACTCCGATTCAGTAAGGACTGACTGTTCCCGTTTGCAGTGCAGCTCGAAATCTCAGGGAGAAACCGCGGTCTTTCGTCCTCTCTTTTTCCTTCTCTTTCTCTTTCTGTCTCTGTCTTCCTATCTTTCTATCCACTCTGTCTTTGTTTTCCGTCTGTACCATCCTACTCTAGCCATCCACTCTGCTTCTCTCGCGTCTTTTGTTGTTAGTTCCTCTCACCGCGGCAAAGTACGTGCTTAACTTTTTCCGTTTGACCGACTGTCTGTCTGTCTCTGACACGAAGTTCGTGGCACGAACTACTGTTTCGATTCTTTTTCGAAGCCAGTCCGGTACACGCTAGATTGCTGTTCGCGGACCAATGTACTACACGAGCGAGCGGGGCTCGTGTCTCGCGCAAATTCCGACTGTTCCCCATGGTTAGTCACGTGGCTGGCCAGTGATTCGAGGAAATCTGGTTGGCTTCGTTTCGGGATACCGTACGAACGGTGCGTTCCGGATGAAAGGTGCGTGTGCCAGTTGATCAACGCTCGTTCGACCGTTCGACTCGGCTCGTACAACTCGGAATCGAAGTCCCGAGGACGTGTGTGCAAAATCGACGGTGGACCGCAGGTCGATGTGCACAACTCTGGAGAGACGTACTGAAACTCCACGTCTGTCGGTGTAAGTATACCTAGCCACCCTTTTCTTTCACGCTGACAATGAGTCACGGACGTATCCGCCTCTGGCGGCGAGTCAGCTGTACGCCAAATAAAACGATTGTTTTTCTTTTCTCACGTAATCATATAAAATAAATCTGTACGTGTTCTGTTTAGTTAAATGTAATTGTAATTCTATTTCGTTGGCTTCTTTTGTTACTAAGAGTGTATTTATATGGTTCCAAAAGACCTCAAAGCAATCGTTTGCCAAAGAATAGTTCAAAGCTAAACACTAATTTATAGAAAATCGAACTACGAAATTTTTGTACATGTTATAAACAATTGTTGAGTTGAATGTAATTATAAGTAACTATTTATTCCTCTCGTTACAAAGAGTGTATTTATACGGTCTCAAAGGTAATCATCAATAACTATTTACTAAAGAACAGCTAGTATTTATTTTCCTCAAAGGAAAATCATTTGCCAAAAGCGTATATATACATTTTCTTTAGTATAGAATCATCTTTATTTACATTTACATCCATTATACGAATATATTTTTATTACATTAACAAAAATAATTTCAACTTGCATCGAATAGTACCGTAGTAAAAGAGTTAACAACGTATTATCACATTATAAATTATTCATTCTTTCCATTGAAGATTCGAATTAATTGTTATAAGAGATTAATTATACTTTATCTCGTTTACCGAGCGCATTTTAATGTATCGGCTACATACGTAGCTCTATCCCCTCATAACGACCTTTCAAAACCATTAACTTATTAAAAGATTAATAATCATGTAATACATATTATACGATAGTAGAATGATTTATAAAATTAATTTTCATATGATAGTGTCCACAAATAGGACGTTTCATCCCCTACACGATAACCAACGGCAAAATTCGATTCAACAACACCTGCCGGTGCAGGGCGTCGATATTTTATTCGAGCAACAAACCCTCGCTGCATCGACGACGCGATTAAGATCTCCTTAACCGGCGGCAATTTTCGATGAACGATCAAACAGGCGCGGGAACGAATATTATTACCAGGCAAAGGTTAATATGATTTCGCAAAAATCCGTGGTCACAAAAGCCGACACGGTTCAATGGTTTATCGTTAAACGTGAATATAACTGCAGGCAACGGGTGAATCGAACCAGCCAGTCACCGATTCCGTGGACTGTTAAATATATTACATCGCTTCTATCGCGAGAAAACATATAAGCTTGAACTTCATAATTATTATAATTTCCTAACCCGCCTTGCGCATAGATCGAACTGATATTGTTAGCGAAATTCTGCAAGTTACAAGTACTAATAAATACCATTACATAACGGTAACTACAAATAAATTTCTGCAATAGTTAATTTTAGTACGATAATTAAGGGGATCGTAACGGAAGCTAATCAAATATTATAAAAATTATTTATGCAGCATATTTCTATAATCTAAAATCTGACACTTGTCGATTCACTAAATTTACTAGTCAGTAAATTATTGTGCAAGAGAGCTCCGATATTGAGAAAGTGGAAGAGGGGATGGTCGACCGTACGGGGGGATGGAGATATACTTCTAATCCTGATAACTCTCTTTCACAGGGGTGGAACCCGTTAATGAAATGCACCCTTACCCCGTTCTCTGGATATTACTATTTTTCCATGGAAAAGCCGACCGAAAATATTCTTGGCGATTATTAACATCGGCTTATATCGCGCTGCCAGGTATTAAATACGCGACGGAATGCGCGTTTTCGACCTTCCCTTTCTTCCATCCTTCGCGTTGTCTCTTACCCTTTTTCATTAATCCCTCCATGGAATTAAATTGTTGCCCGTGTTACATGGTGGTTAACGGGAAAATCGGTGAAATTAGAGGACTTTGGAGCGGTGACTCCCTGAGACGATACTTCTCCAAGTAGTCTCGGCGAAGTTCATAAATCATGCGTGCGTCCACTTGCTCTTCATCGACAAACACTTGCACCCGTGCCACTTCTGGTTCGAATGTCTGATTAATAATGTCCGATGTGTACTCTGTGCGAAGCAAATTGCCTTGGTCTCGCGGAATTGCGTTTAATATCGCGACGTGAAGGTTCTCCCCTTCCGGCCACCGATCTTCATCGTCGAATATGCTCGTCCTATTGTTTGCCTTTCTTGCTCACCGTCTATTTGGGCCTCGTTCTTTACTTGGAAACAACGAGACGTAATGTTTAACTAAATAATGGTTTAGAAATGATTTCGTATTTAATTGAATGTGTTGGTTTAGTACTGTTGTTAAATTAAATATCGAATACTATGTTGCCAATAACAGTACGGTATTGGAATAATAGTACGTTCAATGAAAATCTCATTTGATGATAGTAATACTAAATGAAAGTATATTTCTAAGTACGTTAATATGTAAAAAGATTATAATGGAGATGCTACATAAAAATAAAATATTTTGTTATAGTATTTTTAAAGGCTTCTATCTTTCCTATATTTTTCTAAGATTTTTACGGGAAATGAAACGATTTGTGGATACGTAAATATTTGATTTTTAATACACGGTCACTACTGTACGACTAGAGACATTTTTTTCTATGCGAAAAAAGATAAATCCACAAGGTAGAATAAAATTTTGTCAGGTTCGATGATATCGCGAATTAATTTCTCTGTATATTTGTATTATTTTTTATATTTCCTACGTTTGATAATTGGCAAGGTATCAAGTGATTCACTTTTGCAATTCGTTTTATTAGTTCAACAGTGTAATCGTTTTAAGGAGATTTTGTTGGGATTTCTGGGTTTGATATCGCTCGATTTTTATCCATGGAATCGCATTAAATTCATCGTCCATTGCAATAACGACTGTCGAACAATTAAAAGGAAAAATATGAATTTGATACTTGAAAAAATAAAAAAACAAAAATGAAATGCATAAAAATGCATTTATTGAGAACTGATCTCGCGAAGCACTTCAAATTTTCTTTAAAATCGTTTTTCATATAATCGATAATTTTACATTCTACATCTTTATATCTGCCGCTCGATTAATTTTCTTTATACTATAGACATAAGGATAAAATTGATGCATTTATTTAAGAACACCCCCAACAAATTGTAAGAGATATTTTGAATTTTATTTCTTAATTTATTATCGTAGAAGAATAAGCTATGATAAATGATCGCTTTTTTAAATTGAGAAACAACTTTGCTATCCACAATATAAACCACAAAGCTTAATCACCTTAAAATTAATGAAAAATATACGAAAGTTATGGATCGTACTGATCAAACGAGATTTACAAAAAATGTACTAACACTTAACATGTAAAAAATATTCGATCGTAAACTTATGAAATCAAATAATTCTTCCAATCTGCAAATCTACCGGGAATCCATTCTGTCCAATTAAAAACAGTAAGCTCTCGTTGCAAACAAAGCCAGCAGATTTCACACAATTAAAGCGGAGGTTTGAATGCAGCGTCCGATACGATTGCTTTCGAATCGATCTCCGAGAATTGGAAGAGTCCAGAACGAGCTCTCTAGTCTCGCAGTAAGACTAAAGAAACGGATTCAAGGTATGATTATCTGGAATCTCGCGCTTGTTTCGTCGTTGATATTTTTATCGTTAGAGGTAGAATACGATGAAAATACAGGGAACGGAGAAATGAGATAAAAATTGCGAAACAGGGAGGATAAGAGTCCCCCGAGAAATTTTAATAACCGCGAGGGATATCTGCCCCGGCTACTTTTTCGAACCCGGAATGGTCGATCGACTTCCAACTCACTCGTGGTAAATCACACAACTCTAACACCTGGCCTCTGTGTGTTTTTCGCTCATGGATGAACGCATTCGCCTCGTGCACGCTCTGCACTCTGATTAGTTTCCTCCTGGTTGGAGAAAAGGTATTCCTGAGAGCGATCGCATTTAAAAACCGTGGCCTGTGAAAATGGGCCACAAATGCGCCGGGCAAAAAGGCCCGAAGGGGGCGAGATGAAAGTGCACCGAGACAGTTTATGTCCGCGTAGGAATTTTCGCAGCTTCCAACCGAGCGGCAGCGCCGTGTTGCATCCGGCAGAGAGGGATGTAAGGAAGAAGCGTTTTCATTGTAGTTATAAACGTAGGTCGGAATAGATGTATCGTGGCTTCTTCTTATGCCGTGTATTCAACGTTGTTCGTAAACAGTGAGACGATTGTCAATGACAATCAATGAATTGATTCAATGACCACTCTATGATTTTCTTACGAACACTGTCTGTAAACTCATATACATTTTTCGAAATTTATGAAAAAATATTTTATGTATCTACTATGCAGTATTTACAAGAATTTTGGTATAAGCGCTTTAGGGGACGAAAATTCTCTTCCATTTTGTGAATCAATTAGAAATCGGGCAATGCTTTGTTGAAAGTATTTTAGTTTGTCGAAAAGGTCGCAAGGCGAATGCTATTACTTGTTTTTTATTCAAGATATAAATCTTCTTTGTTTGCGTTGTTGGAAATGAAGGAGGTTTTGATGGATGTATTTAGCCGCTGTCGAGTATTACGAGAATGAAAACGAAAAAAGAGAATAGGATTTCAATGGCGTTTGATACAGGATCAGGAAGATTTGTTGGAAAGGTATCGGAAATTTGTAGTTGATTGTTCAAGATTTATTGGTAAATATAACGGTATAGGGCGCCAGGGGTATTTAAAGTGTCATAGGATTTGCCATCTATGATACTCTTTTCTAGTACGTTTGATGGCCTTTATAAAAAATTCCAAGCGCGAAAGATAACATTGATTGAACTTATACTGTTCTCATAAAAAACTAGTCCAGGTACTTATATACCGAAATACGGGCAACTTTTGACAAATAACAAAGATACGTAATTTTCTAACTCGTCTGTATCTTCAGGCAGTACGCAATAAAAAAGTAGAATAGCAATAAAAAGGACCGGTCTTCAGAGAAAATCTGATTGCATCTTTTTTGCACGTGTCCGTTCGTAAACTCAATTATTCGTTCCTTTGTCGACTTGATCGAAGAACAAGAGGGGCGTGGAAAAAAGAAATACCGGCGGCGGCGGTAAGGGACGTAAGTAGCAAGGAAGTCCACCTGGTGTCCCTTGATGCATCCTCGTTGGAAGGCATTTGCTTGTGGCTATTGACGCCGCCTCGCCTCTCGACCGGAGAGGAGATTGTATTCTCGCGAGCGGTCGAATTAAGCGGTCGTAGGGCGCGAAGCACGGTGGAAAAGCCGGAGGGCTATAAATACAAGGATAGGGGAGGGTAGGTGAAACGGAGGTGGAGAGACAGTGTCCTCGGCACAATGCGTGCCGCACCAATCCTATTTTCAGAGATACACATCTCTCCCTCCATTCGAACGGAGAGAAAAAGCGCGAGACAGAAATGAGAGCGGGGAACTTGGAAAGAAAGAGAGAGAGAGTGCGAATAGAGGACACGAAGAAATAGAGGATGGATAGGGACCTAACCGCTTTATCCCCGCGTCGAATCGTTTCTTCGAGGTGGCTGCAGCTGTCTCGACGCTTCTTTAAAGTCCATCTTTCTCTGACTTCAACATCCGATCCCCAGGAACATTAGAAATGTAGAGTACGCGATCAAGGATGCCGAAATCGTCGCTTCCGTCCCCGAGACACCCGTTCAATCGCTCTTAATGCCTTTCAGTGCACGCCACGCGATTCGTTTCCGTTTTTCATGGACGTGAGTATTTTTGTTCGTGCGTAGGGGCATCGAATTCTTCGGGGCAAACTACAAATCGACGCTCGTAGCGTGAATTTTGTTAAAGTATACAAATTAACGATGAATTAATGATTAGAGAAGGAAAAGCTTGTGTTTATTTCATCAAATCATGCTTTAGTAAGCTTGCTTTTTTGTGTAATATTTTGAAGCATGTGAACATATATAGACACGTAAAAAGAGAAAACGATTTCGTAACACCTAAAATACCGCACGATATCTGAGAGCCACGGCGCTACCTGTTGTTCATGGAATCTCTTCAAATAGCTAGCAGTCTCCTATATAGAAGGAAGTCTTTATCAAGAGGGACAGAACGAACGACTTCATAATTGAAATTATTTCCACGTCGGTGTTGTGGGTGAGATCTCGTTCCGTAACAGATTTCGCTGTTTTCACTTGTCTTTACGTCCATGTTACACATGTACGTACATACGTACACATACACACACACACGTACACACACGTAGTTCGTTCATTCACGCGTGCACACAGGCACACGTAAATACACGTGAGAAGCTCGATAAGGGAAGATTTATCGGCGAACTTGCCGTATATAGAGAACGTACACATACGTTTTAACTGTTACGGCAGTTCGCAGCCACTTTTCGCGGCTGGTGTCCTACGATTTAAGCTTCAGGAGAACGGCGGAGGCGGACGAGGATAGGTTCTCCCGTTGGTGAACTTGTACCTTGCACTTCAACTTTATGCACGACACTTTGAAGGGCGGATATCGTGTTTGCCTTTGTTACCAACTTTGTTTGCCGACTGGCTTTGTTTACAGCCCTCTAGGTGGTAGGTCACGGCTCAGGAAATCCACTTGAGAAAGATTTCTTTTGTCTACGGCAACTGCGCCATTAATTGACTCGGGGGCCCACAACAAACGAGTCTCCGCGTATTCTACCCCCGTGGAACAATGCGATTACTTACCACACGACCAACAACATTGTGGAATCGAACAAAGGAATCGGAAAGAATCTCATGGGAACATACGCCCTGATAGCCAATAAAATAGCCGCGAGCAACGTACATCTTGCGGTTTTGTAAATTAATCGTTCGCTCTAATACGATCTTTTTTGAAGAGAAGGGTGCTTTCTTCTCGTGTTTTCTTGGGGCTTCAAGATGGTGCATTGTGCATTGTAGACGATTGTTCAGCCAACACGTGAATCTTTAAAGGTATGTAGCTGATAAAATTCCTCATGTTGAATGTTCATAGATTAGTGATGGAGGACTGATGGGATTGAAGTATCGTTTCAGGGCATAGTAGAATTGGTTGATCGTTGGAAGGTCGATAACCGAAATGCTGATTATATGAGTATCAATTGTTCAAAGTAAATAAGCAAACTATGCATGCGTTCATTTATTTATAAATATAGCAGTGCTATTTTTCAACATATGGTAAAAAATTGGTACTATCGAAACCAATACTTTACGACTTTATGACACTGAGAATTTCTTTGTATTTAAATTCAATTAGGGAATTCTCAACAAAAATGTTCAGTAAACAATTTCTATAAAAAACACTGAAACGTAAAATTCAGTTAAAAATCCCATTAAAATCCAGCGAATGTATACGTAAAAGCAACATACATTGTATTCGCAAAGTCATAAATTCATATTTAACGCGATAGTAAAAACCGAAGCGGTAAAAAGCCCGCCGGTATTCCGGCTTTGGGCCGCAAAAAAACTAAGACGCGCCACCGTTGTCAGATAACGGAAAATAGAAGTTGCTTGTTTCGCTCGTATTGCGAAACGTCAAACGCAACAATGGGGTATTAACGTTTAAAAGCGGGGCAACAATGAAAGATAGTAATTATTTGATAATAATCGACGATATCCATCGACTATCTGTCTACGATGTGTCGTTTGCGCGACAGCATTAAAAGGGGAAGAAGCAACGCGTTTAATCTCCGGTTTCCCGTAACCGCAACTAACTAATCGAACAGCCCGCAAAATACACCTGTAATTGGATCCACTGCATCCTGACTGACAGATGGAGGGTATTCCCTGTTTCGTATGAAAATAGGTAGCAAAAAAGAAAGGGAAAAGAAGAGAAGAATGGAAGGTTCTGAAGGCGAGAGACAGGAAGTTCTCGGGAAGACAGGAAACAAAGTGCGGTAAGGATGGCAACAGAGGGAGAAAGTTTGTAGTTACACTTTTAAGACGAAAGCACACCTAGATTTTCTGCTGCTTCAGTCATGGAACTTGTCTTATTAGATGTTTAAGACTGTCCACTTGGACGTATTTCGTAATAGTGTGAATAGAAGAAGGTTCAGAGTCATGATTTTTATATTTATGATTGGTATGATATGAATTTTATTCTAATGAAAGAAATTATAATAGTTAGCTAATTACTGTTTAATTTAGTTGTAACTTTTCATATTTTTACCCCAAGTTACTGAGTTGAATAAGGGGAGGAATATTTGTTTGGTAGTTAATTTGTTATGACTTTGATATTGTTATTCAGTTTTAACGAATTAAATAAAGAAATGAAATTTATCCAACATGAATACCAAAGAGGAATTATATTTGCATCCTTAAAATGATAATCAATTAGTTACGCTTTTTTACACTTACAATCTCATTCTGAAATGTACATGAAACATGAAATGAAACATGAAATTTACATGGAAATGAATCTTAACTTTTCACATGACAGCTAATCTATTAAAGAAGAAATTTCAGGAAAAATTTATTACGGTAATATATCAGGAAAACAACACGTCATATTAATTCGCAGAAAGGACCGGGCAGAAAAGCTGTTCGCCGAAAGGATTTACCATCACCCAATTGTACATAACTCAAACGTTATAGCTTCATTTTTATACATCGGCTTACATCGAAGCACGAAGTAACGACATTGTAACATTTACCGAATTAAACCGGCTCTCTAACACCCATAGCTTTCCTCATCGTAATTTTTTCGACATACAAACGCTTCCGTTCCCCGCTGTAAATCACAGCGTGGAACGTCGTACGCGTGAACGTTCCTATATTTCATCGCCGATAAAAACTGGACTTATCGAGCGTAGAATAAAAACGAAGAAAGGGGAAAAAGGAAACGAGAGAAAATCACCCAGGGAATTAACATTCGGGTCGTAAAGTAAATCATACGGCGTAAAATTAGGGGCCGTTAAAAACTCCTCCCTCAAAACGTTCGGGCGATACATGGAAAAAATGGCTGGACGATGAAACACGATAAATCCGTGACTTCTAGACCATTCCGATTGCATACACCGTGGATCTACATTCGTGGTACAGGTGAAATCAGACAGATTCTATAGATGAAAGCGAGATGAAAATAATTCCACGTGTACGTGAATTTGTATAATTGCCAATTAGACAAAAATAAACAATTGATAGAATGTTTTCCTATAAGCAAAAACAAGTTAAAAGTAAAATTATTTCGTTTAAGGTCTTGTTGTGAAGAAAATAGAGTTTGAATATGTTTACACGTACTAAAAATTTTTTTAAAAACTAATTTTCCCGGAAACGAGTTTGAACGAACAACATCTCTGATTTACTTTTGCATACGGAATAACCTCCTATGGATCGTCTATTACTAGTTACGTATAGTTAAGAATTAGACAAATTCACGACATAAAATTTCTCTAATTTACACGATCAGTTGAGACCCATAATATAGTGTATATAGTATACATGTTGTCCAGAAGAGCAAATAAAGAAGTTTGAATGTACAACTAACGTTGTCATCGGTGATTAATGCAATGTTAATTAGCGTGTCTCGCAATAGGGTGCGTACCGTACCAATTATATCGCGGTTGTATTAGTACTGTTTTTCATTCAGGCTTCGTGGCCTGTTGCGATCGAAACGCTGCTAAATAATTCAAAAATATAGTTGCAGCGTTACCAAGCTAGCGCACGCTGGCTGATAAAGAGTTGAAAATCACGGAACGGGTGGAAAAAGGTGATTTTTTCAGCGGGAAGCCGGCCGCGAGACTATCGATTGCGTCTTGAAACGCGCGTACGACAACACGCGGAGCGGATTACGCCGGAAAGACGCGTCGCGATCGCGTTACCATGCAAACCAACTTAGCACTCTGTCTGTGCGGCGGCATTTTCGATCTCTCAAGGTAGCAGGATGTCGTAAATATTTGTTGTTCGATGGAAAAAAGAGAAGAAGAATAAAAGAGCAACGATTCTTTCGTGGAATGGGGGTCGTGATTAATATTCATTAGAAATGGGGAAAAAGAACAAAGGAGGGAAATACAATAAAAGGGAAAACAGGGGGGCAAACGAGGAGAAGGATAGAGGCGACCACTGAAAGAGGCACTCGCGCGTCAACAATAAAAATGATATCGCGCACAGTATGAAAAGCAAAGGGTGTGACTGGTGGACGACGGAGGTGGTGGTCGTAGTACGAGCATGCAGCCGGCTCGAGAGAGGATGAACGAACCGGGAACTCGCGCGGATTCTCTACGGGTATCTTTAATATCTTTAATCCACACCCCTACGCGGGAACGCTGAACGGAGGAAGTATGCATGTGCACAGGGAGCACCCCGTGCTATACATCGTACAGAGAGCTCGTAGACATGCTCACGGGGGGTGAACTCCTCTGTGTTTGAGCTACGCAGGCGCGGTTTATCGACTGCCGCATATATATACACGGAAGCAGAGAGAAAGAGAGAAAAGAGCGAGAAAAGCGTTTCGTTTCGTTTCGTTTCGTTTCGCAGTAACCCGAACAATTTCTCTGGCCGTGCAGGATCCTCCTCTCTCTTCTCTTTGTTCGTCCACCGTTCGTCTCGGCTCCGGATATTTGTCCGGATTGCAATTGCACGGGGCTTTTTCCTACTCGTTTTCCACCCCCTCGTGGGACACCACGCTTCTCCGCCTTTGCTTTCTTCGGTCGTTCTTCTAATGCTCTCGCCTATTTCCCCTGTTCTTTTTCGGTGTCCTTCTTTGCTGCTTCCAACACCACTCTCTCCTCGGTTTTACGCGACGTTTTCCTTCCTCTGGCATCGTCTCGATCTCCGCGTAAAGCAATATTTCACAGAGAATGGACGCGAAGTCCAACCAGGAGTTTACGATACTGCGGTAAAATCGTTTCGAGATGCTCGATGACCGATCAAGCGGCGGCAACCCTTCTCGAAGTACGAACCGAACAGAGGTAGCTATCTGCTTGGTTTTTTGTCCGAGTCTACGTGTATACAGGGTGTTCTGTAAACGGGAGGGGGATGAATAATACGCTTATAAAATATATTATATCGCGTGTTCTCTCTTATTTAATACAATAAACACAAACGTAAATAAAAATACTAATCTACAAAGGAATCCCTTAATACTCAGACAAATATTCAAACTTAATTTTCTCTAAAACAAAATCACGTGTAAAAAAAAGTGTCTTCTATGTTTTCTGCTTATTTTTTAAATTACCTCTTCCCATTTGTATCACCAGTTAAAAGACATTCTATATACATATAGATACAAGCGCGTGTTAGAGAGAATGAGTCGCGAACATTGCGCATCCAGTCCTTTTCTTTCGAGACCATTCGCATCCCTTGGCTCTATCAGGATACCAATTTCGCTTGAGTTCCACGCAGGGCTGATGTCGAGTCTCGTGATTTGCATAATTTTCTGGCAACCACTGGGAAGCATCTTCGAACGGGAGCGCGGATGACTTGGACGACGGGGCTGAATAACGTTTTCGACGGACCTCCTCGTTCTCCCTCAGCGCGCCTGTTGATCGTTTTATGAAAATTTCATGACACGGCCATCGTGACGGGATGGGTCGTTCGACCTCCTCGTAATACCTTTTCGTCCTGTACGCGTTATAATATTCGATCTGGGTTAGAGAGGGTTCATTACGAAAATCACCGAGGGCGATTGCCGCAATCGTGCGCGCCTTTTCGATTATATCGATATAGGATGGGCCTGTGTAAGGTATAAATCGCGCGGGAAACATCTGTCCTCCGGCGTAGAAATTCCAGCCGCCTTCCGTTCCCTCAAAAATATTGCCCTTCTCCCATGACCACTCGGTAGGACCGGTAAATTAATAGCTGTTCGGTTCGTTAAACGGCGTTAAATCCGAGGGTGTTCGCTGTCGAACCTCTTATTCGAACCTTGTAACGAGTTATCGGGGCCCATTTCGAATCGAGCAGCTGTCTCTCGAAAATGTAAATGTGCCTCGTATTTATTGTTTCCACTCCCTTTTTCTTCTTCCCCGCCTTCTTCTTCTTCATTTTTCTTCGTCCAAAGGTTCGTGACCATCGAAGAGGGACCACATGCAGAAATTTTCCTTTTCTCTGAAAACTCTCTCCCTTCGTTATTTTTATTTATTAGAAATAAGAACTGTCCCTGCTGAAAGGATATGCGTCGTAATTAAGACAACGTTAGTAATTAATAATGTTCGTTATTAGAATTCTCTCCCGTTTCTCAATTTCACGAAAAAAGATGAAAAAGATTAAAAGCTTCAACTTAACTGGATCGAGTTTAACTCGATTGTCAGGAAGTGCATTCTATTCTCCAGCTGTCAAGTCGAAGAAGGAAAATCCCTTACGAACAGGTGATAGACCAGGGACCAACAGGTAGGAATCCGGGTCCATCGGTGTGGGTCAAGAAATGCATAAATTAAAGTAGGGGCGCGCGCTAAAGGGTCCACTTCCCTGGCTGAGAACCTGTAATTTATTCTCGACGACTACGTCGTCGTTCAACGAGGCTAAGAGGACTATTCATTAAGACGAGCCAGCGTCTGCTTAAAGCAAGAACCGTTCTCATCTTGGTTTTACCGATTTCGTGGCTCTCGATTTGGGGCTAGTTTTTTCTTTCTTTTTTTGTTTTTTTCCTTGGCTCCTTAAGTTTTTTAACTCTCGATAATTTCGTTTGACTTGGAAGTTACACGATTCCTGTGTCTGCATTGAGTTAGGCGAAATAAACTGTTGCTAAACTTTCAGATACATATATATATCATACTTACGAACCTGTTGGCTTATTTGATGGTCAGAAACTGCTTCAGTGCGGAATTAAAAATTTATAAAATGTGATTAATTTTAGTTAGCTCTTTTGATTTGAATTTAACAATTTTGATTTTGACAATTTAAATTTAGAATTTATAGTCTACAACCAAAGAAGAAAGTGCTGTTCATTAGCAGTATTTGCTACTAACCATTAATTGCCTATTAATTTGTACATTTTGATAAAATCATATACTGTTACCATAAATTTACTGAAATTTGTACTAAACAATAGTTAAAAAACTATATATTTTTCGAGATATTTAGATGGAACACACATAATAGCTAGCTCGATATACCAATCGTATAATTCACTTCACATTGACTATCAGCAATGTATCTTAATTTAAAAATTAGCACGAAATAATTACATATTGGCTAGAAAGCATATGTATCAAATCGGCCTATGGGATTATAAGGGTTAATTCTAGTAAATGCAAAATGTGTTTCTGATACAAACGTAACAGTGTATTATAAAGCAAACAGGCTCTGAGAATTATTACGTCTAAAATATCGATAATAATCCATATGACAAATTAATTCGTTTTTTTTCTTTTTTTTACTTGATCAATTGAAATAAAGAAATACATACATATGTTTGACGAAATATGCGTGCAAAGACCATTTATCTTCAAGATATAAGGCATTGTGGTCTATCTATGATTATTTATGGGTCTCTACAAAGAAAGAGGAATTCATCGTATCAATCATACGATGTATCTATCGGTGTCAGAACGATAAACAGAAAGGTTGTCTAAAGATGAAAGAATGCTATGAGATAATCTATGTAGCCTACCTTTAGAGATTAGGTCTAAGGAGATGGGCTCAGCTGTTTCTAAAAATGAACGATGGATATTTCGAACATTTATTGTAGAACGAAGTTTTGTAATGTCCAACTAAATGGAACCTCTTGTTACTTTGAGATAAACAATTGTTTTATTCAGTATTTTAATTAAGTATTATTCTTAGTTAAATATGTTGTTATTCAGTATTTTTATTTATCTTCATATATACTAAGTGTCTTTAGAACTTGGCATAACCGTTTTTAAAGCTATACCTTTTAACTTTTTAATACTTATTATTACCGCGTCGTAATATTTTACCATAATATGCCACTTTTGTGCCAACAAGCAATCTATTTATAATAATTGCCCCTATTTATTTAGAGTTAGAGAAAAGGTGAAAAGAAAATATTAGAAAAATTGTCACAGACAATTGCACCTAACTTTCGTTTTTTTTTTTTTTTTTTTTTTTCGTAAGGAAAAGAAATTCCAATCACAAAGGCTTAACCAGGGAAAGGTGTAATAGAGCGAATATTTCAAATGGATGAAACCTGCGATCTGTTTAGCCAGGAAATATCAATAACGGATACCGATCCGTTGTTGGTTTTACACGAATAACAAACAATCCCGATTTCGTGCAAAGTGTCCAATGATATTAACGTTTAATCAGTTAGTGTATACGCTAGATCTAGGGTAATTGCTATACTGGAGCATTTATAACATCGCGTTCTTTCGGTTTCGTGTACACAACGTACGTGGCTCATGCATATTCGCGTTTTAGCGATAAGCAATAACGAGCACCTTTAATTTCGCTATGGATTCGAATAAAGCGAGATAGAAAGGTATTTTCAATTCATAACGACTGTGTTTTCATTTGCATCGTTCTGTTACGTTGTAAGAGTAATAATTAGTTTCTAAATTGCAATTATGTTACGAGTGCAGTACGAGTTGCTGCTCTCCCGATGGAGATCTCGTGAATTTAAAGGGAATTTAATTTCTTTCTTTCACGTTTTGTTCCAATTCATATTGTGATGTCATCGTGAGGTAACAGATTTTAAATTAAAGTGATTAAATGAATATCTAAAATCTTGCATAAATTATAAATTCAGATCGATAACTCTTGTATATCTGCTAAAACATTTATTTAATCTTTAAATCGAAATAAAATACTTTTACCTTAACCCGTGCTCGCAATGCATTTTATATAATTTAAATGGATTTTATAGTTCGTTATAATTCATATCTCTAAATAATTTTCTATCTATTCAAATGTGAAAAATCAAGGAACTTATAGCACATCACGCATCTATTATACCTACATAAAATTGTAATTTTCCAGTTTGCAATTTTGTGAAAATTTCGTATTTTACTATGGCAATTCTGTACATGATTATCAACCCAAAATTTTACAACTTTTTTTTCTTTTAAATACAAAGAAGTATATTAGAAAAATTACACTGCTCAACAAATTTTTATTTTTTTCCGATTTTGCAAACTTCGGTAGACGTGCACTCTTTTATACACATTTGTAAACTATACACGAGTCTGCAAACCGTTTTTTCTTCAATGTTACTCAATGTCGGCGTGTAATGATCGCGCGCATTTAGCGGTTTCGTTACACCGAGTGGCAGGCAAGGCAACCGCTAATGTTGAGTACCACTGTCACCGCCGCCACCGCCGCCGCTGCGTGTGTTGTCAAACTGTTTCGTTTTTTCATTGGAATTAGAACATAATTTTCTAGTTTTTCTTGATGCTCTCCTTAGCAAAAATGTCTGTTCTATCACGTGTTATAGCTAGATTTTGTGCTGAACCTTTAATTTTTGAAATAAACTGAAAAATGTAAGCAAAAGATGATGCATTTTATGTGTTATTTTCACTTTTATCATTATTTAAACATGTTCAAATGTTTATAATGCAATGACAATACAATATTGTAAAAGCACATAATGCCTGTAAAATTGAAAATTTCCAATCTTTTTTTTAATTTATTTTTTCAAAAGCTATAGGTTCTAGGAAAAAACGGTTTGGAGATTCGTGTTTAACTCTCAAAAGTGTTCTAAGAAGCAAAATTTCTTTACATATAATAGAAATATTATATATAACAAAATAAGTATCAAATAAATATTAAAAGGTATTAAAAATATTAAAAAGTAAATATTACATACAACAAAGATAAAACAGAAATTTATGCAAAAATAGTTAAGAAAGTAAATATAAAAATCTTTGAACAGAATCCGCCTCATCTTTGTAAATTTTATCATATTAATTCGAAAGAAATTCAGACTATGTACACATGTGACAACAGAAGACGCTGAGAAAGCATAATCTTCGAGTAAATTAAATAACTCACGAGTGCCTCGCGTGTCGCATCAATTTGCATCCCGTTATTATTCCAACGGAACGATCAACTTCCGAACAACAATGTTACAAGTTCACGGACCATTAAGCGAGCAAATGAATTTTACGTACAAAGCGCGTCGTATCGCGTATACGTAGAATTTTACTCATCCCGACAACCTAGTTCGAAGTTAGTCGTCGCTTAATGACTTTTCTTTTGACGCGGCAAGAAAATGGAGCGTGTTGTGGATTATCACTCTCGTTCCGCCAAAAATTGCGCTTAATGACTTTTACCGCCGCCTCTGTGGCGACAGAGATGCCCGAATACGATCCCAAAGCATCTATTACCTCCTTTATATTCGCTGCTGGTCAAAGATTTTCATTTTTTACAATGTTATATATCAAAAAATAATTTTACATACAATACATATTTTTTATACTGCGAGACTTTATATACGTAAAACTCACGTAAAAAGCGTTATATACGTAAGAGACACCCCTCCTTTATAAGTATTAGGATTCCTGCTGATCTCATGTAATACATTTCTGATAAAGTACACCAAGTTTGCGATAATCTTCCGTGGGATTTTATTTGACTAAAAATAACCTTTTTATAGAGTATACAAAGATTTTTTGCGGTGAATGTATGTGATATACGCAGTGAACATGTTAAAAAGCATTAGATGACACTAGAGATGTGTAGGATGAATAGGGATCTTGTATAAATTGAGATTGCTGCCTACAAAAATTAGAACAATTCGTTGCCCACATAGACAGATGCTTATTTGTCACTAGAAGAGGCGTGAAATGCGGTCATGGAGCATAATGATTCCTCCAATTTGGTAAATTGAGCCGACTGCGTTTCTTTTATATATGTGGAGCCGAAACTCGAAGTTTTTTTTAGGACGAGGGAGAAAGAAGCTTATGAAGATAAAGTAAATGTAAAATTTTCGAGAACGTCACGATTGTACCGTGTGATTAATAAACTGCGAATATTTATGTAAATTAATATCTTTGCGAATTATAACAATGAAAGAGATGAAGCCTAAATAGAATAGGATTTGTACACATGTTGCCAAATTAGATCTTAATTATTGTACGTTACAAAATACTCTATGTTCTTATAATTTCATATCTAAACTAATTCTTCAATTTATGGAGATATTCTGTTTACGTCGAGAACTTATCAGGGCAATGCTTTCGCTTTAACAAAATGTTAGACATCGATTTCTCTACTTTAGATTGACATCGCAGTGATAGGTAAACGATACTGTATCTAGGACAAGTTAATGGAATAATCTGCTGAAAGATGTTCAAATTATCTTATAATTAAAAACAGAAACTCTTGGCATTATCCAAAAAAATTTCATAAAATAAAGAAAATTAATTCTCCGTATCTTAATCTTCATCCTTATTACCTACATAATGAAAATGGTGGTATATTTTCGCTTCTATTCTTTGAACAAATCTGTCAATACATTGTATGATCATTATATCCCAGAAACTAATCTGAATAAAAAAGTTCTTGTCGTTTGAACAAGAAACACGTCTTTCTATTAATGAAACGTCGATAAAGCGAAAATAATACGCTCGCAGAGATCCAAGGTGTATCAGAAGTAAAAAGTGAATTAACTCTAAAAGTTCTACAAAACACAGAAAAATTATTTTTCTGATAATTTTTTCTTCCACTATTCACTTTATAAAAAATATCATTTACCATTTATTTTATCTTGAATCCACATTTCTGATTGTATCTCAGGACCACCCTATCGTAAAAACCAAGCTCAACCGGACAGAAAACTTGTTATCGTTCCAACGAGAAGCCAGTCGGTCTCTTCAAATCGGTATCGAAATTGGTATATGCACCAACGATAAAGGAAAGTTGGATATAGTGTTCAGAGCGCGAAAAGCCTGTAGCTCGTGTAGCTCGTAGCCATCGCTGCGGGGTGTAGCCTGCACCACCCTGCGGTTAGCCAAGAGCTGGTATGAGTTTGGCTCATCTTCAGTTCAGTTTCGGAGCCACCAAGGCTGGAACGAGATGAGTTGGAAACGGAAAAGAGTGGAGGGGATCCCTGTAAATTGAATGACTTGCCCCGTTATATGTTGCCCTCACCGGTTTTCTTTGCTTTATACCATTCTCAGAAATTGGCCAGAACCCGCGCTCAGATTCCATTATAGACAAGAAGTCAACGCACAACCTAGCCAGCTCGTTCGATGCCATTTCCGTATGTATTATGCATGGCCCAGACAAATTTCGTTATCCGTGGGCAGATAAGAAAACGCCGTCATTTATTATTTATTTTCCCTCTATCGGTAAACGGGAAAAATCCCCGATCCGGCCGCGACTACTGAATATTTTAAGGTGCTTTTCACGGGGAAAAATGGGAACTAAAGAGGACAACCATAACACGAAATGCAAATTATTAGACGTATCTGGAAGCTTTGATTATATGAAAAGCCATTATCCGTTTGTTCGTGGATTCGTTCTTAATGCGTCGATTGAAAATTGAAAACGAGACCTTTTGTCCCGAGGGCTTATGACACTTTTAACCGGTTTCGTTATATCAGTTCGCTGAAATCAACCGCTCGAAATTGATCGCTCTTTAAGCGCGATTTAGACGAACGATTTCCCGGCAATTTTATTCGTTTTTAATTGAAATTTTAACGCCGAGAATTAAAAGGGGATCGAAAGGCGCTTTGATACGAAAAATGGCAAATTTTTGGTGTATTTAAAGATCACAAAGGGAAAGTACGATGAGCATTTTTTTTGTGTTTTATAGGAGAAAAATTTTTATATTCGATATATTGTCAATCAAACATGTATTATCAAAATCTATTTCCTGTTTGATTTTGAGGTTGAATGTATTCTTTCATTGCTCTTTTGCTTTATAAAAGACAAAAATCCTTAAAAAGGATTTTTACCTTAAAATCTTTCTTCATCGTTAACAAAGTTAATTGCTATCGTGTATTGATGTCTGTGGTATTGGTTTTTAATTAATAATAAAATCATCCAAATAGATAATGTTAATAGTATTTATCGTATTATAAATCTCGATACTAAAAGCATTAACGTACATAGAATGGAAATTTGATCTGTACTTCTCCAATAGAAAAATAGAAAAATTCTGATTAACAAGTTGAGTGCCGCGCTATTTTCGTCCGATTTTTAGCTCAAGCTACCTGCACCGCTAATGGTAATCTATCACTCTATCACTTGGTATACATGCGCTGAAAACATCGGTGGTTTGAATCGAAAGTTCAGCGTGGCCTATATATGTACACCCCACGCAATACTAAACGTATTAAAAACAAAACTTGGTCAAATCGAATCAAGTAATATAAACCACTTTTTAAATCATAAAATAGAGACTGGCAGTTGTGTTTTTAAATATAGGAGGATCTTATTAAGATACAGTCTCAAGATGCTGTTAAACCACGTAAATGTGCCAAAACTATCGTACGTCTCCACGGCGGAGCCAAGTTTTATAAGCTATTCTAAGCAATCTGATGTTTGCCCGAAGTTACGAATTGTATCATGCGAACTCGACAACTGTAACAGCTAAGTTTCACCACTCAGGTCTCGGTACAGTAACGGTCCAGTCTTTTTGCAAAACTTGCTCAAGAAAGGTCTTATCTTTGGCAAATAGCGCGCCCAGTAAAGTCGTTGTAATTAAACTTGTTATTAACGTACTCCTTTAGCAACATTATTGGAAAGAAATAATTCTCTTATTCTCCTAAAATAAGTGTGACGTTCAACTTGATATACATAACTCGATTTACAAATAAGAAATTGAAACTTATAATGATGTAGCATGATATAAGATAACGTTTTGAGTATATAAATTATATTTGTACTGTGGATGTTTATGCAATATCATATTTTTATGAACGTAACTAAATAAGTGTAACTTCAATAGAGATTTAGTGCACTCACTCGTTATTGTAACAACTTCTTTATTCTACACGTGTTATATATTTTTGCATATTATGTACATTCGATGCATACTCGTACTTTTCCATAAATTTTCCATAAATGCATAAACATCCTTAATCTAGTAAATTAATCTAAACGCAGTAATTGGATTTCATAGGACACAACAGAACGTGTTTAAAGGTATCTCAGAGAGCAACAACTAAAATAAACTAATCGAACGAAGCAATAAAACGCTATAAGGAGGTACCTACCGCCGTTGAAAGCCATGTAATACGGACCTAATTTCACGGAAGCGACCAACACAAATATTTTCCCCAGCCAAGGATCGTTTCGGCTAATACAGCAGCCCTTCACCCTTATCGTCCTCTGCTCGTAGACAAGTGTTGTTTATCAGACTGATGTCACTTATAGCGATGGCCAGAAAGCCCGAATTTCGAGGTAATCACGCTCCCCTTGATCCGGGCTTCGCGGGCACCCATCGGTTTCACCCTCGTCTTCACGACTTTCGTCGTCTTCCTCCATCCCCTGCGAAGACATCCTCGCTTCGTGGAAAATCCGCTGTCTGGTCCAGCTACGACTCGATAGCTAGGACGAGAACGAAAAAAAGGAGAGCGATAGAAAAAACCAGCGACTGATTTCCCGGAGAAAATAACGCTCGACCTGCCATACGGGATATTACATACTACGGATGTTAACGTTCACCCCTGTTATATTTTTGTTCTCTCTTCTTTTTTCTCATTCTTTTTTCTTTCTTTCTCATTTCTTTTTCTTTTTTTTTTTTTTGCTGCCGCGAGGTCGCGGGTTCTGGGAGAGGGAGCAGAAACAGAGAACGGGGGACATATAGCTCTGTCAGATAGCGGAATGCTGTAAATCTGTGCATTATACATGACAGCGAGATCAGCGCCATTTGTTATTCCGGGTTAGAGAGAAGGGGGGTGCAGGGCGCAGAAAAGGGGACGTGAAAAATTACTGGCACGACCAGCACTTACCGAAACGAGACGTTTTCGGATTCGCTGGTTGGAACACTTGCCAGGGGACTAGTTACGGAATTGAAATTATCGACGATGGCCACGCGTTAATGTTTCGTGGTGGTGGTCGTCGACGGTGATCTCGCGACCGCGTTCCTACGAAATGCTCCTTTTGTGAAACGCGATTCCTTTTGTCCGCGCCATCCTGCAACGCCGAGTGAATCAAAGTGTTTGAACGCCAGTGGTTAGATCTTTGTGTTGGCCTCTCTATCCTTTCTTCTTTTCTTTTTTTATTTATTCAATGGGTCAATGCTGGGAGGGCTGATCGTTTCGATGTAAACGTTGAATCAGACTCCGTAGGAATGGATTCCTTTGCTCCATTTTAAACGCCTCTATCGGCTTTCGAGGTTTTGGAATTCGATATTATGGTAATGGTATTATAATTCGTAATTTTAATAACTTTAGTATCCGGACACTGTATAACTTTTACTTTGTCGCACTGTGATTCTGACGTATTCGCATATTATGATTTTGATACATTTTCACGATGAGGAAAGAAAATGTTTAATCGCGAATTGCATTAATACATATGATCTACTTGGGAAGAGTATAATTTTATTTTACTGAAATCGTATTTTACTGAAATAAACGATAATGTTTCGAAACTGTAGATAAAATATACACAGAATTCGTTTGATGCATTAATAAGTTCAAAATATATTCATATATTTATGATGATAATTCAATATTTCACATACTCCATTAAACTTTGTTTTCAGAGTACTTGGTTCCATTATTCCGTCATTATTATAGTTTATTATGCGACTCTACATTGTAGGTTAAAAATAACGGCAATTCTCTACTTCTGAAGAGTTGGTAGAAGACTAGTCAGAAAATATTCATCGAATCAATGAAATGGCTCTGGTCTTGAAGTTGTAGGCTGGGTTGAAGTAACTTTCAAAGTTAGAAACCTTTGCGATATTGCTAACAATAAGAAGATTTACAATGGATGCGAAACAACCAGTTTGTGTATATTTCCAAGTATCTCTAAAATAGACATCGTGGAAAAAAGATTAAGTATTCTCCTAGTTTAGAAAATTGATTTAAAAAGTTAAAAAATTCATTATAATTAACTAATAATTATACGAACAATAAATATCTCATTCTATAAAAGAAAATCGATCGGAATGAATAAATATTTCTATTTATTTCAATTGACTGTTTAACCGCAAGCATAATAAAGATATAAATGTACAAATAGACGTTCATTGATTTAATTAAACTCGCGTAATTAGTTTTAGATCATCGTTGTTTCCCAGCATCCAGCGAATTCGGTCTTGGAAAGTAAATATTCAATAATTCTCGTGCAATTTCCGTAGTTATCTCGTTCCATAACTATTTATCACTCTCAAGCGTTCGTAATCAAATTAAAAGCGTTCTACCAGCAAAATTCAGATTAAAAGCTGCTCGTTGGCTCGATTAGGCGTCAGGCGTCCCTGACATCTGCTGATCGCCATTATTTCCCAACGCCGAACTTACATCGATAACTTCTCGAAATTCAAACACGTAACACATTACCACCACAAGGTTTCCACAATTTTGGTGCTTCTCTAGCTTTCGTATACACCACGCTTTTCATTTTTAATTTAATCCTTGACTTTCTAACTTCTCAGTCGCAAAGTGTTTTCTATAGTTCTCCGCAGTTAAAGTACACATTAGAGCATGTTTATTCTAGCGTTAAAAATGTTTTCAACGTAAATGTAAATGCCGGTGACCGCAGGTTGACTTGATCAAAAGCGAATCGCAACTCGAGAAATATTCAGAGATACTGTCAGAAGAACCCGCTTAACCGCGTGTCCTCGAGGAAACTCAAACCGTTCTATCGCTGAAAGGCTACCTTTGAAAGAAAGAAAACGAAAAAAGGTGAAGGAAAAAACTGGTCGAGCAATTCGAGCAAATTTCGCGTTCGGTTTTCTCAGTTATTCCCAATGATGAGTACTCGAACGAGCAACTTTACAGCTCTGTGTTAGCTATGTACACGCGCGCATTCACACACCGTCGAGATAATAAAAACGACCGGTCGAATAAAGTTTTTATCGGCTTGTTAATTTTCGAAGCGGCTGCGGCAACGAGGCTCACGCGATTCGCTTTTGAAACTATTCCTCGCTGCTTATCATTGTTCCTTTTGCGCTGTATTCCCCACGAGGGACTAATGTTATTTATTCTGCAATGTATGGAAAAAAGTTAACACACAAATGCTACGCTATTCTGCATAAATATCAACATGCACATGTACATACATACACACACGTGTACGATGTATTATAAACGACGGAGTAGCCGGACGCAACGGTGGACGGGCAAAATCTGAACACGAATTGAACATGCAGGTGTCCGTAAATAAACTCGTTGCATCGAGTTTGTTGCGGCGAACCGTTGGAACGTGAAGGGTGGTTACGCTTTCGCGGCTTGTTCGCCCGCTACAAAGCCTCGCCCGTGGACCGGGGCTTTTTATTTCGCGAAACTGTTTAGCCCGGTCCCAACGCCTCCGGTCGGGGAATATCGTTTACATAATTACAACGGCCAACCAGCGAACGCGCCAACCGGAAGAGCCGCTTTTCCACAGCCTGCGTGTATGTATTATATTGCGGACCAGTACGCAATAACGAAAGGAGGAAAGGTTATTTTAAGTCCAACAACTTACGCGCAACCATTAAAGGTTATAGGTCTCTATTCAATATTAAAGCACTGGCTCTCGTGGTATGGTAGACAACGTTCCTATTACACAATAGCAAAGAACGACAATCACATCGGAAGGTGGACGTTACCGAGGATGGGACGGAAGTTAGCGAGTTGCGATTCAAACATAAGCAATCGTGGGAAAACGTCTTTATCCGAGGGAAAGTATAGGAAAGCGGCGACTATGGCTATAGAAAGTTGAGTGGTCGCGTAACTCGAAACTTTCGCGGACTTAGGGTACGATTCTAAGGTTCTTTTAGTTCCCGTATGCGACTATATATACGTGTGGTGAGCTGGCCTTCTGGCATTGGACCAATGACATGTTGTTGAATTCATTTTATAAAGGGAGAGACAGGCCAGCCAGTTTCTACGTGGACTGTTTCCAATAGGCGCGATTCGATCGTCGGTGGATAAAAAAAAAAAGGAAAATTGATTCGATGTTTAGCATATTGAGAATGCTCGACGTGCTTCGAATGGATAAAATGGCGGAGGCGTTGGTTATAACCGGCCTGTAGTACTCGTGCTATTTTTTCCCTTTTTTGCATGTAGTTGGTCAAGCTGTTTAAGTGTCTCTGGACGCTATTATCTCGTTGATGGCAGCGCAGTGGGGGCAAATACACGGAATGGCAATGAGACTGAGAAATTTATGAGCAAAAGTCGAATGTGTACTTATATATAATTTAATAACTCTATAAACGTGCATACCATGATATTGATTTGCTGATGGTAATCAATATTAAGATACCGTTGTGCCGATCCCATTTTCCTCCGTTTACGTTACGGTACTACCTATTTTATTACAGTACCATGACTCCATTTATACGCTCTCTCTCACACATACACACAAACACACACTCTCACTCCATCTCTCTTTTTCTCTCTCTTTCTCTCTGTATAAACATAAGCTGGATTTCTATTACTTTTCTTAGAATTTGCGCCTGTAATTTGTGAACTGTATCTCGGGTAATTTGAATCAGCGCTGGAACGAAGCACGATCTCTTCATCTTACAAAGAGCATAATTTTCTCTCGCGCAGCATGTCGCTGAAAGTAAGGACGAAACAACGTTAGATATATTTAAAACACCGATTTAAAATGATTAAAAATACAAGAAATTATTCAGTTCCTTTTTTATTCTCATTTATTTGTGTATTCTTTTCTCTATTAAACGCAGTCAGTTTTGTGTAAAATGTTCTCTCGCAACAGATCTGCAAAACTGTCGGCTACACGCGTTGTCAATCCCACGCAGTGTCATGAACTGTTTTCTATATATAAACATTCTGTTAATGTAGATGTTTTTAATAAAATGATATTATAAATAAAAGAAAAATTCACAAAGCTTTTAACACGATTTTTGGCAGGAATAACATTTTTTGCATTATTCTCTTTTCCTTTTTCATTTCACACCTATATAGATACATTACACGTTAACATTTCCTAATTAAACCTTCATTGTTTCATAAATTGCAGGCGTTTATTTTGATATTACCATTTGTATGAGATTTTTTGCCATGTTTCTCTGAATATTCATTTCAAATGGGGTAGTTACGTTACGGTCTACAAGCTGCAACATAATATGTGAGACTCATTTGGAAATTGTATCTGGCACTTGAAAACTATCATTTTTGCTTTCCAGTAACTTGCGTTCGCTTATCTGTGGCAGCAGGTGTTCCAAATGACCACCATGTATTTTAACAAGTCTTATTCTTTTAACATATCCAGCTGTTACTAGAATTTGCTGGCAGCCTTGTTTAATTCGTTACAAGACTCTCTCTTGATTATTAATGAAAACTGTTGCAGATAACGCGTCTAAAATAGGGTCAACGACTAAAAGTCTACTAAATTATTTCTTATAAGATAACTGAATAACAAAATTGTAGAAATTTGTAAATATTTAATATCTTTAATATTTAAAATTTGCTAATAATTTTCTATCAGTCATTCGCTTTATCTCCTTTAAAGGGTCTTTGCAAAATATTTATATTCAGATTGATTTTATCTCATTAATTGGTTGAAAATATAACCCTTTTTGGTAACTACTTAATGAAATTACGTGGAAATTATTGAATGGGAAAGTCCTTCGAGTTGGGTTGTTTCCCCAGCAATCCTGAAAGAAAAATAATGACTCGTTTCGAATTTACGATGTCTACCGTGATTACAAGTTCAGCCGAGTTTTACGTCTCTGTGCTTTGCCAGCGGACAATGGCAGTCTCGCCAAACACTCGTTTCAATTACATACAAACATGTTAGGACTTGATTGAGCCAGAGATATTTTAAAGGGAATTTTTTTTTTTCTTTTATTAGCAATCTGACGTTACCGCGACTATATAGAATTTATATTTTATACATTAATTAGCAGTTTAAATTTTAGGTTCGGTAGAAAATAGGGGGAATGTAAGATACAGAAGATAAGTGTAAAAGCAAGGCCATTTTTTTGCAAAAACGTCGAAGTAAATTATTACTATTTAGTAGTAGAAACAACTTTACTTTTACTAAAGAATTTACTTTGAATTTATTATCTATGTCTACTTGAATTTTATTTTGTTTATCTATTACTCTACTGTTTTATTGTTTTATTACGATGTTACAGGGCAGTTCCAGTCGAGGAGGAGTTCATATGGAATGGCATCACGTGGACCGTCGACGACGACGCTGCCAACCGCGATAGCGTTGGCCGTCGCAATGTCCGTGATGGCGAACGGTCTTTGTCCAACGCAATGTCATTGCGACGACGAGAGCTTGCACGCGTCCTGTGCTTACGCGAGCCTCGAAGTCGTTCCGATCCAATTGAACCCGGAGATCAGACACTTGGATCTGTCCAACAATCGTGTCGGCAATATTCACCTGTCGTTCGGTTTTTACGGTAACCTGGAAACGCTTGATCTCACGTCGAACGCTATCCACACGTTGGGCTCGGACAATTTTGTCTTCCAAAAGAATCTGGTCACATTGAACGTAAGCAGTAACGCCGTCAGAGCCTTGGCCAAGAATTCCTTGCAAGGTTTAGACTCTTTAAAGGAATTAAACTTAGCCAGCAACAATATCTCCGACATGGACGAACAAGCGTTCAAAACCACCAGTGAACTAGAAATCTTGAATCTAAGCGACAACTCGATCACCAGTTTGCCAGAAGGATTATTAAAGAATCTGCACAAAATCCGCACGTTGATCTTGCACGGTAACTTTCTGTTAGAAATCCCCACCGACAATTTAGCTCTGGCTCCGAGCTTGGAGAACGTCGACCTATCCGACAATTTGATCCAAGAGCTTGACAGGGACTCGTTGCCGTCGTTGCCCTTGTTAGTATCGTTAAACCTGGCGAACAACGTTATCAGGAATATCGCTGACGACGCATTCGACCGACTACCTGACCTACTGCACCTAGATCTGTCCGGAAACAATCTGACATCCGTACCCACATCCGCACTGGCTAGGCTGAACGTTTTATCGAACCTGATTCTTAGTCGTAATCCACTAGGTACTTTAGAAGCCGGTGGATTTCGCAATCTATTTGAGCTAAGAAGCCTAGAGCTGAACGATTGTACGATCATTAGCGTGCACGCGCGAGCGTTCGCTGACAACGTGAACCTGGAACGAATCTCGTTGGATGGTAATCGAGGTTTGAAAGAGCTACCAGCAAGGGTTCTCTATAGCGCCAGATATCTGAAATGGGTCTCTCTACGTCGATGTAGCCTGTCGACCCTGCAGCCCACGCAATTCCCTGTGGACGGCCTGTCGTCTCTTCGCGTCGGTGGCAATCCCCTGGTCTGCAATTGCTCTGTACACTGGCTGTGGAACGTTATCAGAGCGGAAGAGCGGCGGAACGAGTCGAGGCTCGAGTTAGATACCCACGATATCATCTGTACCGACGAGGAATTCGCCGGGAAAGCCCTAATCGCTCTGTCGGAGGGTTCGTTGCGGTGTCGGCTCAATCCTCTCTATCTGTCGTTGTCAGTAGCCGGTTGTGTAGCCGCGACAGCGACCATTATGGCGCTGATAGCGCATCTGACGCGGTCCAAGAGGAAGAAACGTCTGGCGTACGCGGCGCCCAATCGACCGGAATTCCTCGTCTACGTGGGCAGAAACAACGACGAACTGGACAAGAATGCGGAATCGTACAGCAGACGGCTGTTGGCTCGGAACGAGGACACGCCGTACGATACTCCACGCGGGAAGCCGGGACAAAGAAGCCCGCAATCGCAGGATACGAACATCTACGAGACGCCTAGGTACACCAGACCGACGACTAATCGTCGCGATACTGGCACCGATCCGACGTTTACCAGGCAGGCGGAAGAGGGTGTATACGCGGTGGCTGACGTCACCGATCTTCGCGACGAACCACCGGAAGTGCTGTCGCTTTATCGCATGCAGAGCCCCGCGGCTCCCAGATCGAACGTTCACCGACTGGACTATGGTTATGACTACGAGTACGATTACGATTACGAACCGCCGCTTCCGCAAAAACCTCACGTGGTGTTCGTTTGAGAGAACGACAGCGTCTTAACGCTGCCTGATCTGTGAGAACAGAGATGGTTTTCAACCCTCTGGAGATTACCGAGATCCGTAACACGAAGAAACTGAGCCGCTAGCTCTTCGTTCAGGGAGAAGATACTTTCCGAGTCCCACGGAGAAGATTCATAGAGGAAATGGATTACCTAGTGACGCGTGCTAGTTTCGTCTTGTACTTCGGTCACGTCCGGGGATTATGGAAGAAATTCCAGTAGCGACAGTCTCGCGCGCTAGATCTATCGTTGTTGCGAGCTAGTAGAGAACAGAGGGAGGGAGGAGGGTGCTTTGGACAAGGCCTTAATAGGGCTGGATCTATTCTGACTGATTGGCCAAGATCAAACGTGATACGGTAATCCTTCCTTCACCGAAAGTATCGATTCTGTCGTCCATAAGAGGTATGCATGGAGTCGAGGCATACTCTCTCTTTCTCTCTTTCTCTCTCTCTCTCTCTCCCTCTCTCTTTCTCTCTGTCTGATTCTTCTCTCTGTCCGATGAAATTTAACGCGTTGCTCGCGGATGGCAGATCGGTTCGAACCATTCGACTACGGATATACTATACCCACCATAGGATCTTCAGCATCATCAAGAGAATAGCATTCCATCGTCCATCGCGCAGAAACGGGGACAGATGGTGGACTAGACTCGTGGTGGACGAGCTGAAAATGAAATGTCTTCCGAGAGATAGTCGCGCCGCTGGAGAACAGCAGAATGCATTTTCGCTGGGGGAACGCAATCTGACTCGGAATGTAAATTGTACGGCGCATAAACGTGGCCACCGTTGTATTACACAGGGACTGGGAATAGGGAGGCTACGAGAACGTATTTATTTTCACGGATTGCGTCGGATTCCGTTGGTTCAGTGCAAATGCTGGGCGCCGTGTTCCGAGGCGGGCGTTCATTTCGCATTTAAACGTAGTGACAAATCAAATCAAAGCAGCGTCTCGTTAGTCCGTTTAAACCCTCCCTAGACTAGCATCCCAAGATTACTCTTCCTCTCTCACTCGCGTCTTCACCAAACGTGTATCTGTCTGTCCCTTTCTTAACCCTAATTTCGCTTTTCCTCTCTTTGTTCGTTCGTCATTCCTTTAACTGTCTGTCTATCTTCGTCCACGTTTCCCTTTGTCGATTCACCGTTCGAACAACTGTCCGCGTCCTTTAGAGGAACATTGACAAGATTTTTGCGAGACGGTCGGCTACCTCAAGCACAAGCGATTTACATAAGCAAGAAACGAGTTGAAAGAATGAAGGATCGCTGGGCATTGTTAAATCCGCGTTCCTTCATCCTTTCGTTCGCTGTTTCCTTATCTTTCTCTTATCTGTCTTTATATCTTTGTATAAGGCGTATACACACACTTACAGATACGTGTATTAACGAACACACACGCGAAGCATAACCACACGTTAAAACATACACCGAAGGGAGCAAAAGACACAATGTTAGAATTCGTAAAAACTGGACGGTTCCTTTTTCCTTTCCGCTTGAACCCGCTGAAGTCGAGTGAAGAGGGCCGTTTTCAGATGAACATTGTAAATTGAAGCAATAATAGACGCGACCTTTACCGTTAGGAAACACATTACGATCGCACCGAAGTATATTTAGACACGAGAATTTCACGTTTATACAGACTTAAGCGTACTATATATATTGATGATATATATAAATGATATATATATATATTTATTTATTAATTTATGATGTTAAGTTTGGAAAAGATGTTACGTTTTGAATACGAGAAAAAAAAATATACTTGATGCATCAACAAGAACATGCGTACGTATCCATCACGAAGCATCGATCGAACTTTCGAATTCGTGTACGAGTATGCTTTCAATCGTAAGTAACTGGACCTATAATAATAATCATAGTAGATTTTATTTATTCATCCTGCATCGTTTGCTATCAAAAGTTAATTACCATATTTAATTTAGACCTAAAAAATATAAAATATGTAAAACAGAAAAAAAATTGGCAGAAGATATCCAAGTCAAGAAGCAATCAATCTCGAATGTAAATTCGTTTAAATTATTGAAATTATTCTAAATTTATTAAGCGTCCAGCGACTTATGGAGAGAAATATATTTTTTATTTACATAAATGTACATTGTGCACCCAGAAAATCGTATTTCGTGACACGTAATGTGTCGCAAGGATTATTACGCGGACCCGTTAGTACGATGATCTGGATAACTCGGCCGTGTGCGTATTGCCGTCGTTGTGCGCGTCCTCGAAACGCAACGCATCTAGAAATTTAATGGAATATCGAATTCCTGCTGATTAAAGTCTCTCAGCGCGATGGCTCCTCGAAGAAGGTCGAAAGTTAAATATTCAATTCGCCACGGTAAACCTTCGCCCGAGCCTTCATTCGCTCGCTCGAAAACCTCGGATTGCTGTAAGATTTCGGGAATAACAATTCCATCGTGAATTTGTCGGAATAATAGCGCCTCGATTCGCGGAACGAGGTCAAAGCGAACGGTATTATTCTCTTAGAACGTCACGTCCGATTTTCTTAGGCGATTTTTTATTATGTTTATCTTCTATCTAAATATCAGGATTAAATGGATGATAGATTAAATCGACTGCTTCAAGTTAATTAAGTTTTATTTAAAAATAACTTTATTTTAATAATACATACATAAATTTAATTACTTAAGAATTTAAGATGCCTTGTGAGAAAAATGAAAAACCATTCGATTTTAACAAAATAGATAAAATTCGATTGTTAGAGTTTAAAAGTTAATTCGTTTTATATTTAATTACACCTTCTTATCAAAAATATAACTTTACAAAAATTTAGTGAAGTAATCCAAGTATTAGTATGCAAACGTAAATATATGAATTTATTATTTAAAATCGCGTGTGTGTATCATTTCGTGGAAAGCTATAGCGGTTAAGCCATATTTACGTTTATAGGATCGATATAGAAGTTGTTTTGGTAATAACAATTTACCATAGGCTTATTATTTTGTGAAAAATATTTACGACCGTCATTCTCCTTTTTCGCGATACATTTATCCTTAAACCTCTCAGGGCGCAATGTAAACCAATATCTCACGCTTTCCTTAAAACCTGATTTCAAGGGGTCCGTAAGTAGTAAAAACGATTTTTATCAGACCCGTATAGAGTCCATCGATCGAGAGTTAAATTCTCGATGGAATAACCTCCGTATAAAATAAACTCGCATAAAACTTGAAAACCCTGACACACCAGGATACGAAACGGAATTCAAAAGCAAAAGAACTGCCAACGATAAATAATAACCGTATTCCATTGAAGTTCACCACAAAGCTTTGACTTTATGCTATGTATTTATATCGTGTGTTCTAGGTTTCTCCCGTAAAATGGTATTAATATATTCTGTGGGTAAAAGTAAAAAGAAATTTCAATGAAATTCTAATAAATAAATTTTCAAAATCTATAAATTCTAATCAAATTTGCCGATAAATGGTTTATAAGGCCATTTGTACGACGATTTTTTCTTATTTTCACTCACAGTTATCTTCTGTTTTAAATAAAAGTTTTAATAAAATTTCAATTGATAAATTTGTAGAATACAGAAATCCAAACTAAACGTTTATTACGAGAAGCTACGTTTATACGGCATTTTTTCTTATTTCTACTCACACAATGAATATCGGTTTGCAAAAAAAAACACACATACACACATATACTGAAACATCCCACAATGTCAAAGATATACAAATGAACGAAACGCAATCCGGAAAAGAGGCTCAAATAGAATTTACGGAGCGAATCCAGACGGGACGGCCGAATTTGAACAGTTCCCCCGACGCTCGACCGCTTAATTTACGCCGCGATCGAATCGTCCCGATAGCCAGCAGGCTACATAAAGAATCGGAAATGGCTAAGCACAGCCGAATGAAATATTCGTGCCACCTGTAAGAACGCGATCCTGACGCGCTGGTGAAAGCGGTCAGAATACATCCGACGATCCCTTTCGCGTATTACTTCCGCGCCCCTCGGTGATCGGCTGGCAGACAGCTGTGAAAAATTAATTTTCCCCGAAGCAGCCGATCCCTCGACAGTCGACTCGAATCGAGGGTGAAAACAGTGAAAACAGAAAACAGTTACAGTCCCACTGACCCAGAAGCCGTGCTTCTCCCGTTCATGGACCATCGTCCGACCGTCCATCACTTTCAGAGAACTTTCCAAGTTTCGACAGCGAAGTTCGCAACCGATTGTCACGGCCAGGCCGGAAACTTACTCGCAAGAATGGATCCGCCGGGTATAGAGGCGATTTGATAACGCGGCGATTTTTCAATTCCCGTTTCATTTTCCGCCGATCAACGACAATAGAATCAAACTTCCCGAGCTGTCCGGAGTTCTATAATCTGCACGTAAAATTATGGACGTCTGACACTGCCAAGTTCATCGTGTATGATCGCGTAAAAGTGCTTCGAGGGAATTTAAGTTGGAAGTTGAACATACAGATTGGTTGATTTAAATGTTTGCATTAAATTGTTGTTTTAACGAGGAAATTCGCTCAATATCGTGCAGTTATAAACATAGTTAATTTACATTTAATCAAAATGTTATAAGAATAATGTAAAGAAAATGAGAATATTTAACAAAGATATTTAATATTGTAATATTCCCTAAATCAAACAATCCTGATACAAATAATATTTCCACGTTCTTAATGACCTGAAAATAAATTTCATGCATACGCCTAAACCGATTACACCACGTGATACATAACTTAGTCTCATTTTGACCAGCCTGCTACACCCAGATTAATTCGATTCGGATTAAGCGAGCGTTCGAAGGTACGACCAAAGCAGAGCAAAGAAAATGAGCCCAGTAGAAGGGAAGTTTCGACCGAAGGAAACCTAGATTAAAAAGCAATCAGAGAAAAAAACGAAGAGAAAGGGAAACTGAAAATGAAAAGAACGAACGGGGAGAAAAGAAAAAGCGAGTCACCGGACCACCCTCTGACAGGCCAAAATATTAGATTGGAGAGCATTTCATTGGACCCACTTTCCCGGTCGGTTAGCCAAGATTCCACGGTGGCATTTCGCCCGACTCGTTAGTCATGGTAGTTAGTCATGCTACACGGATCTCGCCCAAGGAACGAAGAAGAGAAAGATGAAAAAGAGGGAAGCTGTGCTCGAGCAGACGGAGAGCCGGTATGTCGCGCGAGAAAAAGCCAAAAAACGGCCTACCTCTGTTCCTTCTTCGTTCTTCGCGGTGTCCCTTTCTCTGTTTTTCCTTTCTCCCTCTCTCTCTCTCTCTCTCTCTTTTCTCCCTCACCTTTTTTCCTTTCCGGTTTCGTGTCACGGGGATCTCGATGCGTTCGAGGCGCGCCCCATCGACGGCTATTTTTGTATGTACATAGAGACAAGAGCTGCGCAACGTCGAATGCACATCACGTTCCTCAGACGCGTAAACGTCCATCTTCAGTGTCCGTTGTTTTTTGCTGTTCATTACTCCCGGCTCCTTTTATCTTGTCTGTCTCTTGAACTTTGTCCATCTGTCTGTCTACGATAATATCTCCGCCGGTTTCATAACAACGATGCGAGAAAATACAGTTGTTAAACGATTTCGGGATTCTCTCGAACGCAGCTTCCGCTGCTTCGTAACGAACCAAAGCGCGACAGCGTGCCGCATATCACGATGAAGATGATGATGACCGGGCGTCGTCGCTCGATCGCTCGAGTGCTGGTCCCTCGTTCACTCGAGTCTTCATCGATGCTAATGCGGCGGTGTCACCTGGGTTTCTTGCTGTGTTTGAGAAAAGTCTGTCGAATATATCAGTGACGTGCAATATTTTATACTTCGTTCAGAATATTGCCTATCTGCGATATTAACTTAATTATACAGATACATACTTGTACTTGAAACATTGCCAGCTAGACGAATTATAGAAATATTGAAAAATTGTATCTTTAAAAAATTGGCGATTATAGGTATTGAAAATGAAGATCACTACATTCTTTTATAAATATTAATGAAGTATGTTTGTATATTTGAAATTCTTTCCACTTGTTAACGTATTGAGCTTTCAAAAAAGTAAGTAGATTGCCGCTGTACAAATGACGATATCGCATGCGATTAAATTTCCAACATTCCCCAGAGAATAAGTGTGAATTCAAGATAACTGTATCGTAATCTGCTGTCAGTTTATGAAGTACGACGTACCTCGCGATTCGGAGCAAATTAATGCTGATTTATCATATTAATCCCCGAATAACAACGCAAAAGCAATTTATCCCGATTACAACGATTCTCTATTTACACGCGAGATTCCAACAGTATATTCGAACGATACTTTCTCAAACACTGGGACACCTGTCTAGTTCAGCCGCGTATTCATGTATCTGACGTTTAATGGAGCTATAGTAACCTGTAGACTAATTAAGATTAGAGTTAAGACAATATCGACGCGGACGTTTCATTTTCATCGAGCGTCTAAGACACAGTTCGTATACATAATTACTTCGTTACATGCAATTTGGGTATATTACGTGCGTTTATGAAACCGGCTTACGAATGCGTCCACTGTTTGTGCCATTTTTACCTTTTCTTCGTCCCCTATCTGATCTGTTTCCTGGGCCCCCTTGCACAATTATTTTACAACTAATAATATTAATGAATTAACAAGTTACAAGTTATAAGATATAGACGTTTGTTTTATAATTTTACTTGTTAATTGCTAAACTTACTTGTAGAATTTTATTTATCTCGTTAGTAGACTGTGGATTTTTATGCATATATGGGAAAATTAAAAGTGCAAAGAGACACGGAATGCGCATAATATGCAGAAGTAAATGAAATATTCAAAGTGCAACACTCGTTATCATATTTAGCAATTCTTTAGTTGTGTTAATAAAAATATGAATTTGCATAAATATCCGCGGTCCACATTTTTTCTTGCTCATTACTAAACTCGTTCCTATTACAATTTATTAATGCTGATAACTTATAATTTGCAACTTGTAAAATATCACGAATAATATTAATTTAATTGCGCACGAGGGCCGCGATCATTTGTATCCTGATTGTGCTGCGAAAATCAAAGAGAAAACTAGTGTAACTTGTTTCGTCGTGAATGTACCGCCTGTACCTACGTGAATTTTTCCTGTAAATATTAGTATAATAGTTTCGTGTGTTCATAGAGTTCATAGCTGTTCTTTATGTATAGCCTCTAGCTTCGCCTTTTCTTCTCGCCTCCGTTATTCTTGTTTCCTTTCGTCTGTTATTCTATTCTCTCCTTTTCTTTTCTTTCTCGTCAAACATAGAGACGAAAATTGAAAATATCGACGCAAAGTCGGTGATTTTTGCATTTCGCTGATTCGCAAAATTTTTCCGTAAAATCGCTGAGCATGGAATTGGTCATTTCCGCGGGAATATCACGTTGAACTATTATTCTTCCTTGATGCGGTAGATATCCGAATTTAATAGTCCTTTCGAAAACTTTCTGCCACCTTTTTCTTAGGTCGAGCGGTGTATAGCGAGAAATGGCAAATCTCGAACACAAACTAAATCGACCGACTGATTTTTTCCGACGTTTAATATAACTTAGACACACTGCATCGCATACGTGCACATTCGTATTTTCTACAAACGACCGTGCGTAGAATTTTTTCAATTTTTGATTAACGACCAGTCAACTTTTATCACAAAGCTAACATTACTAGAACGAACCCTCGTCTTGTGTACCGTTTCAATACTCTCCGCGAAATTTCCATTAAATTTCGCGGTGGAGCTACGAATTTATACACTTAATAATTATATATAAATTAATTATAATATAAATTACAAAATATATACATACTACTACCATTATAGTAGTACGTATATACATGCATACTCACGGGTAAATATGTATGTACGATTTACTTACATACACGAAATATTTTAAGTAACCATATAGAAATTTCATACATTGCTAATAAAAATGTTTAAGATATCTAATAAAGTTATATTGTATATTCAGTAATATGTGTGCTATTTGTCCGATATGTAGATAAAATGCCTGTTAACTCCCTTTTATTTTGCGTTGTTTTATTACGTATGAATACGTATGGAATATTACGTGTAGATATCTCAATCCTGTGTTTTATATATCTCTATATGCTTATCTTGTAACGTTTAATTACTATATTTTTACGTTTTATCGAATGTTTACTTATTCTGATTTTATGTTGAACGTACTAAAATAAAAGCCAAGAATCAAAGATTTTTCAGAATTTATTTTCTCGAAGATCTAGAAGCTCGAATGTAAAGAACATCGAGTTGCACTCTGTTGAGTAAACAAGGGTAGTCGCTAGGTTTTTATGCGCGGTACAAATAGATTTACTTTAGGGATAAAATCCTATTTAAAAATACCACGTCGTGTGGACCATAAATTCTGCCACCCCTATCTTACTATTGAGTATGCACAGGAAGTTCCCAAAGTGTAAGGTCTTCTTTTTTCTCCCGATTTAAGTAGCATACCGGATGGTCTTTAGTCAGGCATTAATAAAAACATCTGAAATACATCAATAAAGGTAGATGTCTTTAAAATTTAAAAGAACAAAATAACAGACACATAGAAAAAAATAAATAGATTTCCACAATAATTTTATTTATGCGATATGTATCAAGAATGGACAATTGTTATTTTATACAATTTAGTCACATGGAATGAGTTATTACTCGGTATTATTACTAACAATTTTTTTTTAAATACAGAGAAACAGCTTTTGAATTTGATATTTGTTATATTATAGTTTCGAAATGCCAGAGTATGTGTTCATCAAAATATGCAATTATACTGTACATATTGACAGGTAGTTAGCCTGTGTTTTATTACATAAAACATTGTTTCTCATTGTATTTATCATCAAAAAATTACAGTTATATACTAGTTTTTTTATCAAATAAGGTATCAAACAAGAACAAAACATCACAGATAAAGTTCAAAATCCACTCTTGCGGCATCATAAAACTGATTATTTTGACCCGTTCTTCGCACCCAAGCTCCACTTTTAAAATAACCTTCCCTTGCCCATGCATTCATTTCCTCACTTGTATGAGGACCATAAACTTCTGCATTTTCATCTTGTGACCATTTTAATTCCCATGTTACTTCTTTAGCTTCGTCTGCTTCAGAATTATCAATTCCTTTATTATTACCTAAAAGAAAATAAACATAATATATAATATCAGAAAATTATATAGGAAAACGTTCTCAGAAAATATAATTACTTTCATTCTCATCCAATTTTGCTTTCTCTTTTACGTCAAAATCATCAGCATACATATCCAACTCTGCTTCCTGTTTTGAAGGATGAGCATGTTTATCTCCTAGCTCAACCTATGAAAACCATATTATAGTTAGGTTATTAAAAGTTTTTAATATCTTTCATATTTTATCATGTGCAATTACCTTTTTTTTAATTTGCTCGTAACTTTCCTGATATATATCCATATTTCCAGTACGAGTTAACAATTCATTTGCCAATTCTGTTAATTTTGTTATACTAATAGAATTTTGATCATCTTCTATCGGTTTCTTTTCCTGTTTTCTTTTCCATCTCTCTGCAGTAGTTAATCTTCTTTTTCCTTTTCCTTTAAATAATTGTAATGATGAACACATTCTTTCAAATACAACTTAATCAACTAAAAATAGCTACCAAGCCTGCACAAAGCCTTAGAAACAGTTTCTCCAGGTTGTAAGTATTCCAATATTTGTTTATAAACCTGAGTTGGATTGAACATTATATCTGGATCTTCATCTTCACTATCGCTATGTGCCAGTCCAAGTGTTTTACTGCTTTGGCTTTCCTTCTTTACACTTGCTGTAGAACTCGGTTTGATCTATCAAGATTACGCCTTAGTAATGTTTTGCATTACTGAGTAAACAAGGCAGGTTTACAGATAATTTTATTTGTTTGCTGTATGGAAACATATTCTGATATTTCAATATGCAAAAGTCCAAGAGCAAGAAAAAAATTAGAAACATGAAAGCAAATTCACATTTTATTTGAACTACCAGGACTTCAATTCGTATTATACAATTATGCAAATTTAGTGGATTAGTTCTGCCACATATTCTAAGATTAAAATCATTTGACCAACTACTTTTACAAACCTGCATCCAATCAATGTTGTCTAACCAATTATCTCTAATTTCTTTTTCTTTGTTCCAAAGATAATGGCCTTGTTTGTCAAAATGTCCTTCTTCTAATTCCTCTTTCATATTAAATGCTGTAAACCCCACATTTGTTTCTGGAGCACTTGGTCCATCTTCGGCACCTAATAATTATATACGGATATTTAACGTCATGTTAAACAAATTTTTTATATTTTTACGTACCTTCAATTTCATCATCACTCATTATATTATAATTATCCTCGTTAGCATCATCATCTTCTTCATCCGAATCTAACGAATTTTTTACTGGTGCTTTTCTAACATTATTATCTTCTAATTCATCGAATTTACGTTTATACATTTTCATATATTGTGAATAGCAAACCGATAATAAAAGATATCCGTCTTTCACTTTATCGTAATAACTTATTATTGACTCTTCCAGCACGTACAGTGAAATATAATCTTTTATTGGACGTTACTTCACTGTTTCCAAGAAAAATATTATTTAATTTTATATACATATAAATGTGTAATAATTACACTGTATTTCTAGAATGTCTAACAGACAAATTTCAGGAAAACATATTTAAATACAAACAGTATTTAAACATTACAATTATGTATAAAGTATTTAACTATGTTCAAGTTAGGTTAACTTTTGGGCAGAGTAGTAAGCTGGTAACCACGGTTCACGGTCGTATACACAGATCTGGCAATTCCCGTGGTAGGGGTAAGACTCTTGAGCACAATCAAATATACAAGTTTGGACACAGGCTAGGGAAAACTGTCCATTTTTTGAATTAAAAAATGTCAAAATGGAGGGTAAGAGAAGGTTTCGTTCTGCGAGACAGACAGAAATAAGTAGAATATCTCTGTCTCTGTTTGACACATTCATAACATGTCAAGCATGCGCAGAGCAAAATCCTTCTTATCTTCCGCGTTGATTTTTTACGACACAATTTTCGAACGAGTTTTTCTGTTTTCGGAGCGAATATACAAGCAAAGGGGAAATGACAGCGTTAATGCCTATAAGGTTCAGTTGGCCCTCGAGAAGTATTGCACCAAGCGGCTAAGTATTGTACTGATTCAACCCTAGCATAGACAAAAACCTATTTATTTCCACGTTAGTATGTAACATATGTATAACAAAAACCTATTTAATTCTATGGTCGTACGTAAAAATTCATAATGAGTTGACCTAAGGAAGAGAAATTAATTTTTTACTACATTTATTTTAGAGAAGGAAAGGGTCTCCTTCCTTTTAAACGATAATGGATCAGTGGAATGATATAATAATTTTAATATATTCTGTATACACAATAGTCTTTTAGATTTAACATTAAATCTACTTTCCTCGCGTCTTCTGACGTATCTGTTTGCAGAACAAATTGACTGTAGAAAGATTTCACACGTAACGATTGATCTGCGATCCACGACTTTTACCCATGTTACTTATATTACTGAATAAAATTTATTAATTGTATGAATTTTATATGAATTTAAATGTAACGGCACAAGACAAAGAAGTAAGACGAGAAAGGGCACTGTGTTAGTGTGCTATGATGTATCATGTTCGTGTCTCTATCACCCCTTAAACCTAAGGTTTTGTCCTAGCAGTTAGGATCTAGCTGGTTCTATTGCACTGAGACAAGTTCGACCAACCGACCAGCAGTCAAAAGAAAAAGTTTGATAGGTCCATTCAATGTCTCATTTTAATCAGGATAATTTTACCAATATGTTAATGAAATTTTTATTAGCAAAAAATTAAAAATAAAAATTTTTCACTGTTGTATTAGTGTTGCCTCACTGATACAAAAGCAAAAACGATCTTACTGTGCGACCTTCTTGAGTGTCCAGGATCTTCTAATCAATGTTTAGAGCACGTCATGAAGCGATCGACAATCCTAGGCCTGGAACGTAGGACAGAACTGCGATGGCTGTCGAATAATATTTGCGACTGGTTTTCAAAATGTTTTTGTCTGTAGCATTTACATATTAATTAATTAGGTATATTAAATTTTGTGTCATTTAGTAGTACTTTCATATGACTATGGACTCATGTAAGAAAATACCAAAAGCGAATTCGAGGGAGTCATGTTTACACTACGTTCTATAAATTCGGAAATGCCGAACTCGCGTGGTTTTATTTTGACGTTCGTCCACGTCGACGATTGTACAAAGGATACTCGAATATACCAGGCATCGCAGTTGCAAAACGTCGGGGCCCTCTGGTCCACATCACCGTACGGGGAGGACTTAATTTATGGCACCCTCAAATGTTGATACTTCTCTTTTCACACCCGAGAGTGACAAAGGCCAGGTGGCCGTCCCAGGCGTTTGAATTTCACATTTCCTTACAGTCGTATATTTTAATAAATATAAGAATAGACAAATCACCTTGTGGGCCTTCGGGACTTAAAAACTCGACATTGATTTTAGCATCCTTTACTCATAAACCATGACCATTTGATAAAGTATTTACTAAAAAAGAATTAGTAGAGCCAAACAGCACACATGGCAAATGCATGTGTCCAGTGGAGATGATAGATAATTGCTTAGGTGCTTCAGTAGTACGTATGTGTATGTGTGTATTGAATTACGAATACATACATACATATGAGGGAGCAAAGCTGCGGCGGCGACATCTCGTAGGCGTATCAGTAATGAAAGTAAAAGGCAAAAATCATGGATCACAAATTAGTTATGACATTAAATCTTGTCTGCATAAAATCATACGAAACAAATAAATCACGTCAGAAATATTATTCGCGACTTACCAATTACTGAAATTACTATAAATATTGAATTAAATATTAAATTAATAAATTGTATTGAAATAATATTTGAATCTTTTTATAACAAAAACATCTCTGCAAATATTAAAGTAACTTTAATATTAAATATAAAAACTATTATGTATGGAAAATATATTAAAATTATTTCACCATTCCATTGATCTATTACCATTTCAGAGGAAAGATTTACTTTTTTTCTCCAAAAAATATAATAAACTAAGCAATTAAGTTTAATTATTGTGCGATTTTGTTATTCTTGTACGTGTCTATCTTGAATAGAATAGCATGAACTTTTCCGTAGAACCGCACAGTGAAATAAGCTCTTGTAACGTGGAACCACAGCGAGTATACCTCGTTTGTGGTGGAAATAAACAGGTTCTTGTATATGCTAGCGTGAAACCAAACAGTGCAGATCACTAACTTTATCGGTTCTTGTATATACTAGCGTGGAACGCCTTCAGCACTTGGCCGCTTGGTGCAGCACTTGTACTGCGAAATAACTAAAATAATGGGCGTGAACTACGGTCGTATACACAGGTCTGGAAACTCTAGTGGAGGAGATAAGGCTCTAAATATCGGAAGCTACACTGTACACATCGGCCATCATAGAACATTGCAATCGTGAAATTAAGATTTTGTATTCAACATCATCGTTATATAAACTAAAAAATATAAACTAAAACATCGAGCTTACTCAATGACTAAACTAAACTACTCTTCATAATTTTTCACAATTTATTTAAAATAAGTATATATACAGGGTTTCATTTGGTACAGTAAACTGCTGTTTAAGTAAATATTAATTATAAACCATTATTAAATATGTATTATTATCTTCAATAAGAAAAGTTAACAAAATTGCAACCCCTAAATCAAGTATATATACATATATCCAATGTAATGTAATGTTGTTTCGCACAGTAATTCGGCTGGTGAGGCTCCAACATCTTCTTTGAATTTCTTCATTCTTCTTTGTACGCGATTTGTATTCTAAGTAAAACGACTGGTAACATCCCTACCCAATTTTCATTATTGTGACATCCTAATGCGGTTTCCAGTGAGCGACGCTACCGTTCAACCAATCCGTTTGACACCAGGTGGTAGACAGTGATTGGTACCCGTTGACATCCGACGATAGAGGACCCTGTCCTTGAAAACCCCATCAGTTGTGATAGTTTCGGATGTTCCGGATCGTGAAAACTACCCTTTAAAGAATTTTTCAGCTATTGTGGTGGTTGAAGTGTCTTGTATCGGAATTGCTTGCGACCAACATGAGAAATGTTAATGTTTAGAAATCGATAATGTTTAGACAATAGCGATATTCTTGTGCGCGGGGTAGTGGGCCGACGAAGTCTATGTGTACATGTCGGAATCTTCCTTCTGGAACCTATTCCGAATTAGATTCTTTAACTCCTCATCTGTAAGTTGCGCTTCTGCCAGTTCTTCCCTGTTGATTATTGACATTCATATTGGCATCTGAACTGTTCCTGTTCTAGAGAAGGAATCAGCAACGATGTTGTCTTTTCCTTTTGTAAAAGTGATTTATGTTGTAAATATTCCGATGAAGTGTGAGTGTCACAGTTGAGGAGGGGATACTTTGGATGAGTTTTGTTTGGAAACGAATTGTAATGGTTTATGATCGATCTTAATAATTAAATCGCGTCCTTCAATTATGTGTCTAACGAAAATTTAATACTTGAGTAGATTGCCAAAAGTTCGCGATCATAGGTACTGCAATTTTATTAGGTTGTAGTAAGTTTCTTGGAGTGAAATCCTAATAGTTGCTATATCGCGTTTGTAAATTGTTCGAATGCGATTCTCTTAACCGTATCCCATGCATTTCTGTGTAATGTTAACAGTGCGTTTTCTACGAGATATGCCAAAAGTATCGCGTTACATAGATATTTCTTGACTTTTTAGTTTACTCCTTGTTCCTGTTGATAATCCTCCTATCTTTTTCGCGCCGGTAAGAAGTGAGTAAAGCGGTGCTTGAATTTGAGCTGCATGAAGTACGAATCATTCGTAAAAATTGATGATTCCTAGAAATCTTCCTAGTTTCATTCCATTTTAGAGTAATTTATAATCCTTTAAGGCTAATTATCGGTCTTCTAAAGGCCTGGTATCTTCGGAGCTAACCAAATATTTGAGATATTTAACTTTTTCAGGTCCAAAGACTAACTAGCCTACGTTTATCGCTAATTTGTATTGTCGAAGGCGTTCGAAGACTATTCTAAGGTGCTGTTCGTGCTGTTCTTCATCTCTTGACGCAATAATTATATCGTCGATATATCTGTGGCAAATATTCATTCCGCGTAAGACTCAGTTTACATGTAATATCTCTGAAACGCGCGTAACACACACGGTATGGTTATAAATTCAAATAGGTCGAAAGGTGTTATTGCTGCCGTTTTAAGTACGTTTTCGGGCGCGATAAGAATTTGGTTATATGCTTTGATAAGATCTAACGCGATAAAAATTTTAGCTTCGGCTGGTTTAAAAGAGAAATCTTGCATGTGAATTACTGGATATCTATCTGATACGGTCATGGGGCTAAAGCATCCGCCCTCACAAAGTCGCCATTCACCATTCTTTTTGGATATCATGTGAAAAGGGCTCGCCCATTGATTTAAGAACGGTCGGCAAATCCCCTTCCTGGTCGTATCCTCGAAACCTTCTTTCGCTATCTTAAATCATCCGGGACTAAGGCGTCGTAACGCGTTTTTTTGCGATTGGTTATCCTTTAGTGCAAATGAAATACTGAGTGTTACTAATACCGTTTGTTGTGAACACGTGTCTTTGTGATTTAGTAATATCGATAAATTTTTGTAACAGTTTGCTGTACTTATTTGAGTGGTCTATCGTGGAAATGGTATTTATTCGCCTAATGAAACCTAATGAAAATGAAAATGAAAACTTAATTGTGTATTTCCGTTGATAATTCTGTTACGGCTTAAATCTAACCATAGATTTTATGTATCATCTTAGAAACCATAATATCTTTGAAAAAATCAGCCTCTATGGTACTCTGATTAACCTCTTAGGTACGATGCGCTACTATAGTTTCGCGGGTGCCAACTTATATTACGGCGCGCCATTATAGTGGCTCACTCTACTGACTCATTAGCTCACCGTTTGAACTAAATGATCTATTTCATTTGTCTTGCTTCACACTTTTTTTTATCCTCGCAATGTTTTATAACAGTGTTAACAATATACAGGCAGAATATATAGTCTTTGTTTTTGATACGGCAGTGTCAGATATCAATTGTTGCTTTTCGTTAAAACAAATATACCATTATTAGATGCTCTTTTTAACATGCCGACCCGTATCCTTATAATTTTTTAGAATCTTCAACTTCAAAATGTCGCTTCAAAATAGAAAACGAAGAGCAATTTGAAAAACACTATCGCCCTATAAGTGTGAAAATTGTGACGTGGGTCTATGTGTCTTACTGTACTTTAAAATATATCACATTCAATTGTATTATTAATTATTAAAGTAAATTATTAAAGTTAAAGTATATGCATCATATCTCCAAGAAAAATTATAATTTAATTATCAGAAACTTCATTCCAATGTGCTTGCGTAGAGAACAGCATTATTCGTCACACATTGCAGTGCTGTATCGTTTACGCGTCAAACTCTACCATACAGAGAAACAGCTCCGCACAAAATTCAACCGTACCTAAGAGGTTAATGTCAGCTATAGAAATTAGTTATGATTCAGCTTTTCTTGGGAAACTGAACGTATTTCTGTTGGTCTTTGCCTATCTATGAATACAACATCCTGCATTTGAAAGACTTCTTACTGAACTTTTGGTGGTAAAAACATAATGTTGAGGATCGATTTGGTGTTCTAGATGAGCTCCTCTGACGAAATCTTCCGCTAGAAAACATGATGTAGACCTACTCTCAAAGCTATTCCTACGAATATCGACCGCTAAAACTTCAATCATCTTTTTCCAACCGTTGCAGCTCTATGTCGAAAGATTGGGATTTATTTTCCCGGCTCAGTTTTTCCTTCACAAAAATTGCGGATATCAATGGTTTTAAGAGCCCAGCGATTTCATCCGTTTGATGGGTTAGTCATGACAAATCTTGAACTTCACTGATTGAAAGAATCCCTCGAACGTTATTTGGAGGTTGTTGAAGGATGAAAATCCTAAAACGCTCTCATTACATAACCCGTCCGTTAGATTTCTTAAGCGTTATAGGAAATGGTTTTTCGTCTACAAATTCATTATTGCGAAGAAGACCCCTTAACTTGGATTCGCTAAACTCATCAAACGAAGAAATAATACGCGCTTTCAGAGTCTCATATTTATCTCTAGTCAATGGGTTTCTAAAGATTGACAAAGTGCAAAAGGCATGTTATCTTCTTGATTGCGAAGGCCGCCTCAATTTCTGTAAATCACAAAATTTAGGTTCTCTTTTCGAAAGAGAGATTGTTTGACTATATCCGACATTGCGTTTGTTAAAACTCTTTGAGGAAATGTTTTACCTCTTGTCGCAGAATGGTGTAATGGCATTTCGAAGAGATCATGTCGAAGTCACCAATTTGTGGAGGTCTTAACAGTTAATTCTAATGATTCAATAACTCTTATAATATAATAAACACTTTATTTTATAACTTAATTTATTTATTTAACACTTTAACGCTGAACTGAACTTTAGAATAGAATCGGATCAAATATTATTATGTGTTTGACACGTCTCAATACTTTAAATTCTTGTCTCTAACTGACTAGTTACAAAAAATTACGTTAATAATAAAATAGAATAATTAAAATACATGTACGATGTGATAAAATAACATATAGTAAAGTATGAATATAACAAGGTATCATCATTAATAATTTTGATAATTAAGTTTTCTTTCCCAGTTGATAAAGTAGGGAATTTCTTTAACTTATTGGTACAGTTGGTAAAGTTGGTACTGCGTACCTTAATCCAAAGTTGGCATAGAGTGGCTCTGAAGTCCGCTGTAATCACAATTTTTTAATTGAAGCGTTTTCCTGCAGACAAATTCATCAACATCATTTGATCACTAACCTACCACGAGAGTTTCCAGATCTATATACAGACCTGTATATGACCGCGATCAGGAACAAGACGCCAAATGTGGAACACGAAAAGGCATTGAATGTCACGGCTATTATGTACCTCGTTCATCATACTATACATTATTAATCCCAGTGATGATTTATTTCACTTAAAACATCTGTATGTTCTATATATTATTAAATAACTCCAAAAAGGAGTGAAGAATAACTAAATTAGTAACCTGATTTTATCTTATTATATCTTCGTTAAATATGTTCTATCCTGAACTTGCAATTCTGAAAATTTCAATATTCTTCAAATTTTTGTGCTATGAAAATTAAATGAAAATGATTTAATATAAATAAACGATGTTCTCTTAAAATGAAAAATAATTACGTATTTGATACAAACTCTTGTAATTTTAGATTGCGATCGCTTATATAAATATGTATTTTTACGAACACAATTAAGCAAATAAAACCTAAATAGAGACTGATTTTATCTTCTAAATATTATAATAAATAGTTTACTTTGTATAGTTCTGCAAATTACAAATCGCATTTATAATTCTTATAAATGTATAAACATCCATAATCTAGTCATTAGTATATATTTCAAAAAGGAAGACTTTTAATAGGCTTCTTAATCAGCTCTCTGATACAACGAAAATTAATAAATTAATAAATCAGTATAACAAAAATTTATTTGGAAACTAACAAATTTTTAATAAATATTTTATTAATATCATATTAATTAATATCATTTTTTAATATATAAAATTTACATGAAGTCCATTACCTAAATAAATTTTTAACTTTACTATTATTATAAATGCCAAAAATAAAAAAAATGTATACTAAGCAAACCAATCCTGTAAAGTCTGATATACGATAAATTATTATGTATAAAAACTATATAAACAAATTACATACTACAAACTACATAAACATATTTTTTAAATTTAATAATACACAATCCATTATAAATTAATACAATTTGAACGCAATATTATTATTACCATCTAAAAATATATAAGCAAGTTTCACAAACAAATACGTCAAATATAAAAAAATTTTAAAAGATTTTGGAAATAATATTAAATATGCTTAAAAATGCAGATATTACATGATAATCAGTATTTAAAAAATCAATGGTCAAAAACAGGTTTTCTTTATCTTCGCGATTTTTAGCTTAACCGTTTGAGCCCTAGGGTCATTGAAAAAACAGTAGAAAAATCCCGAACAGCGCGATAGCGCTTGTCTTAATCGATTACAAAGAGAAACAAACGGCGTAATAGTGCTCGTCATATTTGTTTATGAAATACATCTATGTTATTATATATGCGTACTATTAGTTTATAAATATTTCAATCATAAACCCTCCATTAAAATGTTGGCCTAAATCCTATATAAAATACAAATAATTAACACAGTAACTCTTCATGTACTTCATTATGAACTAATAAATATACATACTAGGATTTGGAAGTGAGCAAAATCTATATATATCTGGCTGAATAAATCGTGGTGGAAATGGTCTTAATGGACTCATCATATGCCGAGTTCCTCCTAAAGGTGGTACTTGCCTTCGAATTGGAACCAAAGGTCCAACCATTATTGGTCTCGGAGGAAAACCCTAATGACCAATGAAATTTAATATCAGAAGAATTATATTCCACGTATAAATTGAATACTTACTCCACAATAAATAGGAACAGGAATGTGTTCAATATAATGTGATGGAGGTAGCCTACGTTCTCTAGACTTATCTCTTTCTCTTCTTTCTCGGAATCGTTCTCTCGATTTTTCTCGATAAGGTCTTTCGTCTTTAGATGACTTGTTGCTTCAATAATATTTATAACATTTAGCTTTCAAGAAACATCATTTTACATTATTTCATATGTTTTATTATGTACCTGTAATAAGAATCTTTAGCCCATGCTCTTTGTTCTCCTTCTCTTGAACGTGAATTATCTCCATGACTTTTTCTTTCTCGCAGATGCTCTTCCTCTTGCCTGACTTTTTCTTTATACTCTTTACTTCCACCTCTATTATGATCTTTGTCTCTAAATAAATTATACAACACTACAATAAAACTGAAAAATAAACATATTAACTAAATATACAAAATTATAACAAATAATTGGTACCTATCATTTCTGTAACTATCCCTGTTATTATGTTTTGAATCTTTATACCTAAAAAAGAATACTTAAGTAACAAAAGTTTGGTTTTAAACTTTACGTTAAATTAATTTTAAACTAAATATTGTTGTATTAAAACATAAAATATAAATACTATTATTATTAATATATTAACATAATATATTAACATATTAATTGTATTATATAATTTTTATACCATTGCAATACTCTGTTTAATCCATATATATTAATCCCATATTTATATTTCATCAAATATTGAACTTATTTATATATAAATTATATAATAATGGTATAAATTACCAAAAAGAAAAAATAGTTAATGGTAGTAAATATTAATGAATAATCGTGCATTATAGCAAATTAGAAAATATAAGTGCTGAAATTTACTATAAAATATAAGTAAAAGCAAGTAGAATAATTCTCAAAATAATATTAGACATAAATGTAAAAAATAAACAGATTTGCACAATATTATAAAAAATAACAATGTTATATTCTATTTGTTATACATTTAATTGATTGCTTTTCATAATCCCTAATAATGAATTAGGGATTAAATGGCCAAGACAAATGATGTTCGGTATATATAGACATTAAATTTACTTTTAGAACTTCAATTGCTTACCTTCTCATGATTGTTATTGATCATTACATCCACAATACCATTTATATTAACATGTTAATCAAAAAACCTATATTATAAAGTAACATTTACTAGAAATAACTTGTGAAAATTTTATGAACTAAATTTTTTTAACCAACTAAATGGTTTTTGGATTTCATGAAGAGATAATTACTTTGTATTTATTGGCATGAAGATGACTGATTATTTATAAGATATTTTAACTGAAGATTATGAGAAGAATATCTATGAAATACAATATGAATTTGAATAGCAATATTGTCATGTAACTAGTTCTAATTCATTCTTTATACATATGATAGAAAGTATTCTATTATACTACTATATTTTTATTTTTCTTGAGGAAGAAGAAAGAAACGAAATATATACTCTGTCTAAAGAGACGAGGCAGTAAACAAAACTTTACGTTTACTACCTCGTCTCGTTGAATAGATTATATATAGTCAAATTAAAAAAGAAAATAGAAGCATTGGTAGTGACATAACCAAGCATATGCATACAGATATATTGCGAATGAAATTCCTTTTAGTCTTTTTATATCAAAACTTAACAATTACACCATGCTAGCGGTGATATCCATCCACTTAGCGGAGATGAAAAAGAAGTCGGGCTTTTAGCAGCTTAGCCTTGACCTCTTCACCGGGTTTCCTCCTCTGATACATTAAAAAAAAAAAAAAAAAGAAAAAAAGAAACAAGCATAAGCTAGAACAGAACAGACTATAGTAACACAAAGTACATAGCTAAAATAAAATTCACATAGTGTCGCGAATTATCGACTAAAGAGCAACCGGTCAGGTCAAACCGATCGGTCGATATCGCGTACCTCGAATGAATTAACGCTTAAGGTGGAGGAGGTTTAATATATCGAGTAATCTAGCATTGTGTTGAACTTGTTTTATAAACGTAACGTGTGATGTGATGAACACAGCGGTGCTAAGATCTTGTTGGGAGTCAAGTATTTCAACCGTACCGTACGATGTCTGATGATGAACAGTCCTCCTACGTTGCTGATTTTCCCTACCAGCCGTTGGGTTTCGTCCCTCCATCATACCCTTTCTGCTGTCATTTCCGGGGGCTTTTGCCTGACCTCGGGGTCGTTAGGTTTACAGCTCGAGGAGAACATGCAATTCGGAATTTCCTAAAGAAGGGAATAGGCCTATCTGTGCGATAAACGGACGGCCACTCAAAATTCCGAACACATAGCACAATCAAATATAAAGTACGAATTTAGTAATACATGTTCATTATGATCATAAATGTTCTAATAATATTTATAAATGTTACATACATTATTCCTATATTCCTATATGTTATATATATATATGCTAATAATTTATTATGTACTTACTAATCTAAATTGATGAAGTATAGTATTTCAACAAAATATATAATATTAAATGAAAATATTACTATTAATAATAAAATATTATTATTATATTATATAAAAATTTTATATAAGTTAATAATTATATCCATTATTTTTATAAATATATATATATTCAATCTTGTGCAAGACATCATGAAAATAAGCAAATTAATACTAGTCGAATCGTAATAAAAATTAAATTAGTATATTGCAATATGTGTGTATACTGGGTATGTATATGCTATATTTCATTGCATGGTATTAGATTTTCGTCATGTAAAAGGGCTGTCTAATGATATAAAACATAATATACTTCCATACTCCATAAATGTCATAATAAGCACAATAATGTACATGATGTACATAGTTTGTACAAAAGATACCTTTTGTAAACATGTAGCAATACTTTTAAAAAATGATCATATCCATTTGGTTTACCCCTTTGCACTCCACTGTCCCCAATCATGGAACATCGTAATCCTAGCACATCACTTGGATGTTCCCTCTCATGGGACATTAAAATTTATTAATGATTACAGGGAATTATTATTAGTTATTTCAGCGCAACTTTTTTTAGACATGCATGTTTCCCTAAAGTTTTCTCTTGAAATGGCACAAGAAATCAAATCAAAATATAGTAAAATTACTAAGATATATAAAAAAAAAATGTCAGCGGGTTTTGTGTCAAGTCATGTCAGAAAGTGATTTTCGTGAATCGAGAACGCGTCCATCCACATCTGCGGACAATAGATTAGATAATAAACTACATATTCCTGATGTGGAGTGATTCTTTGCAAATATACATTTCTCGATGTCAACCAATTCATATAAGATCAATATCATTATAATAGGTTACTTGGTTCCAAAACTATACTAAATAATACGAGGGTTTGTAAATGCACGTTTCTGCCAACGTCCAGAATGGTTCGGAGTGCAAAGGATTAATAACTAATACACAAACACATGCATTTATATATCAAACCTGGTATGATGGGACGATCTATATCGAGGACTGTGACTTCGACTTCTTGAAGAAGTAGTATATTTTTTATTCGCTTCCGACTTGTTTTCTAAAAATTAAACATGTCAATTTTTACAATGAAAATACAATTTTGATACACATAAAAAATATCTTATCAATTTAAACAAAATAACGACAACAGGTTTAAATTTTTAATAATGAACAAACCCAAATTTTCATTGTTTATAGCAACAACTATACGATGTTCCACAATTTCTTCTATTTTAACTGTTGCACTTTTTATTTCTTCTCTCTCAAATATAGGTTTAGACCCCTCTCCTATGGTTAAATAAATTTATTTATAAGTAGAAAATCTGAGTACATGCATATGAAGAAAACAATTAAGCAGTATTAGCAGCTGTGACCGCCTTTGAACAATTGTAAGCCAGGACATTTTATAATAGATGCATGAAGTAAATGGTATAAAAGAAATAGAAATATAATTACCTTTCACTTTATATTGCTGATTCTATAATAGTATCGTGTATATCAATAATGTAAAAAAGATATATATTTACTATTAAAAATATAAATCACATTAAATGATTGATAATTTATGATTGCTATATATATAAATTCTTTAGATAATTGCAAAAATTAACATATGTGGCTTACAATGTTTTTTTGGTGCCAGAAATCATAAAATAATTTTATATACGTGAATCCATAATTATAAGAGAAATTAGTTATGAAAATACAATCTTTACTTTATGTTATTCTGTATATACTTTATTATATATACAATATATATTTTTAACTAGTAATAATTACTAAGAACTAACGATTTCTTTTAGACTTTATGAATTTCAAGAAACTCAAACTTCTATTAAAATTTTAGCGAAAAAATAATAGCAGTTTTCTTATAAGAAAATTTTAGTAAATTGAAGAATTGTCGAGATGTTTTATGTGCTTTATGTCTTCTATGATGATTAAAAAATCTTCCATTCTGTTGACATATGTATAACTGCATAGTTTGATTATTATTTTTTCAAATATATTTGATTATAACTAATTATTATATCATAACATATTAAATTTTGCAATCAAAAAAGTATCTTTATATAAAAATTTGATATTAATTATTTTTCAATTTTCTGTTCTCTACATAATATTTTGTAACATTCTTGTTATATTATTTAAAACTTTATATATAAGAAAGTAGAAACCTGGAGATATTTGTATTAGTGAGTTATGTATAATACTGAAAGTTTATAAAATTTGCAAATCAAGTTCTATTTCAATGTCACCAGGCTGAAATAAAACTACCTATCTATACAGAAGCCAATTAATTCAAATAGATTAAGTGAAAAATACTTCTGTTTCATTATAAAATTCTCAGATATAGTAATTAATTTTAACCTCTTAACCAAATTTTCTTCATCCTTGGTGAATCAAATACATATTATTAAATTTAAAGTTATGTAAATTCCATTGAATATTATAGAACACAATATGATCGCAAATCCATCATCTTCATGTCCATAAAATATATAATGTCCTCATTCTTCAGATGTTGCAATAAGTAAAGTGAAGATTTTGCTATTTATAATTAAATTTCAAACATATAGAAAGAAGAAAAAAAAGAAAAAAAAATAGAACATATGATTATCAACTTTACATTACAAAGCATACAATATGCTGGAATATTAATTTATAAATTATGGTTGTTGGAAAATTCCGAAAGGAATTATCTTCCGAGTTGAATTCATATACTCCTTTAGTATTTCTTCATTGGATGACTAAAAGTTGTTAGGTAATTATAAAAAAAAACAATATTTTACCCTTTCTTCTTTTGACCACAACATCTTCAAGATTGATAATATCTCGTTGTAGATCATCAGTTGTTGCTTCGTCTGGTACGTTTCTGTGAATATCTATTTTAATTCTTCGTAGTTCTGTAGCATTAAATTGTGTGCTTTCTGGTCCTTTAGATAAAGGTGTTGTACCATCTGATGGTTCTAATCTATAATGCAAATGAACGTTTTGTCTTCCATGATTTAATATACTTGAATTTATTAAACTATAATCTTCTTTATAAATTAAGAACTAAATTATATTTTTGAGTATCACATAAATATGTATCTAGTTGCTACACAATTTGTGAAGTAATTTAAATCTTATACATATATATATATGGCATAATATATCCTCTAAACATTTGCCTTGGAATTAATTTTTATTTATATTTAAGACAATTTCAACTAACTGTTTAAAATAAAGTGCTTTACATTATTCATACTTACTTTTTAGATAATATAAATGTATTAGATGTACTTGATGTAACAGTTCTGTGTTGATTTTCTGGGGATTTACTTTTACTCTTATAGTAACTGTGACGCGAAAATCTTCCTTTGGGCAGTGGTAAACCTTTCTCGAGAGCACGACGTATCTCATATTCTAAGATCTTCTTCTCCTTCAGCTTTTCATGTTCTCGTAGCTTTTCTTGTTCTATAATCCATTCGCGCCTACGCCGTAATCTTTCTTCTTCTCTTCTTTGTAAACTAATCTCATAATTTTCACCGCGTGATGATTTCATTTTCTCATCACAATAAGAATGATTCGACACGTTTCGTTTCATTTCCCAAAGAAGAAAAGTTTCATATGCAATTAGGCTAGTCTGCAGTCTTTTTTAAGGCAAGATAACTTAAGATTCAAATATGTACGTTAGATCAAAACAATATACAAAGTAATATCTAGTTATTACATAAAAAAATTTCTAAAATAGAAGATAAGTACATCAAATAAAATTATAAAAATTATGTAAATAGTAAAGTTATCGTGTTAAACGAAAAGAAATAAATTTCACATGCACTAATATAATAGCTCACAAACTGCAAAAATTTGACGAATAGATGCTTGCTACTAACTCTAGAGAAGAAATGAGAGGGTTTACACTTATGATTCTAGTAGTTCTCAAACTAGTGCTGCACCACGCGGACCATACTAGAAAGTGACCCACATTAGTATATACAAAATCCTATAAAGTTAGGGATCTGCCCTGTTTAGTTGCATCAGAGAAAAAATTCCTTCTTTCCTTATTTGCACTTTAGCATAGATGAGAACCTATTTAATTGTATGGTTTTGCGGAAAAGTTCATATCTACTTTTCGATCTGAGATAAACAAGTATGAAAATAATTGAATGGCGCAATAATTAAACTAATTGTAAGTTGTACAAGAAAAAGAAATTAATTGTTTACTATATTTCTTTGGAAAAGAGAGAATATTCCCATTCAAACGATAATGGATCAATGGAATGATGCAATAATTTTAATATATTTTCTATATATCATTTAGATTAAACATTAAGCCTTTGCACTTAGCATGTTAATTGTACAGGCATGAATATTTTTTCATCGTCACATAGAACCACATATTTTTTTCCTTGGTAGGTAAGTGGCGTTTCTTGAAACGAATCCAACGACCTGCATATCAAGTTATTTTACTGCTGTAAAATGTTAAAAATTCATCAGTTCCTAAGGAATCAAATGGTCCAGATTCGCTAGCTACCGGCTATTAGGTTGCTGCAAACGCCGTAACCAAATATTGAATTTCTTATCTTCTTGCTTATCTTGATGCTTATCAAATTATCAAACATTACTGAATCGTGAAAACTCACTTTAGTCAACGTACTTTAGTCGAAGAATTGGACAAATTTTTTGAAGAGTTGAAAAACATAAATAAAATCATTAAATTCTTGATTTTTGTTAAATATGTGTATAAATAAAATCATTAAATTCTTGATTTCTGTTAAATATGTATGTGTATCATTTTATGATAGAAATTTTTTTCGACATTTTAATATTAATTATTTATATTTATTACTTCGCGGAGATACGACTTTATTAATTTTGTTACTCATTTTTGGTTCAGTATGATTGATAAATACAGATTTCAAAGAAGAAGAAAGTCCAACCTCTATACACATACATTACATTAGGTAGCAAGAAGTCCTGAGATGAGGGCGTCCGAGAGTTCGATTTTAACGGTTCGCAGGCAATAAAATAATAAAGAGCATAGAGTTTAAGAAAAGGAATAAATAATGTTAATTCCAAAAAATTCCGCGTCGGTGGATTATCCTTAGTTATAAATAGTTGTCGTTTCCTTAAATTATTTCTAAAGGTTTGATGGTTCTGCAATCGTGTCGTTACGTTGCAACACATATGTTCCATCTCCAGCACATTCTCAACTTATCGACACTCATCCGAGATCGGATACTCGGCACTTCCGCACACTCCTAGTGGACGAACATCTCTCATTGTCTGCAGACAGTCTACATACATCTTTAATCAACAATCTACGGATAATGTATGCAGACAATGCCTGTCAGTTCGTATGAACGTAATTGAATTCTGTCTTATGGGAATGGGAAAGGATGAGTAATATTGGTTGAGCCACATATAATATAATCCTTATCCAACTATGTTATTATGTTATGTTATTATAACATACATTACCGTGTTATTTGACAAATCGGTTCATATATTGATAATAAAGCGGTATACCTTTACTCTGAACACAATGTGTTTAAATAAATACCCATTTAAATTTATAACCGAAAAAATATCTGACAGCAAATTAACAAATACGAAACATACGAATTGTACGAACATCTTGTATTTACCAACTTTTGAAATCCATTCTTTACGAAGGAGATCATTTTCTTTAGAAGAGTGATACAAATAATGTCTTTGACGTTAACCGTTGTTGCATTCGATATAGACACATATATCCACTTATTTAACCTTCCTTTGCAAATGCATGACATAAGAACTTGAAATAAGCTACAAAAAAAACAACGCACACATTCGTGAAAACGTATCTACAAAAATAAAAATCAAATTAATAAGCAGATAATATAAAGTAGTTAATTAAATAAAAATGAATGAGAATTAGAATTACTAAAGATATTTTTACTGGAAAATTTTCAACTAAGAAGGATGATTTTGGTCGATATGTGTTTATTTGTGTTAGATACATATTTTATTGTTTGCGGTAGACAACAGATTGATAAATTTCCGTAAAATTTGTTTTTACAAGGCTAGTGAAAAATTCGACTTTTACTGAGGATTTATTTTCGGCACCGTGAAGAAACCAAAAATTTTTTCAGACGCCACTAATGATCGAACATCCCTACAAAATGTAAAAGGTTTCATTTCGATAAATCTGTCCATTGCAGAATAATCGCTGGATATATATAAGAAGAATAAACATTGAATTGATAACCTGCTCCTTTTCGAAGTTGGTTGTCGTCATCTAGCGATTATATCTATTTACGAACTGTTCATGAATTGTTTACTAGCGAAGGTGAAGATAGACACATTTTATACGGCTGTCTGCTGTCCGACGTGCAGCGTAGGGGCCCCTCATGCGCCTCTTTCCCTAGACGTTCGCCGCACAGCATGTTCCTTTGTCGTCAAAGAAAAACAATAGGGAGAGGACATTATTTAGAGGAATCGACAATAGGAGTGTTTGGTATACTCTTACAATCATCAATATTTCTGTACCATGGTAACAACAATGATGATGGTGGGGACGGCGCTTATCTTCCGGGAGACAATGTCATAAAACACGTCTTAGTATTAAAATTAAAGAAAACATGCAATTTTTAACTTTTTTAATATAACTTTATAACCATTTTTTGTGCGAAAATATTGCCACTTTCAATTTTTTCCCAATGTTAGCTATTTTGAAGACTAATTGGATAGGTCAATCGCTGTCTTAGGATAACCAATAGGCTAGAGCGTTTACCTTCTGTTTCCACTAATGCTGTCTCTACCAATGAACTTGCCAACATTCTAACCGTAAACCCCACTCATATCCCTAAGTTTCTAACGAATCTTGGAAAAACCAAATTTTAGGGAGATTTATCAGTCTGCCGTCTATCGCAGCCAATCCACTCTAACATCTAGCATATACATATAAAGAATTATTCTTGGCCGCAACCATTTTCTTATTTGTTTATTTATTTGCGTTTTTTTATTCATTTTATTTTATTTAACTTTTTTTATTCATTCCATTTTATTTTATTTTATTTTCTTTATTTCATTTTTGTAGATACGTTTTCGCGGATTTGTGCGTGGTTTTTTATAGTGTGTTTCACATTTTTTACATTATGAATTTGCAGAAGATTAGAGCAATAGATATTTGCGCTTACATCGTAAAAGTTTCATTAATCACAAATTGAAAATATTGAAAGAAAGAAAACAAGTAAGTTTGAGTCTTGAGTTAAAAGGTCTCACTTATCGCAGGTATTTATATGTTGCCGTCTTTGACTATTCGTTCCTCTTTCTCTTTCACTCTAGTTTTTAAGTTTTCTTTTTCAGAAAATAGTATCGTTTCCACATCTGCATAATTGCAACACTCAAATCCCGATTCTTATGTAATTATTGAATGTTTCCTGTATTATAAAAAAACGCAATAGTAGTTGAGAAAAAGTTGTGCCTGGAGACGAAGTTCAGTCATTTCTTCAATTAAAATATACTCACGGTAGTGGCATTTATTGATGATATCTTAGGATTTATAATAAAACAGTTACATAGATTTTCTTCATTGAACGTCCACTACCGACCACAGAGATAGTGGCGAGCAATATTACTCGATCCGAGATCGGATATCGATGATCAAACCAAAAATAAAACTTCTATATTACTGGCCCTTTTTTATGAAATTTTCATCATGCCCGTAATATTTTTCTCATTAAAATGTTACAAAACACAATATAATTGGTTAAAATTAGCGAACTAGTATAGGTTTCTTCGTACACGAAAAACGAAGACTGATAAAATTTATTTGAATCGATCATAATTTATGTTACAATGCACAGATGTAAGTATACAATGTATAGGGATGAGAACTTGATAAGATTCATATAACAACAATGCAATTCTCGTTTATGTATTATACATATATGTAAAGGGAAAAAGAAAATTTAGGCTTGCACTACACACAGACAATTTTGGTATAAAACGAGATACCTTGTTTCCCGACATCAATATGTTTTACTCTTTTTATCTATATTATTTTCTATTACTATCTATACGTACTACTCTTTTAACAGGAAATCCAGCTCTAAGATATTATGCCAGCTCCACTTTAAGAAGCATGGGCGTTTGTGCCGATCATTTTTTACTCGAAATGTTCCAACCAAATATTACGAAAAATACGAATAAAAACAAAAGGTTGAAGAAGAATGCCATACCCGAACAACCAGAAAATTTATTAAAAAATGGAGAAAAAAAAGATGTACAAGGAAGTCAGCTCGTAATCGAAAAACAGCTGATGAGAAAAGAAGGGGAAGAGGGAGAAGAACAACATCAACATCAACATCACCATTACCACTACCGAAAACAGCAAGAGGCAGAAGAAAGAGAAGTAGAAGAAGAAAAAGGAAATGAATTATTTATTGATAAACTAACACTGGACAATACAAAGGTGCCGTTAAAATTCTCTGACAATGAGGATTCAATGGAATGGCTAGAGGATTCAATTGAACCACAGACGAACTGCGATTTACAACTTAAGAATCCGACAAGGAAAACTTTCCGAAAAATGAGATTGGGTAACGAATGTGCTCAGCTATTGGAAAAAAACAAAAATTTGAAAATACAAATAAGATGTCTCAAACGAAAATTCAAAAGAATCAAGAGATCCAGAGATCGATTCCGTAAAATGTCACGTAAAGTAGAAACTATCGATGAATTTTTAGACAGACATAAATATAAAAATGACGCCACGAGAGCACTTGTTAAGTCACAGCCGAAAAGTGGAAGCAAAAAATATACGAGTGCGAGAAGAACAATTAGAACAGTGGTCGTGAACTACAGTCGTATACATAAGTCTAGAATGTTGAAGATGATCCACGCCATCTTATGCAAGAATCTTTTTTTTTTTCTTTTTTTTTTTTATCGTGGGGAAATCCTCATGGACACCCCGGCGCCCTCTGGGTGGCGACGGGGTAGTGTCAGACTCATACCGACCAAAACCCCACGGTGGTCTTCCTGACGTTGTTAGGAGCTTCTTGGGGTCTCTTTCGAACTCCTGCCGAGGCACTCCTTCGTCTTCTCCTATTGTTAAGGGAGACATCCTCTACCGAGTTGTGCCGCTAGGGGGGGGGGCACACCTCCTAACACCGCGTTCCCTGGGCCGTCATGCAAGTCCGAGGGGGAGGCCCGGAGCCTCCTCGGCGTAACTGTTCCTTTAAAGCACCTAGGGCGTCGGCGACGAAGCCGCAGCCCTGCGGCGTGTCGTGTCCCTTTGGTGCGGCGCTCTAGCTGGGTCGCGTCTTCTCACCCTATTTCTCTCCGCTCGCTCCTTCGCGAGCATGACTTGTTCGCAGTAGGAGCGAACAGCGATGAACTCCTGGTGCCCCCTCAGCATGGCCTCGATGACCACCTCTGGGGCCAATCTCTCGCCGATGGCGAGCCGCAAGATGCGGCGCGGTTCTTCCCACGCTGGACAAAACTCCAACGTGTGTTGCGCCGTGTCTTCCTCCTCCTTGCAGTAGTGACAGGTGGAAGTCACCTCCCTCTGGATCCTTAGCAGGTACTCGCCAAACACCCCGTGACCAGTGAGCACCTGCGTCATCCTGAAGGTCAGCGGGACTCCGCCTCTATCCCTCCAAGCCTCCCAGTTGGGAAGGACTGCTCGGACGACCCGGTGTGGCCGCACAGCATCCTCCTCGAGCAGCTGAGAGCGCCACCGC